>CM045898.1:21591911-21629411 GCA_025169545.1 Anguilla japonica | reverse complement strand
TTCGCTTCGCGGCCTTCGCCCGACCGTAAACAGCCCGCCCTCCGCGCCGGCCCATGAAAATGTTTACCGCCAGATCCGCCGGTCGAAATCGGCCGGTAACGGAGGGGGGGGTCCGCCAAAGGAGGCCGGGTTCAAGTGAGGAGAGGGCGGAGGACGAGGTGTCTTAATAACATTTCGAGACGTATCAGGACACGCGAGTCTTCAGTGCGACGGGGCTCGAAGGTGCCATTTTGCGTTCTGTCTTTTGACATTTTGTCCCCTCTCTCGTACATATCAGTTCTCCCCCCCGCGTCAGCCAATGGGAGCCGGGCGGGCTCTGAATGGTTAGAGGGGCCTGCCCGTCACCGGGCAGTTTTGTTAAAGCGCCAGCGCCCGCCGTTTCTCGGGACGAGTGTTACCCGGACGCGAGCGGCGGCGTTCCAAACAGGAAATGGGCGGCCGGCGAGGGAAACGTGCCTGCTGTACCCCCTCCCCCCACCCCCCACCCCCCACGTCGAAAGGAAGCGTTGCATATTAACATGTTATTACCGCGTTATTAACTCGGTCTTAAGGTGGTATTATCGTTCTATTAGCTCCTTCGAAACGGGTGTTTTTTTTTGTCCGTTTTTTTCATTTTGAGGAGCAGATCAGGAGTGAACTGGTCGCTTGCTGCAGTCGGCTGGAGGCAGCCCTGTGTGTATTGTGTCTTATCGTATTGTATCGTATTGTATTACATTGTATGAAACGGGTGGCCTCGATACTGGGTGCTGATTGGCTGAGACAGCGTTCTACAGTGTCTGCAAATCCCATAAGAGTAACAGTTAATCAAACAGCCTGTTTCTAAGCAGTATTGCTCCGTGCACAAACCATTACTTACAAATAATATTACAAAATAAATATTATACTTTGTTTCCACATGTTGTAATGTCTTACGAAAGCAATGAGACACCGTGAGAGACGCGTGCAGATTCTTGAATCGACTGTATTCATACTGTTTATGTACATTTTATATTAGTTTTAAGTTTTGAAATTAGTCTGCAGTCACACAATAATGGGGAAGACATGGTCTCATCTCCATCCAGCTGTGTGCGTGTTGTGCTTGTTTATTGTTTATGTTCATTTGCCGTGGCGTATGTTCAAATGCATGCATATCTATTTATGTATTCCCACTTCGGTGTTTCAACATTTTCATAACAGAAATTTCAACATTAGCATTGCCATGATTGTGTAATGTAAATAGCTGATTGAATAACGTTTCTAAACGGAGCAAACCTGAAACCTTCCCTCATCACCACACACACACACACACACACACACAACCACACTCGCCACAGACACACACACACACACACACACACAGACACAACCACACTCACCACAGACACACACACACACACACACACACACCACACAAAAACCCAGACACACACTCTCACCACACACACACAACCACACAAACACTGACACACACACACACCCACGCACAGACACACACCCACAAACAGTCACATACACTCTAATACACACACACAGACACACATTAATTGTGTTATGTCCGGTGTCTGTATCTGCCGTGTGTGGAAAGCGCGGTGCTATTGGCCGCTCTCCGCTTCATAAGCCTCTCTCTCTGATGCGCATCCTGTGGGCGGGGCTTTTTTAAAGGCCCGGATTCATCGCCCCTGCGGCAGGTATTCCGCGCGTTCGTAGACGCTGCCGGTCCAGTCGGCAGCGATAAGCTTTGTGCTCACCTGTGCCGTAAATCCTGCGCGCGCCGCCCTTCCCCGGCTCACAGCTACGCTAGCGCACACGGCTTCTGCTCCTGGAGAGAGCGGCGCAGCCTCGGCGGCCATTTTGGACAAGTGAAGTGTCGAGGAAGAAGAGGGAGCGTTTGACTCGTCGCGACGGCGGCCCGTACTGCGCGGCGCGCTAGCGTCAGCTGGCCTGTTTTAACGTGTCGTGCTTTTCGTTTATTTTGCGCTCCAGGTTGCGAGCGTCGACATCCCGGGCGTCGAAGGCCCGAGGTGGTCCTGGGCGCTGTGGAAGACTAGTGATTTTGTTGTTGTAAATACAAACTCTCTGACAACAAGTCACAGTCTACCTCAGCGACCGGAGCTCGTCCCCCCCCATCCCAGTCCCCCTCGTCCTCGTCCCCACATGCTGTGAGGAAGCATCGCTCCCGAGTCACAGTTATGCCTCCTGCTGCACGCGGGCGTGCAAACCCGTCTAAAGGACTGCTGGAATGCGCGGGGGACATTTTCTCAAGCGGGAAACGGGTCTGTATTTCAGCTTATTGCCGTCCCTTTATTTCTGTGCATTTAAGAAGGTCTCCTGCAAATAAAAATAAAAACAAAACCAAAAACAAGAAAATCACGTGTTTTATTTTGAGGCTTAAGTCCAAAGCCCTTCTTCCTGCATAGGGGGAAGGCAGACTGATCTCCTGTAGTACTGTATGGACCATGGGGTGTAAAATAGTCACTGTCTTTCCTGTTTTAGTCTGTGTGGACTGTAGGGTGTAAAATAGTACTAAAGGAGAATGAGAACCAGTAACTAAGTTGCCCACAGGGTGTAAAATGGTCACTGTCTCTCCTGTTTTAGTCTGTGGGACTGTAGGGTGTAAAATAGTTACTGGTTCTCCTTTAGTACTAAGTTGCCCATAGGGTGTAAAATAGTCACTGGCTGTCCTGTAGAACTATATGGACCATGGGGTGTAAAATAGTCACTGTCTCTCCTGTGTTATGCTGTGCAGACTGCAGTGTGTTAAATCGTCACTGCCTCGGCAGTGAGTGTACAGGAGTGCGCACACTTCAGCTGCAGCGCTCCTGGCATGCGGGCGTGGGCGTCCTGGTGCGCAGGTGGGGGCGGTGCAGTGCTAAGTGAAGAGGCAGAGTCGGCAGTTCCTAACTGAGGTGAAAAAGAAAAAAGTGGGGAAAAAGACAAGCAGACTGGATGCAAGAAGAGACTTGGAAAGAGTCACTGTTCACTACAATCTATCACAGGCGTGCATAAATGTTTACAATTAGCTAGAAGTTATAGCTAACTTATAAAAATAAGAAAATGTATAGTTATAGCCTATAACTAGCCCAAATAAACAATTACAGCCTTTCTTACAAGATGGTGCATACAATACACCATATATTTCATATTTATGTGTATTTCAAAATGCAATATAGAAACAATTTACATATATATGTATAATATATGCCAATAATGCTAAATAAAGATAAATCATTCATTACAGTTTTGTATTTTAACATATTCAACATATATATATATGTATTGTTCATAACCATTAATGTTGCAGTCAATTTAACAGCCTAATAACTACTTCTCACAGCCTAACGTGCGCGACAAGAATCCTGAAATCACAATATCAGCTGTTCTAATAAAATCCGATGGAACTGTCAGAACAGCGGGATTGACCCGAAGGCCAGCAGAGATGGCTCGTGGTTTTTGTTCCGTGCACTGTGGCTGAGTTAAGAATGAATGGACGCCTGGAGCGTGGAGGGTTGCCCAAGCATTTCTGCCTTAGCTTTCCTACTGCTATGAATATGCATCGCAGACACCGAACAATAAGAGTGGGCGTTACCTTCTACTCTCGGCGCATGGTGTAGGATGTTTCCATGGATACCACCATGGCAACTCTTGCTGAATTATGAACCCTGGCCTAGAGCGAGCCAGTGAGGAATAGGCGCTGTGATTCCGTACGGCCTTGAGGGTCATTGTGCATAACTCAGCAGCCTTTTTATCATGCAAAAAACAGGCTTTCTATAGGAAATTGGAAATTAATTAGCGACGGAGAACGAACACCGAGCGTCTGACATATTTTCTGGCGAGCAGTATGTTCAAACTGCGCTTGTAAAGCTCATGATGAGTAGCCTACTTAAAGACGCAAGGAATAGGCTGTAACATCTTTGCACGACAGCACTGAATGATAATTGATCGGTGACACCGATGATGTATTGATTATTACAAATGTATCATAATCCTATTATTTCCCCCTTTTGTGTGTATTTTGTGCGCGATATGTCAGTATAACTCTGTTATTTAATAAGTCTTCACCGGCATTTGTCTGACTGGACTGGAGTCTAACACTGGACTAGTGTGAGAGTGAACGATTCTGAGTGAGATGACCAAGCGCCAACCCCCAGCTTCCACAGGCGACTGCACATTGCCCGAGGCACCAGCACGGACAAGTGCACACAGGCGGCTTTGCAGCAGATTTTCCGACGTTTCTGACATGATTCTCTACGTAAGAAAAATGCGCATTTGCTTACTGTTGTTTTACAAAGGAATCCAAGCAGAAAAAGTTGATAGAGGAAAGTCGCTATAAATATAACCATTTTTAGACTTTAGACCTACTTATTTACTCAGAAAATATTTAGCCTAACATCATTAATTTTTACTTCAAACAGCTTTGACGTGTCCGTAGCCATTATCCGTTTCAATTAAGTTCATAACTTGATCAAGTCGGATTCTTTTAAATCAAAGCACAAGCAACTGGGTGTTACATTCAAACGGCCTAGTCCGTATTATTGTAACAGAGGGGCGGAATGATTATAACAGTAAATGAAAACGCACAATAATGCGCGTATGAATGGTTTTTTTTTCCTGCACATACTAATGTTAACGAAACACATTATCAATGGTAATGTGAGACCCGCCACATCCTCAGGTTATGAAGCATAGGATTTTATGTAAAAAGACTGTGGCACACATTGACGCACAAGCAACTTCGAAACTTACAATGAAGTGAGTTGTGGTAACGTCTAAATCGATGAAGAAAGCTGCTTATGTTTTTTCTTAACACCCAGGAAAGCTTTTACAAAGCAAATAGCCGACTATACAGATCGATCTCTTGTGTGCTTATGTCTGTGCCCAGGTGGCTGTTAATTTTACAATAATCACTTGGAGCATCCAGAAGATGACGCTATGTCAACGCCGCAAGCAAATTAGCTGAATACGTTTAACATTGAACACTGAACTAATTAAAGAAGTCGAACACGTTGATTAATACAATTAATCTCTTTAACAAATATAAAATACTATTTAAAATCTCGAAGATGTCCCTAAAAGGACACTGCATGTAGGCCTACACCAGCTACTGTCGTAATGTCCAAATCGGAAACCCTCTCCATGAGGGCCAACCCACTCGTTTTCTCTTTAGATGATATTCTGTAAACACATACCAGCAAAAAAGCAAGTCGTTTACTGTAACAGAGGCGGCATAATTGTAACAGCGTTTACATTTTCGACGGGGACATCACGTATTTTCGGTCACCTAGCAAACAATTCACACCATTCACTCAGAAAACCATACTAACTTTTTAAGTGACTGCTTAAAATGATGTATACTTTGATTTATGTAAAAAATAATAAATTATGTAAATAGAAATAATGTCTTATATCCGGAAAATAATCCCGGAACAGATTTTTACTTAGCTTACTCAAAACCAGTTTTATAGAAATATTTCTCACGAAGGTAATCGAATTGCTCCTTGGGGCACGAGGTAGAGGACTGAATTGACCTGAAATAGTTACTGTAGCAGCAGTATACAAAATGTTATTGACCGTGTTACATTTATGATGCGATAGATTTATAGCGACTCTCCTCTACTTCAGCGTGTTTACGTACATTGTCAGCCATGGTATATAGGCTATGTAGGCAATTAAACGTTTGTTAAAATTATTACAGAATGTTCAATATAACAAACAAAAGATCGCAGAGTTTAGTCCGTAAGAGCCTATTGTCGACAGAAGATGTTTTGTTTTGTATTGTTCATTTGCGTAATATATTTAAAATAATGATTTGACCCAGGTCATTTTAAGAAAAACACATTAAGTATATAATAAAGCATCTTATACATCCATTCATTTAAACCAACGGACATTAAAATAAGTCAATAACATACCTCTAAAGGGGGACATATCAGTTATTACGAAAAATAATGAATTATGAATGTCACTCACTCCTATTAACTGTGATGACGATGTAATTAAAATGTACTACACCATATGTTATTTTTGATCCAAAAGGTCTATCCTCCTGAGATCCGGCAGAAAAAAGTATTTTTTTAAACATAATACAAGTGTCTTGATAATAAAAACAAGATGCAGTGAAAATATTTTCAAAAATATTTTATTTTTATTTATATTTATCCCTTGAGATTAAGACTACAGACCCGTGTCCCCTATAGCGGAAAAAAGTGAATTTCCGGGTCTTCTTTGTTAGGGATATGTGTGTTTTCTTTTGGTTAATGAAATAATTCAAGTTTTACTGTTAAACACGCAGGCTATCGGCCTACATCACTAAAATAAAGCATTCTTACATATGTTACACATAATATACATTGTGTGCGTGCGTGCGTGCGTGCGTGCGTGTGTTTCTTCTTCGATTAATTTACAGTTTTAAGTTGAATACTGCCATCTATTGCTAAGGCGTGTGTACAGCACCTTAGCTGTTGAAGCCTGCAGAAGTGCCTTGAAAACCAACCACAATTGCAGGAAGTGTACAAAATAAATACATTGATGTATCAAGCTTTCACGCTCACTGTCACATTCTTTAAAAGGAAAGCCCCACCATGCAATGAATCAGCGATAAGCTCGGCACAAAGCGGGTGTTCATCACACATATGCTCACGAGACAAATAGTGCAGGTCTGACCGGTTAATTGAATTATTTTGATATATGTGTAGTTGTTAGGGGGAATCTCAATTCCAATAATTAGGGAGGACCTCAAATAACGAAAAAGTACACGTGCACCCCTTTGAGGTCGGACGAAATATTGCCTACATGGGTGTTTAATTGGCGAGCTGTTCAACGAAAGCAGGTAAGCACGTTCGCATGTGTGAACATAAGTAATTGGACCTGAATTGACCTCAATAAACGTATTAATCATTTATACACTAGCCCACACTCTTAAATTAAAGGAGATAACACATTATTTTATCCATGATACACAACGTTAAACAAATTATACCGTTAACCCATTGAGTTTCGCGTTCAACGGTATTCCCTATCGCGAGTTGCTTTGTGTTTGTAGAGCTGTTAATTATTGATGGATGCTGTACGGAAGTTGTCATTGCTACTCGAGAAAGCACTGTTTTGCCTCACTGCTTGATTGTTTGGACAGGCCAGTTGTGTCATACAATTATAAAACCGTAGTAAATTAATATGAATGGCTATGGAGAATGTCTTTTCTGATCATATTGTAGGCCACGATGGATGCGGGTTCCCTTCGCAAACCATGACGCAGGCCTACTTGTTATTAGCGTGCACACACACACACACACACACACACACACACACACCACAGATAGTAGATAGATAGTATTGTTATCATTTTGCTGTGGTCACCCAGTATGATTGACAATCAAATTGTATGCCAAGCTGTTTTTTTATGTCCTAATAAAAAAACGAATATGTCTTTCTCGATTTGTACATAAACATGCGGCACTAGATCAAGACATTTCAGGCAACGGAATATTTTGTCCCCGTCGACCTACAACTACTGCCCTCTGCTGGATATACGGAGCTGTCCGTTATTTCCACAATCACATTACATTGCAGCATTTAGCAAATTCTCTTATGCAGAATTATTTAGCAGCTTTTATTTCCACATGCCAATTTATATTGCTGGATATTTACTTGCTCAGGGGTGCAATGGCAGGTCCCCACAAAGGAATCCAATCTACAACATGAGTTACATGCCCACTTCCCTACCCATCATGCCACGCTACCACCCTGGTCCCTGAAAAGCTTCACTGGCCAGGCTGCTTCCTGACATTTGCTGCCTGCAGATTGGCTAATTGGGCGAGCAACGTGTCTGACACGAGCCAGACAGTTAATTTTCAGATTAGCAGAACCTAAGTGTAATTTTCTTTCATGTGCAGTCAGAAATCCAGTGGCCCCAAAATCTGGCCCCAGTAACACTGTGTCACACAGGGAAAGGCAGTTTGCACCAATTAGCAGGCCGAAGATGCCTACCTGAGGGAGTGAACAGAGATAAGCAGCTTCATCCTTTTCGATCGCCTGCAGAGAGAAAGGCAAGAAAACTTTTTTTTTTTTTCTTAAACCTTAGCGGAAACTCAAGATGACTCATGCTAAATTCTTTCAGATGGAGGATAACTTGTTAAAAGTCCCAGGCTTGCTTTGCTAACTCTCTAAACAACCTAGCAGCATGCACAAAAGCACAAACTGATGTGCAGAGGCGAAGTTTTATGCATAATAATTGGTGTTTGCAGGTGATCAGACCACCTACAGGAAGCTGAAAAAGTAGGTCTCTTTTCATTGAAATGAAGAGCCATGGCTAGCAGGGCAAACACACACGCACACAACCACACACACACACACATAAAAACATACGCACAACCACAAACACACACACAGGCACACAAAATGCACGCGCACATACACACACACACACACACACACACACACATACACTCACACAAAACACACGCGCACACACACATCAAGTGTCGCTTCTCACTTCCACCTACGCCCCAGGAGAACATGCAGCTGGTGGGGTAGCACTGCCAAACTCCTAAGGCTCCAGACTCATTCTCATGCATATTGCATGAGGTACAGTATTTTTTTGCAAAGCATCTGAATGTCTGTTCTATTTAGGCAAGTTTCATTCCTCTGGAGCAAGGGCCTGGGGGCGTGGCTGGGAGGCCAGGGCCTATGAGAGCCGTACGCACGACCTGAACCAGAGGATGAGTCACCACAAGCGGGGCTAATCAGCCGCTGAACGCACCGAGCCGGCCAATCAGCAGCCGAGGAACAGGATTTCAGCAGAGGCTTTTGGGAAGGTGGGGCCAGGGCAGTACGGTTAGCAATTTGACTAACAAATACTGACTCGGGAGAGCACATGGTGATGAATATGTGGACCTCGATGACTAATCTCATCTGCAGATAATGTAGGGAGGAGGAGGAGGGTGAGAGAAAGGAGAACGGAGGCAGCGGGGAGGAGTGCAAGGCGTCAGTTAGCACTTACCATCTGGGTTCATAAATTAGTTATAACTCGGGCATTCTACACAAAGGGCCTCCTTGTCTTTCATTGGTTCAAAAAAGCGTTGGACCACACACCAGGAACTCTGAGCTCAAGCCAGAGGTAAAGAAGCAAGAGCTATGTTGATCCATCACCCTGCCACCAGGGGGTGCTGTTTCCTCCCACTCCAATAAGTATGCAGGCCAACGACCACTGGAGCCCCAGGGCCAGCTACAGGCAGGATGTCAGACACATGGAGTTCTGTTCTGGCCTTGTGTTCTCCAGCTGTCACTATATCCACAAATGAGAAACAATCCCGTTTAAATAAAGTTATGCGACAGTCTGCAGACACAGTTTGTAACAAAATACCCAGGCAACTCCTTTGTCTCCCCAGTTTAGAATGAGCACACCCTCTCATTATGCCCCGAGGAAGACCCTGTGTGGTCGAAATCAGCTGGTGTCTCCTTATTTTTTAGTTTGTATCTTTGATAGGCCCACTCTGTACGGAGGGTTTTTACTCACTCTCCTGCTCTGTGCTAGTACGCCCGAAGCTAGCCGGGTTTCGGCTTTTTCCTCATTGAACGGTTCTCTTTCTTTTCTTCTAAAGCCCCCTTCCATCATTTGAATTTTTCCAGCACTCGGTTTTTCACTTTCGTCTCAATTCGGAATGACCGACTGCATTTAACCAGCGCCTACTGCCACAAACCCCCGCCGCCAATCCAGAAGAGCTCAGGCTCGACCTCCGAAGCGCGTGATGTCATCCGCCGCTCCTTAACCCAGCGCAGTTCGCTAGTCGGGTCACACGGCCCTGTCTGAGGAAGACGCTTTCGCAGGCAGGCCTGCGGGGCCTCGTCCTCCGGCAGGGTTTGGGTTCGCCTGCGCACGACGGGACGCTATCGTAGCAGAGGGGACGATGCCTCCCGGCCCTGCGCGCGGCGCAATTCGACACCGCATCGCGGGGCCCGTCTGTCCACCCGATCGGTGTCGTAATGGAATGGGCAACCCAGCAGCCCTCCCAGGCCAGCCCTTCTGACTGTGGTCATGTGATCCGTGCATTATCTCTGTGACATCCATTTTAGCCGCATTTTCAAATAAATGCATGGCTGATCGTAGAAGACTGGTAAAATACCAAACATATGTGTTCTCTCTCTCTCATATATATACACATGCACACATACATATACATACAGTATAATGCTAATACAATTACTCGGAGAAAAATCATTTTCCATCACCATGAGGAAAGACAAAGAACTCTCAGAAGAATCAAGACAAGGGTTGTTGATCTCCAGAAGTCATAAACAAATAAACTAGCCTATTAATTTGTCTTTCATTAGATCGGTTAAAATTCTTTTACTTTTTAATGCAATTGTTTGCGATATAGCACAATAAGCAGAATGTGAACGTGGGATTTTTACTCATCATAGCATGCATAGCCATTTCTGACATAATGTGGCTTAAGAGGACAAATAATCCCTCCAAATATGAAAAGCACGACATTTAAAAAAAAAAAAAAACAGCTTGTTAAAATTCAAGGATCGTACCTGTGGCTGGAATGAAACCAGCATACACCGGGGGTCCCCAGGACCAAGGCTGAGAAGCACTGCCCTAAACAACAGCCACAAAGGCGGCCGCACAGGTGAGTCACACGAAGCGGAATACCAACGAGCAGTACGAGCTATAACAGGGCCCTGACAATCAGCACTTTGATAAGCGAGTTTCCAAAGAAACAGAGCTCCAAAGAGGTCAAACAGCCTGCGAAAACATCACAGGTGTTCCAGTCACAAAAACTGCAAACCGATTTAAGGTGGCAAGGGGAACAGAGAGGAACATTATGGGTACATATGCCAAACGTGCATCGGCAAAGAGGCAGTGGTTGCAAGTCGAAGCGTGCTGTTGGACAGACGACTCTTAACAGGACTGTGGCTAAACGCCCCAAAACTACAGCAAAATAAATTACCACAGAAGCTGGGCCGATTCCTCTCTGGCCCAGTCTCAACAAAAACAGGACATCATGAGCTTCGCAAGGCTGGGATTTAAAGCACGTCAGTCATCAGGAAACTATGTACAGAAACTGCATCCAAGTCTAACGCACAAAGAAGCAGGACCTGGTGTAAGGAGCACAAAACCTGCAGCCCTGAGCAATGGAGAAAAGTAATGTGGTCTCATAATTTGTCTTTCACCATTTTTTTCCCCTACATTAGCTGTTCTGTTCTGAAGGCAAAGAGTGTTCCCCTTATTTTGTTCACCTTGACATTGATTCTGGATCAAGATGGCAAGTGAAAAAAAACGAAGTGACTTGAAATGAGGCTTCATTTTTGGGACACGGATGACGGGGAGCTTCAGTCACAAAGACTGCTCAAATGGCTAGTGTTTCAATATGAACAGTGACTAAAGAGACATCTGTGTTTAGATCTATGGGAAAGACATCATTAATTGGGTCGGAAATTTTGGTCGAAAGCATACATTCCAGAACCGTGATACTTTGTGCATTTGTGCGATATTAAGGAACAACATGAGAGTAACTCTTCCTCAGGTGACTGAGAATGTCAATGAAGGTGATCAGACTGTCAGCAAGGACAGTCCATCGACAACTACATAGAGGGCGATATTATAGTTTCAGTGCATAAACCCCTCATTACAAAGACAAATACACATTTGAGAGTTCAGTGGTGCAAAAACCATAGGCATTGATCTACAGAGATGTGGGAAAAAGTGATGTGGTCAGATGAGTTCTCCTTCACTATATTCTCGACAAGTGGGTTAGTGCATGTGTGGCGTACACCAAGGAAATGGTACAGGCCTCAATACCCCTACAGCGAGGGGGTCCGGTGACTCTATTATGCTGTGGCGGGGGCATTTCCCTGACAGGGTTTGGGTCCACTTGTCCCCTTAGAGGGAATGGTCACTGCAAATCAGATCAATTGTAAATCAAGTTATGCTGAGTGATCACCTTTATCCTATGATGAAATATTTATATCCTGATGGGAGTGGTCTCTTCCAGGATGACAATCCCCCCATCCACAGGACACTGTGGGTCACTGAATGATTTGAATCCTATGCTATGGCCTTCGCAGTCACCAGATCTCAACCCAATTGAGTACCTATGGGGGATTTAGGACCAACGTGTTAGACAGTGCACTCCATTACCATCATCTCCAAACACCAAATGAGGGAATATCTTTTGGAAGAATGGTGTTCCATCCCTCCAGTAGAGTTCCAGAGACTTCTAGAATCTATGCCAAGGCACACTGAAGCTGTTCTGGTGGCCACCTAACCAAGTACTAAGTCACTTGATGTTGGTTTTTCCTGTTAATTTGTCACCCATGCACACCACACACACACACACACACACACACACACACACACACGCATGCATAAAGCCAAACTCCTTTGACACATTTCTTGGAACTTAAGTGCCTATTTTACTTACACTACAGGCCAATGGTATTAGGCAATCTGTGGTTTAAAAATAAATTAAGGTAGACAAGATTTCAGTCAATTTATCTATCCCTTCACTTCCCATTTTGGAAAATGGCTGGATAGACTTACAATAATTTAAGTGTAATTAAAGCCAAAGGAGGCTATTTTGAGGAAAGTTGTGTCTAAAATTGTTTTTAAGTAAAACTAATCTTTTGTGTTATTTTGGGTAAAATTTTTAAAAATTTTATACTTTGGGTTATTATTCAATAAATGTGCATATATCAACTAAATTCTACCCTACCTAGTTTATCTTTTTAAATCCAGGTGGCCTAATACTTTTGCTCTGTACTGTATTTTTTCTTCCTTTTTTGGGAGGAATATATTTCAATATATAGAAATATTTTCCCCAATGTATATGTCCATATAGTGACTGCATATTAAACCTGGCCAGCAACCCTCTACAGTATGTTCGAGAATCCCAGGGGTTCGCAGACCCTATGTTGAAAACCCAGATTATCCTATGCAAATAAGTGCCTGCTAGTCTCGAGGTTCAGTTTTTCCTCAAACTCCGTCTGTTCCTCTTGCCTGTGATGGTACGTTTTTCAAACGCAGCTGAGAAAACATGACAGCGCGTATTTTAGCGTTTTGGTCACGTTTTCTGGTTCCTGACCGTCTTGCCTCAACGGTTTTTTTGATCTCCCGGATGTTCAGAGTGCAGAAGAGATTAGCTGTGACGACAGCTGTTCATATTCTTCTTACAAGACTAGTCACACTATATTTTCTGATATTACAAGCCGATGTCATATTCACTCAAGTACTGTATCGTAGCAAATATTCCAACACTGTCGTAACAGATTGCCCCACTGACACAAAACGTCCCGACCGACACCTTATCCCCATGACGTCAGAGGTCAGCTGACTGGTTTGTTTTGCTAGTTAAGGTGGACTTCACAGACAGCTTTAGAAAGGGAGAGAACCAGAAACGTACAGGACATAGGCCGCTAATATTATTTTTAAACGATTGCGATTTCAACATAAACTTGTCCAGTATTTAAGTATTATCCGAGACTGCTGTCGTTAATCAGTAATAGGCGTATTTGCCTTAAAACGAAGCTGTTTGACCTCCGAGAAATATGCCTTCAGAAAAGACGTTTAAACAAAGGAGGACATTTGGTAGGTATCGATACAGTATTTTTCCACATTAAATTGTCTACATACTTAACAGTTGTACCAGAGTGCCTTGCAACCATGTGTTTTGTCGTGTAATCAAGTCAGATCATTTGTTGGGAGTTTTACCATTGTCGTTTTAACACATAAGGATAAGACAGTGATCATTTTTCTTTCAAGTTTGTGCTGCAGCTAAGAAGCTAGCTAGCTAGCTAAACTTGGGATCAGAAGCAGCTCGACAGCTAGCTGTCCTGCTCAGTTCACTAAACAGATTATGAAATACAGTGAACCATCTTGCCGATTGTGTAGGCTATGGGGGGTAGACTTTTCTTTGCTCCAAAACAGGCCCGCGTCATCTCGAAAGACTAATTGTGTAAGTTAGCTACGAAAAATAATTTGGGTGATGTCTAGTCGCTCAAAAAAGTGTCCTTGTTTTTAGCCTATTTTAGAGTGGCCAGATCTATTATGTAACCAGGATATTGCAAATAATAACATTTGCGACAGCAATTTTTTATCGCTCTCGGTAGAAGCGCAGTATGTCGCAGCTAAAATTCATCAACGGACGGAGGGTTTCCGTTGTGTGCTTTAGTTTGTTTGTCAAAGCAGACGCTAAGAAAAACAAGTCGCTACAAATCGCTGGTCTCCCAATGCAGGCGAAGTGCGCTGCAGGATTGGGGGATGGGAGAGACTGCCGAGGTTAGCAGAAAGAGTGCTTGGGGAAAATGACTACAATGGTCGCAGTAAGGCTCGTTTAAGACCCTTTTTAGATTAAACTAACTAAAGGCAGCGTGACACTATATTCACCACCCAGCTTTACATCTCGTTGCTAATAGGTCGAGAGGTGTATGTTCAAATAATTTGGAGCATAATGTATTCTAGCTGTACATGTCCCCTCATCCCAAACATATTTACTCATGGCTACAATGAATAACTTACCGTGCAGATAAAACACAAAGGGACGGCACATACGCATGCGGTTGTTGTGTGGGGGGAGTTTTCAAACGCTACCGGAAACTACTGCCATTGTCAGTTGCGTTTTTTAAGAAAGAAACCCTATTAAACCTACAGTTGGTCACCTTTAACTTAACCATTTTTATTTAATTACAGCTGATGTAAACGTGCGCTTTAGTGACTGGACACTGGATTTCCCCTAAGGAGTATAGTCCAGGCAACTCCTTGTTTTCCAAACAAAATAACCGACTTCCGTTTTGTTGACCTAAAAGTTACCAAATTGCGCAATTGTTGCGCACGAGGATGTGGCTTACCAGTAGCTGACATGCGCGGAGACAGTTACTTATGTGTCTTATTTGTGCGTCTCCACTCAACTCACAGAAACAATGCTTGATTGCGTCCTTGTCTAGTGTAACCTGCATTGTCACTCGTCTGTTGTTTCAGGAGCGTTCAGTAGAATATGTACCTTGGCTAGGAGTTCTGCTGAGCTTGGAGTCAAGTGCTCCTTAAAACTCCTTCTTACTCACTTGAGGAGGGACTTCTATAAACCCCACTTGGGTTTCGTACATCTCATGCACCGTCCCTTTAATGTTAATGTATTGTCCGTTTGGATGGGTTATTTGGGAGTAATTATTATGGTGACGGCTGACAACATTTTCACTGACCCCGCTGCTAACTGCTGAGTCGCTGTTACTATTCACAGCCGTTGATCCTCAGGTGGACAAAACGCTTCCTTGTTCACTTTCCTGCTGTGCTCATTACCCCGTTAGGCTGGAAAATGGCGAACAAAAGCAGTCTTGTATCCCTTAGAAAAATCGTTAATTCAAAACTTTTCTGAAGTTATTAAATATACACGTACGTGTAGTATAGAAAACATTTTGTTTTCAAACCGGTCGACCATGGAAGCGCCTTATAAACAAAATAGAAACACCCGCCCTTTACCAGTTTCTGAGAAGAGTTTTTGGGGGGGGCGGATTTTCATAACATAAGCGGTCGATACCCGGTACCTACCGCGTGATCTATTACGGCGGTTCGTGCCAGGGTTTCTGTAAGCTGTGGGCAAAGAGTACGGAGTCTTATCGGGTGCTATGGTGACCGTTGCTTTGGACCTAAAAGTCATAGTCCTCAGTGAAGACTTTGGGCAGGGCCGGTTAATACACCTGCTGAGAGATAACGTTACTGTTGAGTAACTTTGCTTTGCCATCCCTTTCTTATATAAAGGACATTAACACAGACTGGCCTTTTTATCCATTTTTTTTTTTAAAAAAAAAAACATTCCATTACAGTTAGTGAAGTTTTCCACAACAGAGACATAATTAAAAGCACCAGGATAGGATTTAGCTGCTAGTGAGTGAAGAGAGTTGGAGAGTTGAAGGTTGGGGGATGGTGGGGGGGGGGGGTTCATATAAGCTATGACTGTCCCTGGCTCAGTGTCCCATGTCTTTTGCACAGTGAGAACAGTCAGAATTAAATTTGGGCCAGCTGGCCCCAGGTCAGTCACTGGATCTACAGTGTCATCGCCCCGGTGACAGCTCAGCGATGCACGTGTCAGTGATGAAGTGCTCTGCTAAATATACCTAGTCCACCCTCCACCCTCATTACTGTCCCTTCTGGCTTGTGTTTCACAGAACAGCGAGTGGACGATGTCAGACTCATCCGAGAACAGCACCCCAACAAGATCCCTGTGAGTATCACCTCAGTCTGTGTGTGTGTGTGTGTGTGTGTGTGTGTGTGTGTGTGTGTGTGTGTGTGTGTCTATGCATGCGCTGGTGTGTGTGTGTGTTTGTGGGGGGTGGAATGGGAGCGGGAGAGATGGATACTTGCTGTTGGCTATGCTGTGGATGTAGACATCCGCATAATACATTATACCAGCAGAGAGGATTATGGGAATGGCCAGCTGGGACAGGAGGTGCATCCTTCAGAATGAATGCAGTAGCAGGGCAAACAATCCAGATTGTCACCCAAGCAAGTCTTAATAGGATCTAGTTTCACACCAACTTCACAGCTGCTGCCCAGGGGGGAGGAAGGGTAAGGTGGGGGGGAGTGCTGGATGAGATATATACCCCCTAACTCAATATGTGTGCGAAAGAGAGGGAGAGACAAAGTGTGTTTGTGTGTGTATGTTAAGTGTATGAAAGGCCACTTGGTTCCAAAAAACAGAATCTCCTGACCTGCCAAAGACCTCGGAGTTCCACTGTCGCCATGGTCACCACTGTGGATGGGTGTTCCACTCTACTCAGGTTCCTGTCCCTAGTGGCCATTGGGGTGGGGGTGGGAAGGGGAAAGGAAAGGAAACATCTGTCACTTGCAGTAAGGCTCAGTGCTACAAGTACTCCGCATCACACAAACTGCCCTCAAACACAGGACCTCATGCCAAAGGACTGAAATGTACATAGCATTGGACTGACATGTAATACGAATTAGCAGAACATCGATTGCAAGAACTTCCTTGTATCTCTCTTCTTTTTATATGGGCAATTGTATAGGCCAGGCCTGGGAAAATGCCTGTACTCGTGGTACGCAGAAGGTGTGTAAAATTCATGGTGAAATTAGTCTTCAAACCATAATTTTAAGGGATTAATTAAATAACGGATACTACTTAATAACTGTAGATAACGGCAGTGAAGCCGATTAGTCAGAAGCTGCAGTACACCTTCGGAATGGGTGAACCTGTGCCACTAATCTAATTTCAGGTTTTGAGATGTGTTAGCCAGCCAGCCCATTACATTAGCTGTATAGCTGATACAAAGCAGTGTTGGGCTCCGCTGCAGACAGCTTGACTTCTGTGACCACTGTAGTTCTTTCTGACTCGAAGGGCTCTGAACTGCGCCTGTAGAGGGGCTGGGTGATAATTCACTGTCGTTCTTGGTTTCAGTGATCAGGGTGATGGGAGATGTTCAGTTCCCTGGTGGGGGGGGCTGCTGTTGCACTTGTACTTTACCTGTGGTGCTGCGATTAATATCCTGTCCGATAACGAATATGCGATTGTGTTAAGCGCTGTTAATCTGCTACGATACGGAACAGCGATGTTAATGGCGAGGACTGATCTCTACTCGTGTTTTGTGAGATGATGAGTAGAACCTTATCGCTCTCTCATCGCTGAATCGGTCGCACACATAACTGAGTTAAATGCACTAGAACGAGGGCCCATACAGTGGTTAGGCAATATAGGGTCAGATTCCGCACAGATAGTCTATATGCTGACCAGGACCTCCTGGGCTCCTTTCATTCTTCTTTCTCCATACATGCTTAACTAATGCAAGAATATGAAAACAGGGTTAAGACTCACATACCCATTAAGCTTAATGGAGCGAAACGGTTTACTTCCGGTTTGACACCAGTAGCTAAGTAAAGTGCTGTGAAAAAGTATTTGCCCTCTCTGTTTTCCCCTATTATTGCATATGCATCACACTGAATGGTTTCAGATCTTTAGACAAAATGTAATATTAGATACAGGGACACGGAGTAAACATGAAACATTTTTTTAAAATATTATTTCATTTATTTGATGAAAAAAGTTATGAAACACCCATATTACTCATGTGAAAAAGTAATTGCCCACTTAGTTACTCAATTAACAAAATTTAATTTATAATTAGATTCAGCTGATTTAAAACAGACAGGCTTGATTGCGGCCAGCCCAGTTGAATTTAAACCCCACTCATATTGACCCTTACCATCAGAGTAAAGTAGTCACCACAAAGTTTCTACAAGCACACTGTGCCATGGTGAAAGGAAATTCCAGAAGAGATGAGAAAAAAATGTCGTTGAAATATTAGTTTGGAAAGGGTTACAATCCATTTCTAAGGTTCTGGGACTTAGCGAGAGCCTTTATTTCCAAATGGAGAACACTTGGAACAGTGGTGAATCTTACCAGTTATTTCTGGCCAGCCAAAATTTCCCCTTGGACGCAGTGACAACTCATCCAGGAAGTCATAAAAGATTCCAGGAGAACATCCAAAGAACTGCAGGCCTATCTAGCCTCAGCTAAAGTCAGTGTTCATGACTCCACAGTGAGAAGGAAACTGGGCAAAAATGGCATTCATGGGAGTCTAGCAAGGCGGAAACCAATGCTAACCAAGATGAGGTCACTGGGATGCGGGTGCTGGTTTTCAGGGGTGTCCCGGTATGGTCACTGAGCAACGCGTGTCCCATTTACAGGTGATCATCGAGAGGTACAAGGGTGAGAAGCAGCTGCCCATCCTGGACAAGACAAAGTTCCTGGTTCCCGACCACGTCAACATGAGCGAGCTGATCAAAATCATCAGGTACGGTTGACCGCATCGTCTCGCGGTCCGCGCCATGGTTAGGACAGTCATGGTCACAGTCACGCGCCGATCTGACATTCTGCTAAAACAGGAACAGCAGGGGGCTGCTGGTCGGCCCTTCCCATCGAGGCACTGCTCTCCTGTTTGAATGGGCCCCACGATATGGGATCCAGTCCCTAATGTGCCAGTGCCGATTGTGGCCATTAGCCAAAGTGGGGGCTAGCGTAATTAGCGTTAGCATCACCCAGGGTTGGGTGAGAAGAAGCAGCTGCAGCATTGCATGCTTTGGCACGATTGATTTTTTTTCTACACTGTCCCTCATCTACTGAAGGGATTGGCAAGAAAAGAGGGGGGGGGGGTGTTTTTGGCCTGGCATCATACGTGTGAATCTCCTGTACCTCCGCCTGTGTCCTCTGTTCATGAGCTATCAGTTCTGTATGATTTTTATATATATCACACAAAGACTAAAAAGTTAGCCCAACATCTGTAAGTGTTCAACTCAAATCTCATGAAACCAACATTAGACAGCAAGTCTTTTAAAAAGAGCCAGTCTCCTAATAGCCGGAAGCATAAACTAAAAACCAAAAGCAAAAAATAAATGGCAGGTAGCAAAAAATGCATCACCCTGGCAACAGGGAAGCAATCTGTCAGAATCCCACACCTGCTCATCTGACATATGGTAGCTAGCTTACAGATGAGTATGGCTCCAGACATTTTGAAATTAAATTAAAATTAGATTTTGTCAAGCATGCTGAAGAACATTCAGTGGAAGCTGCACCGAGGCACTTTGGAACAGTGTGAACGTGCAAAAGGAAGGGGAAAAAAAGAATAGCACAAATAGATAAGTAGGCTACCTGTAGGCCATCAGTGTACATGTACAGGGAGCCCATTTTCAGGGCTTTTTATCATGACTTGAGGCATGACTGAAAGGCTGCATGTAGACCCTGGTAGTTTCCAATACCAGTAGCCCAGTTTTAGAATGAGGTGAAGGCTACTGGAAAGTGAGAAACGCAACCAACGCCAGTCTCCAGCAAACACTGGGGCTTTGTGCGGTTAGCGATTAAACCCGGGGATGCTAATTGGAAGTTTTACAGCATATGTTCAGGAACATCACGCATAGCTGGAGCCAAACGCCTGACAGGGTTTCAGGTTAAAGACTTAGCAGCATGCAGCTTCACTGATGTTTGTCTCCAAAAAAAAGAGCCAATTAGAGCCAAATTCGGACACCCTTTGTTGACTTGCTTGAGTCGGTGTGATTTGAGAGCTTCTGAATGCTGTTCCGTCTTTGGCCACCAGGAGGCGCCTGCAGCTGAACTCAAACCAGGCCTTCTTCCTGCTGGTGAACGGGCACAGCATGGTGTCCGTGTCCACGGCCATCTCCGAGGTGTACGAGAGGGAGAAGGATGCGGACGGCTTCCTCTACATGGTCTACGCTTCGCAGGAGACATTTGGGGCAGAGATCGACCTGTAACACCCCCCCACCCCCAACTCCCACCCCATAACGCCCCGTATCGGTCATCGCCAGAACTCCCATCCCCGTTTCTAACGACAGACCTGTTCCCATTCCCAAATCTCACCCACACCCCATCCCCCATCCCAAAATAAGACAACAATAGGAGCCAATCAGATGACATCTCCCCCCCTTCGGATAATGGGCCTTCATGGCCCCTCCCACCCAGTCCCGCTGCTCAGCTTACATCTCTGAGAAGGGATGAGGGTTAGATTATGTTTGTCTTTTTTTTTTTTTGTTTGTGGATAAGTTGGATTGGGGCCCCAAGCATGCCCAAGTGAGGCTTTAGCGATGTTTGTTTTATCCAGAGTCCAGCTGGAACTAAACAATATCATCAGAAGAAAGACTTCCTGCCTTCTTCTTTCTGTCTATCTCTCCTCTCTCTCTCTAGCTGAGTTGCTAAACTGATTACACTGCATTTTAGGATGATGGGGGGAAATGACATACATTCAAGAGTAAGGGGTTTGGTTAAAATTAAACTGAGACCGACATTGAGTGCCTGTTCTGGCACAGACGACGCTGCTAGTGCCGCCTTTGTACCACGCCAGTGGAGGGGGCTCTCTGGTGCTCCAGCAGCCGAGACGCACCAACGAGCTCATTGGCCGTTTCGTGGAGGGAATCTGATTGGCTGCTGGCACCGTTTATCCACAGCATGATTTGCACTGCCCGATTTGACTATCAGTAAATAGCTTGGCAACTCTCAGCCCCTTTCCTTTCCCCCTCTGTCGGCCCCTTCTCTTTCTTTTAACGGGTTTGTGTTGTCGGTCGCTTTTTAGCTCATTGAAAGAAACTAATTTTAAAGATAGGTTTTTATCTGCCTCGGTCACCTCCCGGTTTCCTCCACACCACACGCTAGGAATGTGGAACTCTGGACACGGTGTGGAATTATGGGTGAAATTAGTGCTACTGACCATCTGCTAGACTGTAGAGTTAGAGAAGCAAGAAAATGTATATAATATACAAATCGGACAAGTACAGTACATTGAGAATGCGAGTGGAACTGCTTGGAAAAAATAAAAAAAAATGTTTAAAAAAAATTAAAAAGGCAACTTGTAGGAGTGTGGGGGGCAGTGAAGGGCTGTTGTCGGGTTCTAACCAGGCCGGATCCCGGTGCACACGGCCCACCATTTTGTCCGCTCTCTTCCCAGCAAGGAGTCTCCGGGCTGGTTAGAGGAACTGGACCACAGCCGATCAGAACCCTCCTTGCTCCTGGCTCTTGTGCGCTTCTAGAATATTCTAATTGTTTATTAGGGTTATTTTTTACACCTCTTCTGTGTTCTGCTCTGTCCCCCCCCCCCCCCCTTCTTCTGTCGGTATTCAGAAGAACCTCACCTCTTTCCATGCCTTCCACCCTTTGGCTTTGCTAAAAGCTTTGTCTTTGTTGTTTCCGTTTGTATTACGGTTTCCCCCCTCCCTCCCTCCCCGATAATAAGACAACTGTATGCTACGACTGTGGTGTGAAACGCGTATCTAAAGGACAGATGTGAACGAGTGAGTGTGAAAGCGGAGGGAGAGAGCGCTCTCCTCTCCGCCCCCCTTCGCTCCACCGTGCACAGAGCTTGCCTCTCTCCCACCTTCACATCCACAGCAATATTACACAAGCCTTTCTCTTTCTCTTGTATTTATGCCGGTATTTTAAGGAATAAACAGAAGCTCATATACATATTAAAGTCCCCGCGTGGTTTGCGTGCTTCTTGTGTGTCCTTGCCTTGGTCTCCTCTCTCATCTATGGTTTCCCTTCAGGTGCAACCATCTTTTATTTCACAACATTTATTAGTCCACAGACTAAAGAGGGCGCTATTGCATGGCTGTAGTGGTGTGTGATTACCAACCTCTCTCCGTTGTGTGATCAGGTATTGTAATATGGATCATAGAGTCTCACATAATGGACATACATATCCTGGGTACTGTAATGCGGTGCAGTGTGGGCAGGAGCTGGATTGTAAATGGACAGGTTGGGGTCTGACAGGGTGGCAGTGGTATGCTGGGCTTAAGGCTTGGATCACAGGCCCGAATCTGCAGTACCCAACAGCGCACCCAAAATTAGCCAGCTCCGCTGCAGAGTCCGTGCCGACCCCAGACACACCTCCTGAAACAAGTCCCGACTGAGCGTGCAGAGTTTGTTCCGCGAGGAGGGATTTACGTGACATCTGTGCAGATTTGGGGGGAAAAAAATGGCTCATTGCAGTCAGCGGGTTGGTAAGGGTCACATGAAGGTCAGTGGCTGCGCACACTATTGACATAAATCTGACCTCCGTCACCCCGACCATTAGATCTGTCCATCCAGAAAGCCTGGCTCAGTCCAGTGCTCACGCTGTTCAGGACAATGGGGTGCAGTGCATAGCACTTAAAAAGAATGGTGTTGAAAAAAAAACATATGACTGTGTAAGCAGTGGAGTGTACACAATTTTATGGTGCAAAGACGGCACAGAAATATGGATGAGCTATACCCTGAAAAATTCACAGGCAGTTAAACACAGAGACGGAGATGGGATTCGACAACATCCAAACTGCTACCAACACCATTCCTTCACTATTGAATACTTGTGGAACAGAATGTATTTTATGATTTTTTTAAAAGGGAACGCCATTTAAATAACTGACAATACAGGTGTGCCCTTCCCCTTGATGGTGTGGGTCCCTTCTAAATTGCACGCCACAAACACAAATTAACTGAACTCCAGGGGAATATTTTTCAGCATTTAATTTTTTTTCTTGCTTTTTTTGTACAATGTATAAAAACAAAACATTTTGTTTGAACATTGAGTAATAAAATACAAAAAAAGATTTACACTTCAAATCAGCTGCATGTTATCGCTTAAAAACTTGTATTTAATGCACAAAAAGCAATAGAAGGCTACATGCAACCTGACTGAAAATAATTAAATCTGAAACGAGAGGTTCCAAGTCTCAAGTTCCTCATTCAAACTCACGTCGGACTGTTTAAAACGCCAGATATTGAAAACACTATTATACAAAGTTGACACGCCACGCGCGTGCCGAGCGTTGCTACCTCGAGGTGACTGGGTGAGAAGATGATCGAGACTTCGTCCAAAGAGCCCGCGAGGCATCTACACCGCTTGCGTTTTCGCTAGCTACGTGTGAATGTCGGTTTACAATTTTAACGTGCCAAGAAAATAGCACTGTTACGACTCAACGCTAATTTTGACAGTTTGGCTAAATGCAAAAAGATTGCTATAAATAAACAGTAAGGCAAATGGAAACAGTTTCAGTTTGCTCAAAACTTACCCCGTCTTTGACGTTTTCTCACGTGTGAAAATGATTAGGCACGTAATTACTGACTGCAGTAGGTGCGGCCTGTTATGGTTACGCCAGGAAAAGTAATTTGAAACACGTGTGTTTGGCGCAAGAGAACTGTTTTTTTCGCATTCCCCTGAAAATTCGCCATGAAATTGCATTAGGAACGTAAGTACTGTATGGCACAGTCCAGACTCCTACACAGGCACTTCTGTATTTACACTATGCTGTGCTGTGCTGTGCAGTAGGAACACTGGCAACTGCTGTGTTAACACAGTAATACAGACCTGGGCACAATACTGGCAATGAAGAAAGCAGGCTGCACTGTGTGAGGTCAGAGACACCTGGACTCTACACCTGGACTCCCTTTACTTTCTTACCCGTTATTTCCACACCCTCCTGTTTCAGGCATGTTGGCCACTTCAGTCAATGGAACTAAATGATCCAATCAGAGAAGGGGACCGGGGAGACGGGGTAGTAAACTAATTTGATTTAATTCTCTCACTCACTCTCCCATGTGCCCTCTTGTATCTTTTGTTTCTAAAAAAAAATTGGAAGTCAAAGCTGAGGGCTCAAAACACCAACAAACTCACTAAGACCCAGAGGCCTCTTCCTGTTCCCACCCCTACTCTGTGGGGCAGAGAGAAAACGACCAATGGCTGCTCACCAAGACATGCTGACATTCAGAGCTCAAGAGTACTACAAGCAGGGCAAATATATGGTGTGTTATGTAAGCCTTTAGGCATGAAAAACAGGAGAGGCACGTGGCAAAGTGAGCATAGTGTGTAGGGGGAGGAGTTCTCCTCTAGGGGGAGCCCTCCTCTGGAAATGGAAGACCCTAGCAGACCTGTTTCTGAGGCTGAAAAATTCTCCTTCTCATCTTTCCTTCCTCATGTCACTCCTGTCCCTTTAGTGTCATCAGCACTAGACAATCTAGTCCAGCTGCCTCTGGTTTGATTGTTTGCAGCAGTTTTGCATTGCACATTAAATGCTGGTACTGAGTCCAGCATGTTCATTAGTATGAGTACCCTCACAGGGGACATTCTGGGCTTGCCCTTCCAGACCTAGGCAAATGTGACTTCCAGTCATGTGACTTCTGACTTCCTATAATGTGGCCATTGCCCTGTTGCATTAGCGTTAGCGTCTAAGTAGGTGTGCATTAACCCAGAGACTTTAATGTAGGTCAGTGCATAAAGACACAGATCCAAGAGAACTTAAAACCACAAGGACCACAATGCACTGCACTGCTCTGTGGCCCGTTGGAGGAAGACAGACTTGCATCACATAACAAAATCACCCTATTTGGAACAGAATCAGGAGGACCAGAGGCTCATCACCATCAGTACCAGTTTTTTTTTTTTTCTGGTCAACTCCTTTATTTATCTACAATAGTTTTGGGGGTAGGGAAGGGGGTAGGAGCTTTTCCTTTGAACCCCTGCCCCAACACCAGACCAGGAGTACCTTTCCTCCTGCTCTTTGTCCTCACCCTTTTCTACTCCTCATCCTCACTTTGTGAGATATGACTCCCTGTGAGATTATTACACAAGTCATAGACTTCAGAGAGTAAAGACAAGATGGCCGCAGACGTAAAATAAGGACACTACACAATACAAAATGGCCAACAAAAGACATCATACAGTATACAATCATAGCATTATGAAACTCTGGCATCTTTTCCCTCATGAAAAAGAGGTCCCAGATTGTTTCACATTTTTAACAAGATTAAAATGTCTCTTAGTTATAAAAAACAAAAAAAAACAAAAAAAAACTATAAAACAGATGAGAAGATATTTGCACAAAAATTCCATCTGGCAGCATTATGAGCGCCTACTGTTGCGGGCGCCATTTTGTATCAGGCGGTGCTGGTTTCCTCGTTCGTCCCATCCCTCCTCACACACCGTGCGCCTGCGTGAGCCTCGCTCACTTCAGGGCACGCCCGTTTTAGGCTCGCGCTCGTCTCTAACGTTTTGCGGCGGCCTTCCCCTGTGTGGGGAAAAGGGGCGGGATCACCGCAGCACGCCCGCGGGAAGGCGAAGTTCATCGTCGTAGAAAAGCGCCGTGTGAAGGACGGCTGTAGCGTGACTCGAAGGGGGAGCCCGGAAAGCACCGCTGTCCCGAACCGGCGGGGGGGGGGGGGGGTCTTTGGGATGTAGCTGGACAATGCCCGCAGGCGCGGACTGCCGTTGTCTGTCGGGAAGGAGTGCGCGGGCTGCGTTCTCACCGCCGAGCGCCAGTGCGCTTTCCGTCACCAGGGCGGGGCACCGGCTGGGCTGCTTCGCAGGAGCACGCGCTCCCGGCGGCCATCTTGTTTGTTCGATTGCTCTGATCGGCCATCTTGTTTGTTCGATTGCTCTGATCGGCCATCTTGTTCGTTCGATTGCTCTGATATTGACATCGAGAGATTTCCTGAGGGGGGTCAAAGGTCATCGCACTGGGCGAGGAGAGGGAAGCCTCACTACACACGCAAACTCAAACACACACACACACACACACACACATAATTGTACAAATGCCGTAACTGATACACACACATTCACATACACCTCTGTAGGTGTACCCCTCTCTCGGCGCGTCTATGCGTGAGTTCTGACCACTTTTGTGAGTTTCTCAGATTTGATCCAACACCCATGTGAACAGGGTGACCCCCCTCCCCCCCACTCACAGCAGCTCAGGGGGATGAGACACAAACTGTGGCGTGGGGGTTGGGGCGGGAGGGCAACGGAATACCGCCTAGTCCCCCGAATCCTGACCATCTGACGGGGGTGCGTACTTCAGCCGAAATGTTCCTGAAACGCAACGTCCAAAATCACCGTTAAATTCGGTCATACTGAAAATAAATCACTTTTACTGGTCAATATGGTCAATCACCACTGGAGGTCAACACTGGCATAATGCATTTGTAGGACAACTGGCTAACTTTCATGAATCAGTAGTTGTTGTTACAGGCTTGCTACCAATAACCCCTGTTATTGCTGTTACATGCCTAATATCATAATCCCTCTATTACTGCTGTTACACACCAGCTCCCCATAATCCCTCTATTACTGCTGTTACACACCTGCTCCCCATAATCCCTCTATTACTGCTGTTACACACCTGCTACCCATAATCCCTCTATTACTGCTGTTACACACCTGCTCCCCATAATCCCTCTATTACTGCTGTTACACACCTGCTACCCATAATCCCTCTATTACTGCTGTTATAGGCCTGCTACCCATAATCCCTCTATTACTGCTGTTATAGGCCTGCTACCCATAATCCCTCTATTACTGCTGTTACACACCTGCTACCCATAATCCCTCTATTACTGCTGTTACATGTCTGTTACCCATAATCCCTTTTGCAGTACCTTGTTGTGAGTCCATGGGTGGCTGCTTGCAGTCCTGCGCCCGATGGCCACTCACTCCACAGTTGTAGCAAGACATGATCCCCGCTTTCTTGTGCCCCGAGCTGCCGTTTCCCAGCATGCCCTGGGGCTGGTACACGCCGCCCCCGCCCCCGAGGAAGCCCTGCATGGGCGGCAAGACGAAGCCGGGCTGCGTCTCGTGGGGCAGGCTGCCGCTGTAGAGGGGCGGGGCCACCAGGGGGTAGGAGAAGGGCGCGGCCGAAACGCTGTGCTGCTGGGGGTGGTGGGGACCGGCCAGGAGGGGGCTGAGGTGCAGGAGGGGCCCGAGCGTGAAGACGGGCGGGCCGGAGAAGGGGTGCTGGAAGTAGCCGGCGTAGCTGGCGGGCAGCGCGCTGTAGGAGCCGCAGTTTCCGCTGCAGCCGCAGGAGCTGCAGACGCAGACGGACGCCGCGTTCGCCTGCGCGCCGTCCGCCCCGGGGGCGGGGCCAGGGCCAGGGCCGGGGCCGGGGCTGGAGCTGGGAGGGGCCGCGCCGGCCGCTGCCACGGCGCCGCTGCTCACGCAGTAGGTGTTGCCGGGCACCGTCGCCATGGGGACGCTGCTGCTGGCCGTCGCCGCGGAGATGCTGCAGACCGTCGCCATGGGGACGCTGCTGACCGTCGCCATGGGGACGCCGCTGACCGACGGGAGGAAGCCGCCCGGCCGGGAGTGGGCGTAGTGCTGGGCGCGGTGGGCGGGGTCGGGGGGCAGGGAGGGGGACAGCTGCAGCTGCAGAGGGGGGTTCGTGACGTGGTGCAGGGTGTTGGAGGTGGTGGTGAGGGCCACGCTGGTCTCCACCATGGACCCCGGCGGGGACAGCAGCGCGGCCAGGGGCCCCTGGTGGGCGGGGCCAGAGCCGTCCTGCAGGCCGGGCGGGGCCACCTCCACGCTGAGGCCGAGGAAGCGCCCCTCCAGCCTCACGGCCCCGCCCGGTCCCGGCGGCTTGGCCCGCTCGTCCACGCACAGAGAGGACAGGAGGGGCGCGAGCGGGGGAGGGGGCGGGGGGCGGGGCTTACGGGGGGAGCTCAGGATGCGGGTGGGGGAGAGCAGGGGCAGGTGGTAGGGGGAGGGCGAGGGGGAGGGGTCGTTCTGCACGGGCAGAACCTGGGCGGTGGGGCGGCTGGGTCCGGTCGGCACGGTGTGGTTCAGCAGAACGCAGGAGCGGTCCTTCTCCCCCACATCCAAACTGGACTCCGGCCCTAGTGGGAGGGAGGCAGAACTGAAACCGTGTGACCGAAACCCCTTCGGCGCCCCCTGTGGCTTTAACAGGAACTGCGCTCAGCACCTGACACACAGAGTCTCCTCTCATGTACCAACAGGCCTAGACCCATCAGCCCAGCCCCCTGATTCTGGATACTAACACGCTATTGGTCAGCTGGGAAACAGTCATTCTCAATCTACAGCTCTTAGAAGAAATGTGTTCCTCAAACATAACCACAGTCCTTTCATGCAGAAAGAGCAACCAGTCACCTCCCAGCTACAGAGCAGAAACAGGAACCAATCAAATGAAAGAATCCAGTCTTAGATGGCGGGTCTACAAGCACACAGAGGAGCCACGGGGGGCACGGAAAGTTGGCATAGCGACTGGCAGGTCCTTACTTCTGTGGAGGTCTTTGGCTCTCTCGAAAGTGTCGTCCCGGGACAGGGGGGCCATGGGGCTGGAGGGAGAGCTGCAGTACCCTGAGGAAGAGCTGCTGTCGCGTGGGAATGAGAGAGGGCCGGTCTCCACCTCTACACGCAGCTCTGACACACACACACATGCACAAACACATACACAGACACACACACACAGACAAACACAGAACATAAACATCCACACACACAGAACATAAACACACAAACACAATGCACCCACAGACACACACAGAGTATTTGTACTACAGCTGTTGGCTGACGATTGATAACAACAAACTGGGCTGTGTTCTCACATAAGCTTCAGAACTACCTGTGCTGGTCTAGTATTCCACGTGTGCAGTTACTACCCACGTTCAGGATGACCTACTCTGCTGGTGTGTGGTACACCCATGATGTAGATTACATGTCTAAACTGTGTCAGTCACCTGTGTTACCTGTGCTGAAGATTACCTGTGCTGCTGGTGGTGTGGACTGGTGTCACGGGGCTGATGTGACTGGAAGGCGTAACCCGGGCAACCCCACCGCAGGACCCTGGGAACTGTGACACCACGTACTTCTTTTCTCCAGACTTCTCCCGACTGGACAAGGAAGACAATGACATCATCAGCAACCTAATCCAGCACCGAGAATAGCACCATCACAAACCCTGTTCAGCACCTAAAATAACACCTCCACCAATCCCACTCATCACAGGTAATGACATCAACATCAATCCCATTAATCACAGGTAATGACATCATCACCGATCCCACTCATCACAGATACTGACATCATCAATCCCGCTCATCACACATAACGTGGCATTATCCCCTTTCTTGCCTGTGAGAGGGAATGACAAAGTAGTAAGTATAAGCAGTATAAGTAATAAGCAAGAAATAATCTTAGACAGTGGAGATCACTATGCACATCACTATTGAGCCACATATGTAACATGCCTGTTGTCTTAAAAACTTTTCATCAATAAAACAACTGTAAATATAGTAATGGAGAGTATTCATAAAGCACAAAAAAACATTTAATGCATGAAATAATCAAGTGTGAATATGGCACACCATAATATATCATTTATCTGATTTCAACAAAAGAATGCGCTGCCTTTCAATACCCAATGTGACAGCTAGAGGGCGCAAGAGGGCACATGTTAACCCTGCAGCATGTAGTGCTCGGGCTGACCCAAAGACAGAGGGAACCGCAGTAAAACTGTAAATCTGCCGGCCCAAGATGCAGACAGAGGTCTCCAGATACAGGCGCGGGCGATTAGTGACGTCTGGGGATTCTGACGATATCTCCCCCTCCAGGTACATCTAATCTGGACCCCCATTTAGGGGCAGGTTAACTAAGCCCTCCGTTATCCCATGCCTTACGTTAATGTTTAACAGCACCCTGACCCGTGCGCCTCTACGCAGAACACACCCCTCTCTCTCTCTTTACTGCTCTTCCTCTCATTTCTACACAAACGCCTTCCCTTGTGCGTGTGCTTCCAGTGTAATACAGGCGCAGGATTGGCTGTCATAAAGGAGAGCAGTGAAATACAGATGCAGGATTGGCTGTCGTAGAGAAAAGTGAAAAACAGACGCAGGATTGGTGGTCATAAAGGAGAGCAGTGAAATACAGATGCAAGATTGGCTGTCGTAGAGAACAGTAAAATACAGACACATGATTGGCGGTCATAGAGGACAGTGAAATACAGGCGCAGGATTGGCTGTCGTAGAGGAGAGCAGTGAAATACAGACACATGATTGGCTGTTGTAGAAAATGGTGTAATACAGAAGCAGGATTGGCTGTCATAGAGGAGAGCAGTGAAATACAGACGCATGATTGGCTGTCATAGAGGAGAGCAGTGAAATACAGACGCATGATTGGCTGTCATAGAGAACAGTGTAATACAGTCGCAGCATTGACTGTCATAGAGGAAATCAATGTGATACAGGCACAGAATTGGCTGTTGTAGAGAAGAGCAATGTAATACAGACACAGGATTGGCTGTCGTAGAGGAAAGCAGTGTAATACAGACACAGGATTGGCTGTAGAACAGGATAGGAGGGGTGAGGCCAGAGACAGACTGTCTGATTCTGCCCGGGCAGGAATGCAGTATAACAGCATTACACACAAACCGGACCCCGCTAGCATTGCAGGCACTAGGCTAATGTTGGTCTAGCGTTACAGAGCAAGAAATCTCAGGCAAACCGACTCCACTCAACCTGCTCCAACTAGCCTCTGACTCACTGCCACGCTCTCACAACTAACTCCTGCCTATTAGCGAGCACCAGGGGAACCAGCAGACAACTCTGTATCTATCACACACACACACACACACACACACGTACACACACGCACACACACACACACACACGTACACACGTACACACGTACACACACACACCCGTACACGCACACACACAGACATACACACACCCGTACACACACACACACACACACGTACATACACGTACACACAGGCACACACACACACACGCATTGTTAGAGACTTAGCTCCTGTCTCTGACCCCTGCTCTCTGGGGATAACAAAGCAATGGTTCCCACAGCAGCAGTGCATCGTGGGATACATGGGCAGGACTCACTTCTGCAGCTCCAGCTGGGTCTTCAGCTTCTTCTTGGCCCCCTGGGTGAGGTCATACTTATTCAGATCTTCCTCCGTGAGTGCAAGGAACTGTGGGAAGGAAACGGGTAGGCCATGAGACGAGAAAGAGAGAGAGAGAGGAAAGGAAGGTGAAGGGAAAACATCCAACTGAACTATCCCTAATTCAGTGCTCACTTGCATCCCCCCAGTTCCCCACACTAGCCCCTCACATTATATTAAGTAAAGTCATTTTCTGAATGGGTTTCTCTGCCCCAACTGACATCTTAATGCCCCTCCCCTATCTTAGGCTCCTCCCACATGAAGGCCCACCTTTTCCATGGTCAGCTGCTTGAACACCGGGTAGTACTTGTGGAGGCGGAGCTTGCGCAGCCAATCCAGAATCCCGTTCTGCTCAGGGCCAGCCTGGGGCTGAGGGGCGGGGCTCCGGCCCGGCGTTTGGGATAGGGCGCCCTCGCCCACGGACCCGACGCCGAGGGGCAGGACGGGGGCGGACCCCGGGGGCAGGAGGGGCGTGGCAGGGTAGGGCTGGAGGGAGCAGTGGCCGCTGATGACCGGCTGGATGCTGGCCACTCCGCAGACGGGCCTGGGGGTCGGGGGCGGGGACAGTAAGAACCGCGGGCTCTCAAAATGGCTGACGCCTTCCCGCCCGCTCTGTAAACTCGAGGGAGGATATCGCGTTTTGACAGTCCTGAGATGTAACACTGACATTCTCCACTTCTGTGCATTGCTCTGGATAAGAGCGTCTGCTAATTGGCTGTAATGTAATGTAATGGAAGGGTGGAATGGTGATTGTGACTGAGTCATCCGTCACCGCCCAATAACACCTCACTGTAAAAACCCTGGGCCGTACTACAGTTCATTCCACAATAGTAAGGTTTCCGATAGAGTTGTTAGCATTGTTCAGCTAGAGCAGTGGTCTCAACCCTGGTCCTGGAGAGCTACAGGGTCTGCTGGTTTTTGTTTTCACCTTAAAATCAGCACCCACTTGAGACCCAAGACACCAGGTGAGTTGAGTTAACTGTGTAATCAACTGCTCTAATTGATTCATGAAGTGCAGAGTCACTATGAAAACCAGCAGACCCTGTACCTCTCCAGGACCAGGGTTGGAGATCACTGAGCTAGAGGGTGCACATGCTAGCTTAGCGACAACATAGAAAAATTACACCATAGCTGGCATTAATTTTCATTGGTTTCCCCAGTAAACATAATCATAGCATTGCAAACATTTATAAACACTCCAATTCCGTATTCTGGTTTTATTTTAAACATCTCCACACCAAGTTACTGAACTAACGTACCACATACCGCATTTACTCGCATTTACGGGTTCACGAAAAGGACCCGATACTGGGGCTTAGGCTGCCTTTCAGCTGCCTGTTTTGTGTCGATGCAAGCGCAGTGCGTCCAACAGGGACTGTTCCACCCCGAGGGAAGGAATAATGACGTCCGATGTAAGTAATGGAAAACTGTATTTAATCCCTCGGGGGAGAGGAACGTGGGGAAGGGTGTGTATGTTATTTTTACTTCTCTTTTATTATCATGCTTTGTTCAGTTATATTGTATCCTCCTCCGTTGAGTAGTTTCTGTTGTTCAAGAGAGGGAATCGGTGGTGCATTTAAGCAAATGTATTCAGTTGGAGTGGTGCTGTAGGTGAGTGGACTGCCAATGTAAATGCCAACTGCTAACTGTATACGCCAAAGTACTGTATATAGTATCTGGGAAATACACTTACGTTGACCGGGTTGGGGACTTGGCACTGAGCATGTTATCACCCTGCACTGTGAATAATAAACACCTGTGCACTGAAAGTGCTATTGCGTCCTAGCCATCGTCGAGAAACCGTAATAATGCCCGGAGTGGGCAAGCACTACCTTCGCCCCCCAAAGCTGGGCGTGGCAGTGATTATTCACTGCACTCATCTGCCTTCTCCTCGCTCTCCATCACCAGCAGGACAAACCAGACCATAGTCCTGGAGCTAAATGTTGGGTCAGTGCTAAACGCTAACAGATCCAAACCCTCACAGTCCAGAGGTCATTGTTTACCATCTGAATGTTCAGACTTCTTAGCACTTTTGAGAAGTGCTGACCACCTCACACCTTCCCTACAGTTGTTATGGTAACGGTTATTTGCTTGTAGTTGCCAGAGATTATCCTCCAGTGGCTTGATCTTAGCAGCTAGCTCTTAGCGGTTACCTCCCAGCAGCAAAACCCTAGCGGCTACCTCCTAGTGGTTAAATCCTAGTGATTAGGTTAGCTCCTAATGCTTGGATCCTAGCAATTAGATCTTACCACCACACAGTTAGAACTTAGTGGTTAGCTTCTAGGCTATTAGTCAATGGTAATGTATTTGTAAACCGGACACCTGACGGATTGCGTGCTCTTGCCTTGTAAAACAGAGCCCCCCCCCCAACCACCATCCCCACCCTGAGAGCCCTTTGAAGTGGACTTCCTCAGCTGCAGTAATGAATTTTGGAGAGGGGGGTGTAGGTCTCAGTGAAGCTACATGCCTTGTTTATCACTCGCAAACAGATGGTGCTCCACCTAACCAAGCTCCTCACGAAGCGGGGCGAGCGTGGGGGGTGAATGAGAGGTACAGGTGTGTGTGTATGCGTGTGTCTGTGTGTCTGTGTGTATGCGTGTGTCTGTGTGTATGTGTGTGTGTCTGTGTGTATGCGTGTGTCTGTGTGTCTGTGTGTCTGTGTGTATGCGTGTGTGCGTGTGTCTGTGTGTCTGTGTGTCTGTGTGTATGCGTGTGTCTGTGTGTCTGTGTGTATGTGTGCGCGTGTGTATGTTACCTCGGTAGGCTGTTGGCCCCTCTGTACTGCAATGAACAGGCAAGATCTGTAGGGGGAGCAAAGGCTTCGGTTTCCATCAGTAGAACACATTCAGCTGATCATCAGCTGGTTACACACAACAAGCTTAACAGACATCACCAGCTGCTTCACTTCATCTTCTGGACCCCGCAGTACAGTGGAACTGATAAATCACATGACCCCACAGTACAGTGGAGTTTAAAACTCACATGACCCCACAGTACAGTGCAGCTTAAAACTCACATGACCCAGCATTACAGTGGATCTGATAAATCACATGACCCCACAGTACAGTGGAGTTTAGAACTCACATGACCCCACAGTACTGTGCAGCTTAAAACTCACATGACCCAGCACTACAGTGGATCTGATAAATCACATGACCTCACAGTACAGTGTAGGTGATAAATCACATTACCCAGCAGTACAGTAGAGCTGATAATTCACATGACCCCACAGCACAGTGGATTTGATAAATCACAACTCCACAGTACACTGGACCTGATAAATCACATGACCCACTGCACAGTGTAGCTGATAAATCACATGACCTCACAGTACAGTGGAGCTGATATATCACATGACCCAGCAGTACAAGTGCCATATAAGACACTTTTCTGTATTATTATTGTGCACCAGTGTGTCTGATGGAGGATGAACATGTTTAAACTCACTGCTCTACTACCACAATAAAAGTAATTTAATTTGACTTAATAGTTTATTTGACAAGGCCAATGCACATTAATAACATTACTGCAAATGTTCCAGAGTTAGCAAAGGAGGCTAGTTTCCATCTGTAGTCCCTGGGAAGTGACTGGAATGTAACATTACATTGGCATAAAAACTGCACAGCTTTAATGAACAGCCGGGCCGTTTAATTGCTTACGAGGCAAGTAAGCCCTGGCGTCTGTTGGAAACTGGCATCTACTGGGGTTTCTCACTTAAGTAGAGAATGGGCCACAACTCATACTAAAACTACGCTACTTATCTTCCAGTTTTTACGATGTAAGGCCACCATTTTAAAAGATCTTGATATGATAAAAGACTACATGAACTGGAAAGCAGCCTACATTTAGCATCATGTGACTAATCAGCTCCACTGTCCTGCTGGGTCATGTGACTAATCAGCTCCACTGTCCTGCTGGGTCATGTGACTAATCAGCGCCACTGTTCTGCTGGGTCATGTGATTAATCAGCTCCACTGTCCTGCTGGGTCATGTGATTAATCAGCTCCACTGTCCTGCTGGGTCATGTGATTAATCAGCTCCACTGTTGTGCTGGGTCATGTGACTAATCAGCTCCACTGTCCTGCTGGATCATGTGATTAATCAGCTCCACTGTTGTGCTGGGTCATGTGACTAATCAGCTCCACTGTCCTGCTGGGTCATGTGATTAATCAGCTCCACTGTTGTGCTGGGTCATGTGATTAATCAGCTCCACTGTTGTGCTGGGTCATGTGATTAATCAGCTCCACTATTCTGCTGGGTCATGTGATTAATCAGCTCCACTGTGCTGCTGGGTTACATGACTAATCAGCTCCACTGTCCTGCTGGGTCATGTGATTAATCAGCTCCACTGTTGTGCTGGGTCATGTGGCTAATCAGCTCCACTGTCCTGCTGAGTCATGTGATTAATCAGCACCACTGTTCTGCTAGGTCATGTGACTAATCAGCTCCACTGTGCTACTGGGTTATGTGACTAATCAGCTCCATTGTTCTGTTGGGTTATGTGGCTAATCAGCTCCACTGTGCTGCTGGGTTACATGACTAATCAGCTCCACTGTGCTGCTGGGTTACATGACTAATCAGCTCCACTGTGCTGCTGGGTTATGTGTTCAAATCTGCAAGGGTAGTGGAACCCCTGCTTGTTCTCTCATGGCTTGATTATTTCTGCACGGTAATGTGCAAAATATCATATTTCAGCTCATTTTGTTCCAAGTAGATGAAAATACAAGCCATGGAAAATCACTTGAAGGTAATAATCATAAGACTGGGGATAACTTGAGCCACTGTCTCAACTTGCACCAGGCTATACATGATTCAATTTATCCACAGCGTCCAGTCCAACAAACTTCCAAACACTGCAAGTTAGCCAATTTATTAAGCCATGCTAAAGGGCTGAGCTCATTACACAGCATGTGTAATATATTAAAGCCTATCTAATTCTGCACTGACACGGGTATCATCACACCACAAACTATCAAAAAAAAATACCTCGGAATGGCAAAAACAGTTTTTTAAACTGAAATGTACTTACCAATAATTCAGTGCACTTGCCATGACTACTCATGGAATCAGTAAAATGATGAACTATTACGAAATGAATTGCCAAATGACCAATTTCACACATGGTTGCCTAGAAACGTGGAGGTGGCTCAAGTTTACCCAGAGGCCCAACTCACCCCATTTCCCTCTACTGGCAGCATAAAACTGAAGCAAGCTGGGAGTCGGCCATCTTGTCTCTTAGTTTTTCAGGCTGCAGAATATTTATAAACTTTTTTCTTTTTGCTTCTTCCACTCACACACTCACTTGTGGCCTGTTCTAAAGAGCTTAGCTCCAGCTCCACTCTAATTTTCCAAATGAGATGCCACTTGATAGAATTTTATTCAATTTAATTTACCTTAAATTAAATCAACTGAATATAAAACTGATTTAATTGTCTCTGGTACCACCACACTGGCAATGTCTATAAGTTGGCTAGCAACCACACTTTAAGTGTAGTGGGAGACAGGCAAACTGTTTTCCCGTTAATGGTGATGTATTTCCTTACTGAAGACTCTCTGCGCTTGTTAGAGCATCTAATGGAAATTTGAGGGCAAGTACACATTTAACTGTGCTGTGCCTGTCACTCAAACACAAATATTAAACATACACACACACACATGTACACACACACACACACTGCCCAATTCTACAGTGAATATTCACTGACAGGCTCAAAAAGGACACCCCACACAAACATATCACACAGACCACATAAATCCCCACTGAAATCCCCTGCCCACAAGACCAGGCTCCCAGACACAGAGAAAAGAGTCAGAAGAGAGAGGGCGGAGTCTTACTGGCACTGGGAGGGGGCAGGGTTACCGGGGCGACACTGAAGAACTGCCTGATTTGGTCACGTTTCAGAAGGTGAGGCGGGAGTGTCGTCAGGCACCTGGCAGACAAGAACAGACGTTGGTCAGGTGATAGGGACCACTGCAACTCTATGGTTACTGATGCCCCAACCTGCCATGCTCCACCCCACACTCGCTATGCTCCACCCCCATCCATACAGCTCCACCCCTCACTTGCTAAGCTCTACCCCCATCCCTACAGCTCTACCCCTCACTCGCTATGCTCCACCCCCATCCATACAGCTCCACCCCTCACTCGCTATGCTCCACCCCCATCCATACAGCTCCACCCTCACTCGCTAAGCTCCACCCCCAGCTGTACAGCCCCACCCCTCACTCGCTATGCTCCACCCCCATCCCAGCTCCACAGCTCACTAGCTACCCCCATACACTCGCTATGCTCC
>CM045898.1:21549411-21586911 GCA_025169545.1 Anguilla japonica | reverse complement strand
CCGGTCCCCGTAAAACACTCAAATCTCAGGGGACTTCCCGGTACAATAAAGGTTATGTAAATAACAAAAAATGCAGCCCGATTATCCCCAAATTAGGGAAAGGGAAAACCGTTTTTAAAAAACCCTGCGGAGAAAACACACTTTCGCTGCTAGACGCTAAGGGGCATTTACACATTTTGAGACTAAGCAGACACAGCCTACATTCCTTCACATGCACTCGGGCGGGTACTGAACTCATTTAAGTACCGCGCGCAACAGTGCAGCAGCAGCGTCCAACCTGGGAATCCAGTCTAAAACCTGGAGCTGCTAGCCCACGTCCCAAGCCAATACGCTACACTGCCACCCCTACACTAGCGTATCATTAGCCACTCGGTTCCAGCTCTACAGTGGGAAAGGGGTATAATGAGCCAGCCTGGCTCAGCTCTACAGTGGGAAAGGAGTAAAATGAGCCAGCCTGGTTCCAGCTCTACAGTGGGAAAGGGGTATAATGAGCCAGCCTGGTTCCAGCTCTACAGTGGGAAAGGGGTATAATGAGCCAGCCTGGTTCAGCTCTACAGTGGGAAAGGGCTATAATGAGCCAGCCTGGTTCAGCTCTACAGTGGGAAAGGGGTATAATGAGCCAGCCTGGTTCAGCTCTACAGTGGGAAAGGGGTATAATGAGCCAGCCTGGTTCAGCTCTACAGTGCGAAAGAGGTATAATGAGCCAGCCTGGTTCCAGCTTCTACTGCTGACTACTGAATCAGTTTTTATAAATGCTAAGAATGCCATTTGTTTTACAACGTAAATTGAATTTGAAGTGAATGTATTTTTGGTAAAATGATATACTGCGTTTCAGATATACAGTGTTGCCACTGTCAAGTTCAGCCTCTGTGAGCCAAAAATCCTGTTAAATTAATCCCTGTGCTTCTAACACAGTGTCAAGCAGCGTTACTGTTGGAATTTCATCTACACTGTAAGCACTGGAAAAATATGCATTAAAGATGTAATTCTTTCCTATAAAGCAACCTGGTTTATAATATAGGCACAGCTGAACAACTGCTGTTGAGCTGATGAGCACTACAGCTGAACTCTACTTCAGGAGGGACACTCTTTCCCGCCTACACACACACACACACACACACACTCACAAACACACACACACACACAAACATGCACAGTCACAAACACACACACACACACACACACACAAACATGCACACTCACAAACACACACACACACACACACACACACAAACATGCACACTCACAAATGCACACACACACGCACACACACATCTACCCACGCATACACAAACACACAGAAGCATCCATGCCCACACACACGTACATACACACTCCCACCCACTCACCCACGCACACACACACCACACACACACACACACACGGGGGGCGATATAGCTCAGGAGGTAAGAGCGGTTGTCTGGCAGTCGGAGAGTTGCCGGTTCGATCCCCCGCCCTGGGCGTGTCGAAGTGTCCCCGAGCAAGACACCTAACCCCTAATTGCTCCCAACGAGCTGATTGGTACCTTCATGGCAGCCTTTCACCGTTGGTGTGTATGTGCGAATGGGTGAATGAGAGGCATCAATTGTAAAGCGCTTTGGATAAAAGCGCTATATAAATGCAGTCCATTTACCATTACCATTTACCACACACAAACGCGCCCACACCCACACACACACACAAACACACACACAGTGCATTGCTTGAGCCTGCAGCTTGGCTGTGTTGTAAAAAGAAGAAAGGAATAGCAGAAGTGCAGATCTGAATGTGTGTTTTAAGGAAGCAGAAATGAACAGATATGAGACCACCGCCCTGACTGCCATCCCAGGACGGCGGTTTGGGTGAGAGAGGCATCTTCACCCCTCTCACTGCTGTAATGTGCAGAACAGCTCTCAGATCACATGTGTCTGCAGGGCGAGTGGGAACACATCTGGAATGTGTGGTTAAAACAGCACTCTCACTTTACTGCACACAAACACACCCACCACCCTAACACACCTTCACCCTACTGTACACAAACACACATACCACCCTAACACACCCTACAAAACACAAGCACACCCACCACCCTAACACACCCTACTGTATACCAACACACCTACCACCCTAACACACCCTACAAAACACAAGCACACATATCACCCTAACACACCCTACTGTACACAAACACACATACCACCCTAACACACCCTACTGTATACCAACACACCTACCACCCTAACACACCCTACTGTACACAAACACACATACCACCCTAACACACCCTACTGTACACAAACACACCATACCACCCTAACACACCCTACTGTATACCAACACACCTACCACCCTAACACACCCTACAAAACACAAGCACACCTACCACCTGAACACACCTACACCCTACTGTACACAAACACACATACCACCCTAACACACCCTACTCTACACAAACACACCCACTACCCTAACACACCCTACTGTACACAAACGCACCTTCCACCCAAACACACCCTACAAAACACAAACACACCTACCACCCTAACACACCCTACTGTACACAAACACACATACCACCCTAACGCACCCTACTGTACACAAACACACATACCACCCTAACGCACCCTACAAAACACAAGCACACATACCACCCTAACACACCCTACTGTATACCAACACACCTACCACCCAAACACACCCTACTGCACACAAACACACCTACCACCCCAACACACCCTACAGTACACAAACACACCCACTACCCTAACACACTTTACTGCACACAAACACACCTACCACCCCAACACACCCTACTGTACACAAACACACCTACCACCCAAACACACTCTACTGCACACAAACACACCAACCACCCAAACACACCTACACCCTACTGCACACAAACACACCCATCACCCCAACACACCCTACCGTATACAAACACACACACCACCCTAACACACCCTACTGCACACAAACATACCTACCACCCTAACACACCCTACTGTACACAAACACACATACCACCCCAACACACCCTACTGTACACAAACATACCTACCACCCTAACACCCTACTGTATACCAACGCACTTACCACCCAACACACCCTACAGTACACAAACACACCTACCACCCCAACACACCCTACAGTACACAAACACACCCACCACCCTAACACACCCTACTCTACACAAACACACCCACCACCCTAACACACCCTACTGTATACAAACACACCCACCACCATAACACACCCTACTCTACACAAACACACCCACCACCCTAACACACCCTACTCTACACAAACACACATACCACCCTAACACACCCTACTCTACACAAACACACATACCACCCTAACACACCCTACTCTACACAGACAGCAGGTGCCAGTCGGGGATATTCCCGGTGGTCAGAGTGCAGTACCCTACGGGGCACGCTCCGGGGGACCGCGGACAGGAAGTGGGTCAGAGGGGAAAGAACTCCCCAGGTTAGCAGCTGCGCAGGTCTGCACAGACGCGGAGCCGCGCGGGCTGGCCGACGTGCCTCTGCACGCACTTTCTAAAAATAGGCAGCCATAGCCGCCGGCTGTCGCTAGGCACACTGACGGGGAGGAGCAGGAGAGCGAGGAGCGTGAGGAGCGTGAGGAGGGCTGAGAGCACAGGGAGCACAGTGAGGGAAAGGAGCACAGGGAGCACAGTGAGCACAGTGAGGGAAAGGAGCGCAGTGAGCATGAGGAGCACAGTGAGGGAAAGGAGCACAGGGAGTGCCGTGAGCATGGGGAGCACAGTGAGGGAAAGGAGCACAGGGAGTGCAGTGAACATGGGGAGCACAGTGAGGGAAAGGAGCGCAGGGAGCACAGTGAGGGAAAGGAGCGCAGGGAGCACAGTGAGCATGGGGAGCACAGTGAGGGAAAGGAGCACAGGGAGTGCAGTGAGCATGGGGAGCACAGTGAGGGAAAGGAGCACAGGGAGCACAGTGAGCATGGGGAGCACAGTGAGGGAAAGGAGCACAGGGAGCACAGTGAGCATGGGGAGCACAGTGAGGGAAAGGAGCACAGGGAGCACAGTGAGCATGGGGAGCACAGTGAGGGAAAGGAGCGCAGGGAGCACAGTGAGCATGAGGAGCACAGTGAGGGAAAGGAGCGCAGGGAGCACAGTGAGCATGGGGAGCACAGTGAGGGAAAGGAGCGCAGGGAGCACAGTGAGCATGGGGAGCACAGTGAGGGAAAGGAGCGCAGGGAGCACAGTGAGCATGGGGAGCACAGTGAGGGAAAGGAGCACAGGGAGCACAGTGAGCATGGGGAGCACAGTGAGGGAAAGGAGCGCAGGGAGCGCAGTGAGCATGAGGAGCACAGTGAGGGAAAGGAGCGCAGGGAGCACAGTGAGCATGGGGAGCACAGTGAGGGAAAGGAGCACAGGGAGCACAGTGAGCATGGGGAGCACAGTGAGGGAAAGGAGCGCAGGGAGCACAGTGAGCATGGGGAGCACAGTGAGGGAAAGGAGCGCAGGGAGCACAGTGAGCATGGGGAGCACAGTGAGGGCAGGTGGGGGGGGGGGGCGCGCGATGTGCGGAGGGTGAACCCACAGACCTGTGGATGCGCTGGACCCGTTTCACACACAACCACTATTACTGCGCTCTGAGTATAACTGTGTGTGTGAGTGTGAGAGTTACAGTTGACCCACCCAGTTCTCCATAGCAACACCCCCCCCAATTCATAAAAAAAACAGACACCCCCACCCCAGCTCTGCTCAACAGGTAACAGCTTAGTGATTCTGCAGGCCTTACATGCTCTGTCCGTTCCGTGGCCAAACGGCTCCATTATTCCCTCCCTCCAAAAAAAAGAACGCTGAAGAAAGCGACAAGATGCACAGGAGACAGGTTTGAGACGTATGGGAGACAGGTTTGAGACGTATGGGAGACAGGTTTGAGACGTATGGGAGACAGGTTTGAGACGTATGGGAGACAGGTTTGAGACGTATGGGAGACAGGTTTGAGACACACTTACTCCTCACCCCATGACCTCAGACCAGGCTCAGCTGCAGTTGATTACATTATATAGGCCTGGCGTAGTAGAGGAAATGCAGGGAGATTGACTCAGTGAACTGTCCGCGCAGTTCCTGTTCTTTTACTAGGAAATGACTGCATCTCCAGCAGACATTCACTCTTCCAGACAGGCACGCTCATGAACTGGGGTGACTGGCAGCCAGGCGCAGGGCCATAAAACAAAGACAAGAACAACAAAGGAACACACACACACACGCACACACACACACACAGATATAACACACACACACACACACACACACACAACACACAAGCACCCACAGAAACACACATACACGCACGCACGCACGCACACACACACACACACACGTACACACACACATGCGTGTGCACACACGCGTATACACACACACGTGCGCACACACACGCGTACACACACATATGCGCTCACACACACACACACACACACACACACACACACACGCATGCACGCTCACACACACACACACGCACGCGCGCTCACACACACACACAAACGTGCACACACACACACACACACACACACACACACACACAGTCAGCAGCCTGACTGCTAGGCCACAGTAGGTTTCTGCCTGACTGTATGATGCGTCTCTCTCCTTGCTGTCCGTGCCACAGACCCACTGACAGACAACCTGGCCAGAAACCCCCCCCCTCCACCCCCCCCCCCCCCTCGCCCCCCTGCCCTTATCCTGTACCGCACAGTCAATCCCCCTGCCCGCATACTCTCCCCCACAGGCATACCATGTCAGGTGGGGTTCGGGCTGCAGCTGCCAGACTCACTAATCCAGGAGGGTCTGCCAAGCAGGTCAGATCAGATTACAAACCCCGCCCTCTGCCCCGATTACAAACCCCGCCTCCGCCCATATTACAAACCCCGCCCATTTCAGACCCCGCCCCCTGCCCTTCACACACAAGTGTACAAACACACAGCCTGCTCTATACACATGCACACACAAACACACACATACCCTGCTACACACACACAAAAAAACGTAAAGACACAAATACATATACATAAACGTATGAAAACATACAATGACAAATTAAAGGAAAAACCAACATGAAGTGTCTTAGGTGTTGGGCCACCAGGAGCTGTCAGAACAGCTTCAATGTGCCTTGGCATAGATTCTAGAAGTCTCTGGAACTCTACTGGAGTGATAGAACACCATTCTTCCAAAAGATATTCCCTCATTTAGTGTTTTGATGATGATGGTGGTAGAGAGCGCTGTCTAACCCCTCGGTCCAAAATCTCCCATAGGTGTTCAATTGGGTTGAAATCTAGTGACTGGGAAGCCCATAGCTTATGATTCACATCACTTTTATACCCATAAACCATTCAGTGACCCCTTGTGCCCTGTGGATGGGGGCATTGCCATCCTGGAAGATACCACTCCCATCAGGATATAAATATTTCATCATAGGATAAAAGCGATCACTCAGAATAACTTCGTATTGATTTGCAGTGACCCTTCCCTCTAAGGGGACAATTAGACCCAAGCCATGCAGGAAAATGCCCCCCACAGCATAACAAAGCCACCGGACCCCTCACTGTAGGGGTCAAGCATTGAGGCCCGTAACGTTGTCTTGGTGTACACCACACATGCACTCGCCCACTTGTTGAGAGTATGGTGAAGGATGACTCATCTGACCATATCCCTTTTTTCCACATCTCTGTAGACCAGTGCCTATGGTTTTTGCACCACTGAACTCTCAATGCGCACTTGTCTTTGTAATGAGGGATGTATGCACCATAAACCTACTGTAATATACCCTCTCTATGTAGTTGTCAACGGACACTTCTTGCCGACACAATCTGATCACGTCCTGTATTGAGATTCTCATTCGCCTGAAGAAGAGCTGCTCTTCTGTGTTTCCTTACACACTAATGCACAAGCATCATGGTCATCAAATCTGCACTTTCAAAGACAATTTCCAACCTTATTTACTGTTGTCTTTCCCATACATCTAAATGCAGATGTCACTTTAGTCACTGTTCCTGTTGAAACACAAGCCAGTTGAGCAATCTTTGTGACTGAAGCTCCCGCCATTCGCGCCCCAATAATGAACTTTCTTTCAAAGTCACTTCCTCTTGCTATCTCGATCCCAAATAGAGGTCAACTGGGCCTGCTCAGCATTTTTTACATGCCAAAGAGCATGATAGGATGTTAATTGCATAACTGTATCATACAGTACACCTGTATGGAAGCATCTGCACTTGTTATGTTTCTCCACTCATTAATTCAGGTTTTTCCTTTGATTTGCCACCCACCCTTTTGCATGTACACACAGATGAACACAAACACATATATACACATATCAATAAATACACATATAAACACATATATGAAGCACACATATATTTCCAACAGTAATGCATACAGACATGACAAAATTAAGAAAATTAGCTAGATAGCTACTGCATCTGTAAAACTCATCAATCAAGTTAAAAAAGGGGGCAAAAGAATGATTGAGATTCATATTACAGTTACGTTAGTTTAGCTACTGAGATCGCACAGTAAGGACGCATCAGCACTGCAAGCCAGGCCAGTGCTAAAGCCAGCCAGGGAGAGATAAGGCAGCACAGTCTGCCCAGGAAATAAACTCCACAATAAAACCACAAAATAATCTTTTTTTTAAAAATCCCATTTCAGGTTTAATGTATGTTTCTAATTGGCTGTTTTTACCGTTTTTTTATGTAGGATAAAGGACATTCTAGATACCTACAGAAGTTCCTGATGATAACCTGGGGATATCGTAACAGCAGTTATAGGGGCATTCACGAGTTTGCAATTCGAAGCAAGCACATACACTTCAAGCAACTCCAAAGCAGCTTGTACAGCAACATTATATTTCCAGAAGCTGTATATATGAAACACATTAATTTTATAGTGTTTATTCATAATTCTGACCATAAATACCCATTTTTTCATTACAGTAGTTGCCTACTTCTTTCCTTAAGTGTGGCGGTCTCAGGCTGCATGTACCATGGGAAATAGAGTTCCAGCCAGAAATAAGATTAAACATGCTGATATATCTCATATAACTGACGTGTTATTGTATGAAAACTACCAGAAATATAGTAAGTATGCGCATTAAACAAGTAGAACAGACCATTTGGCCCATGGAGGCCAGTCAAAGTAAGTTATAAAGAATATGAGTATAATAAGTGTAGCAATAGTGTCCTGTCAAAAAGTTTTGGTAGATGACACCAGTGTGTGTTTGAGTATGTGTGTGAGTGAGGGAGTGTATGCTCATGTGTCAGAATTTGTGTGTGCATGTAAGTGTGTGTGTGTGTGCGTGTGCAGGTGCTTGCACTCATGTGTACGCTCATGTGTGAGAATGTGTGTGTGGGCACTTGTGACTTGTGAGATTTGTGTGTGTATGCTGATGTGTGAGAATGTGCATCTGCGTGCGAGTGTGTGTGTGTGTGTGTGTGTGTGTGTGAGCTTGCAAGCGTGTGTATTCTCATGTGTGAGAATGCGTGTGTTAAGTGATGGAAGGGAACCAGGCCAAGAAGTGAGGTAATGCTGTCAAAAAAGTCAAAGTCAGCCCTTAGGGGTCACCAGCTTAGGGGTGGGGGTGGGGGGGGGGGGGTAACCACACCCCCTAACACCCTTCACAGAAGCAGCAACCCCCATATCACCTCATACCTAGAGAATCCATGCACCCAACTGCAATACCCCCCCCCCCCCCCCCCCGCCCCCCCCCAAACACTCTGCAACCAAAGCCGTAAATCACCTCCACCTGCTGACCATCGCGGTATCCAGTGCCCGTGGAAGCGTGCTCACAGAGCAGCCAAAAGCAGGCGGAGGGACCGGACGCTCACAGGCAGGCAGCCGATATGACCCTCTAAGCTAATCATTACCGGCCAGCCTAACAGGCAGTTTCCCCATTCGTTCCTTTTTCTGTTTTCACTATCCTTATGGGGACACACGTACAGTCCCCATTACGGAGGAAGCCATTAAAAAACGACCGTATCGCCACTGTGGGTGTGCAACACTGTAACCTGCCCGGTGACTAGGAGACCAGGGCTCACGCTCATAAAGCTCCTCAGAGCTGACCTAGGATCAGGCCTCCCCAGGCTGTATCCACACCTTGTCCATTATGAGCAAAGAGGCCATACTGATCCTAGAGCAGCGCTCCTACTCTGAGATGCTAACGAGCAGAAGGCCCAGAATTCAGCTGGAGAGTGCCTCCAGAGAACACTGCTGAAGCATGTCTGTAATAACACGCTTTCCTGACACGCCTCTAGAAACACGCTTCTCTGACACACCTCTGAACATGCCTCTGTAGCGCACTTCTTTAGCACGCCTCAGGAGCATGCCGGTCCAAGCTGTAGCAGATTACTCTTTTTTTTTTATAAAAAAAAACCTCTCTGCCTTCCCTTCTACGTGTTAATTCCTGTGACAAAGGATTATCTATTGCCGGTGTCCTATGGCCCAACCATTACACTCTCAACAATTGCTACTTGGAATGCTGGTGATGTTGGTTACAAATCTAGGCCTTTTTCTTAATTGCAAGTCGCTCGGGACAAGAGCGACAGCTAAATGCCTAAAATGTAAATGTAAATTGCCTCACCTTTGCTGGATTTCCCAGCATGCACCTTGACGGGCAGCTCCTGGCAGGAATGTGCTGGCATAGGGGGAAAGGCGTCGATGGCACTCCCCTCATCTCCTCGACCTGCGCCATCCTCCTGGGGTGTTGCCTGTGAGACAGGGGTCACAGGTCAGGGGTCAGGGGTCAGTGAACAACATAATCGCAACACCGTATTTCATTCTCCCATTTGTCTAGACAGAACTGTCCACTTATCCCTTTAAATTTCCCTTACATTCCATTAACAACATGCTTATCGGCCTACATCCTTACACTTTATGATCTGCAGAGGTTTCAACAGCCATGCCCTAACTAGGATTGGAACCTGCAACCCCTCTTGCAACAAGTTCCCAACCTGCTGTGCCAAGTGACCGACGCGGAGGGGGAAAACCGGCAACCTTAAAATGCAGATCTGCTCAATCGCACCCCAGGAATGCAGCTGACCGCAAACACAACGGCAACCACACCACCCTTCCCCTCCGGCAACGCGTAACCACGCAACCACACTGACCTCAAAAATGAACCTATGAACACAGCCTCTCTCGCACTGAGAAGGCAGGGAAAAAACTAAATACATTTTAGGAAACAAACAGTCTGCTTAATGAAATTCTCATATTCAAACATTTCCTCTTTTAAAATCGCATCATATTAACCAAAGTACAAGGGCAAAAGAGCATGTTTTTAATAACATAACAGAGAAAAGGCTAAATACACAATGTCAAAAAAAGTAGGCCTACATAAAATCTGACCATATGGAAAACTGCCCAGAGGGTCACTTGTTTAATATAGAAAAATGAACCTCCCGGTCATTTTCTTCTGATTTTTTCTCGTCACTGCAAATATTAAACTGTGAAATATTTTTTAAAAATATTTAAATAGTTGTCATGGAACCCTTCCCTGTACACACTACAAGTTTTTGGTTGGACCGCAACAGCGGGGCCAGCCCTATAAACGCGAATGTCTGTGACTGAGTGACTGAGTGACTGAGTGAATGAGTGAGTGAGTGATGAAGTCAAACCATTGGTCGGCCGGATCACGTGCGTTAGGTCCAGCCATATACTAGGTTTTAACCTGGTCTTGTTTAAAAAAGTGTTTTTTGTTCTCATGTTTTTGTTACCGTTTTACAACACCAAGGTCTTCAGGGATTTAGCACATTGTGAGGACCATCCAGTCTGAGAGTGATGGGCACCCTGGGTGAACGGGCCATTGAGCACGAGGTGTTTGCCTTCCCCTCAGACCGCAGTTTATATCCACGGTTCTTCAGGCAGGTGCCAGAACACAACACAGTAGAAATGGCTGCCTTGCCAGCCAGCAGCAGGGATCCAACCGAAACGACCAGCACAGTGAAAGGAAACATTGACCTCAGCTCCACATTCACCTCACTTTCAATCTGTATTAAATATGAAAATAAAAAAGCTCATTTATTGTAAATTAGTCTATACAACAGCGTTCCTGTTGGTATGTTTGCATGTGCAATAAAAAATGAAACACGTTTTTCAGTCGTGTGTTTTCGTACTGTCTGTATAAACACAGAAGGCTCTGGAGGTTTAGTACACCATTACCACGTGCTCAAGCATTTCTCCCTTTCTCCCTTTTTTTGTTTCTCTGGCCCTTCTCTCCCTCCCTCCCTCCCTCCGTCCCTCCCGCCCACGCTGGCTGAAAATGCTGTGTGTGTAAGGAGAGAACCACGTGCTGACGCTCCGCAGCGCACAGGCCAGATCTGAAACCAATTAAATCTGCTTTTCCCAAAATCTACTGCCACATCCTCTGTCCACCCCCTCCCCTCCCCTCCCCTCCCCTCCCCTCCAGCAGCCAGATCACATCCGATGACACCGCCAAAAAACTCAGCGTCGGGCGAACCCCTGGATACACACACGCATGAACACACACACACAGGTACACGGCAAAGGGTCGGACGCGGCGAGAAGCCCGCTTCGGTTGTCCGGGACGGGGCCGCGGCGTTTCGGAGAGCATCCTGCTTCCCCGACGTTCATGGCGGCGAACTCGGACGCAGTCGGGAAAAGGAGTGGAACAGGCTGAACTTTGTCCTGAACACACAAATTGCTTTCAGATGTGGAGGAGGGGGGCGGGGCCACGGCGTTACACGTGGAGGAGGGGGAGGGGCTATGCTATCACCCGCAGAGGAGGGGTAGCGTACAGTATCACGCAGACGGGGGATAAGAGGTTCGGTATCGCGGGCGGGACGGGACGAGAGGGTACGTTTCCGACGTAGAGCGGGGGGGAAGAGTTATAAGCATCTTGTAGAGAGGAGAGCTCGTTTTCGGGGAGAGGGGCGGCCGTTTCGCCGCGTGAGACAAAATAAGGATTCGCACGGGTGCTGATGGGAAATGAAGTCCAAAAATACTACAGGCATCAAAAACCGACAACCGTGGACTTCACCACCTAACGCTAACATTACAGCGCTTTGTGCAACGCCTGCCCGTTAAACTCAGCTGCGGGGGCTGGGGGAGGGGTTGTAGACTACGGGGCTAGGGGGGGGAGGGTCCACCAAATGTTTACATGTACTGTTTTGGTATGTGTTTGACTAAAGGCCTTCACAGCCAGCCAGCAGTTTGGGGCTTCCTGGCGGTACACAGGGGAGCCTCACGCACAGAGCTTACTTCAGCACCAAGCAATGTGCTGACCCGTGCGCGACGGGGGCCAAGACGCAAAATAAAACCAGTTTCCTCTCAAACTCCCGTTTTTTTCCCCCCCTCCTTCTCACAGAGACATATTTACACAGCATGTCTCCCTCCACCTTCAAAGCAACTCCCCCCTCACTCCCCACACCCCTACTCTAACCCGAGATCCCTATGAATCACCAGCTTAGCCCCACACTGCCGCCGCACAGAGATCTTACATCACCGCCCCTAACCCCGGGCCGTATCGCAGGAACCTCAGGCCACCACTACCCCACACTGTTGTACACTGGAGATTACAACAAATCTCCACTCCATACAATGGTACCATAGAGATTACGAATCATTATGACTCCACGTAGCTGTACCGTAGAGAGTACAAATCAATGTGATTCCACCAAGTTGTCCCAAAGAGATTACAAACCACAGTGACTCCACATAGGAAAAGATACTAGTGGTGTCACGAATCTCCCCACCTCTTGGTAATAAAAGATACAAGGAAAAATCAATACTCCCCAAAAAGTTCTGGTTTGTACAAAGACATCCTTTTGCATTTGTATTGTTCCAAATACAGGTGAAAAACCAGCAAAAACCTTTAAGTTAAAGGGAGTAGTTAATCTTCTTAAGAGCACAGGATCAACTGTCAACTGTCTGTGCACTAATAATGTATGTGACACTTATTGGAGGAAATACACATGAAACTGCTTTAAAACTACTTTAACATAAAGCGAGCATATGCAAAATATCTGCCACCTCATGTGACAAATGAATGTGTTTTAATTCACTTAAGGAATTAAAAGGAAGTGACCTTCTGCAGGCATTGGCAAAGCTGAAGGTCACATCAAAGAGTATCAGAAATGATTATTTTCAACCTGAATAATCTATATTACCTGTTTGCAACATGGTCACAAAGTCACATGACTAGGTCACTGGCCAATTGCGGCTAAAGTTTTAATTCACAAACCCTGCAAAACCAGGAAGCTGTTAAGTAAAAAAAATCACACTTATCCTGCAATACAGGTGCCTGGCCCACAGGCCAGGCGTGAACAGGTCCAACGTCATGGCCTAAGGCCAAACCGTGCTCTCACTGACGAATGAACGCAGTAGGCCTGACAAAAAAAAAAGATGCTGGAAAAACTTTTTTTTATTTTTTTTAAGAAAAGCAAATGGGCTACTGATCAGCCCTCTGGGCTTGGAAGCCTAGCAATGATAATTATCATGGAAATACTGAATTGTGTTTTTGTAGCACCTTTCCTGAGTTCCCACGGCGTTTCTCAGTACCACAAACCAGCTGAGGCAAAGGAGGATGGGTTTATTTAGCCAAATAAATCGGTAATGGGAGTCGACCAGGCTGAGGCAGCAGTTTTGGGAAGTGGCCCAGGACCCTGGGAAAAGTCCCTACCTCCTCAGCAGGACCCCTGGCATATTTAATGACCACACAAGGGTCAGGACAATGAGTCTTGGTCACGTCTGGAGGGCCACATCTCCTCCCTCACAGTGTCCCCATCACTGCACCTGGGCACTGGTTTTCTGCTTTGAGCTGAGGAAGGACTGCCCCCCACTGACCCAAAAAGTTTAGCATGCCCCCTGCCCCCAGCCACACAACGAATACCCAGTACCCTATCAACTGTAAACCTAACCTGTGCAAGTACTAACCAAGCCCAACTCCCTCTGAAGAACAATATCAAAACCAGATGCACAGGCTAAGTCCTCCATGCAAACTTTTCAGTAGGGCAGTACTGGCAATTAGACTGGTTTGAAAACAAAGAACACAGACCACGTTCTGATAACTGTTCACCTGAATTATGTATTATTTTCAGCTGTGGCACCTACCGTGTGGCAGCTGGTACATCCGGCATAACAAGAGTTGAGGGTGGCGGCTGTGATGTAGGTGGTGACGGTGTTGGCGGAGGTAAGGGTGGCTAGCGCACCGCTGCCTACGCCGGAGTGATGCTCGCCGCACGTCGTCTGGAGGATGCCCTGTATCTGCACGAGCCCCTGACGGAGCACCTGCTTCTGGTGGAAGCTGAACGCTGGGTGGTTGGATGCCATGGTGAACAAGAGCAGGAACTGGTCTCCAGTCTGGCCGTCGTTGAGCTGCAGTCCATAGTTGTTGATGATGGAGTCGATGTGTGTTAGAGTCCTGAAGAGGACTCCCGCGGCCTCTCGGTTGTCCGAGTTGAGCAGCGCGAGGGAGATGAGCAGCTTGCTCCGCACCACCTCGTCCGTGATGTTGGTCAGGTTCGCCAGGTCCGCCGGGTTGTTGGCTTTGATCTCCGCGTCTCTCAGGGAGTGGTAGTCTTTCCGCGCCAGGTCCTCCAGACAGGAGCCGAGAAAGCGCAGCTCTATGGGCACGCAAAGGTCCAGCAGCCCACAGAGGAACTCCGCCCGCTGCGCGGAGTTTAGTTGGGAGAACCAACGGTACACCCCTTCCCTTTGAACCGTACACCTCTTCTCTACCATTTTCACCGCAGGTCCTATTGCCAGTTTTGTTTAAATGGAAGATCAGCAATTATTTTCCATTTGTTAAGAGTCTATTTTCCATTTCTCGACAACCAGTAAAGAAAAGTCGATTAAACAAATGTGTATTTGCAACAAAGCCAAGCAGCCTAATCCCTGATTTACACCAGAAGTAGAGGCAGCCTATACTGATGCAAAATATGTAAACGTAACTTTGTAAACTCTTGTTCCTTCCTCAACCTATTCACTCTCGTTTTTCGACGTTAAAAATCAAAGCATGTCTTCCGCAGTACTATCAATGCGAATTTGCCCTTATGCTTATTAATCAATTTTTAAAAACGTATTTATTAAATTTCACTGTACATAAAAGCACTCCGCAGACAAAGCGCGTGTCTGTGTTTACTGTAGCCTACTACTCTGTATGGCATCGCACGGCCAAACATCCCTCTTTCCTCCGTTCTCCGGCTCTCCGCCTCAGTAGGTTATGGAAGACCTTTGTATTATGTCCACCGGAAAATACATCAAAATGTAAATGACCATTTCGAAGAGTCTGGAAAAAGCACGCTCCACGTCCACGTTTCTCCATCCACCATTCGTGCCATTTTCTCGGCCGATTCTCGCAGTAAAAAGTCTTTTTTCCAGTTGTAGCCACCAGCGTGACACGCGTTAAAATTATTAGGGAGCGTCGGCCAATAAACAAGATCATATACAAACTCCAGCGACTCGAGCTCGTAGTTGGAATACCAAAAAAGAGAAGGATTGTGCTTCACTCACAGAGTGTTTTTCATACGCTGGAATTCCTACCTTCGTTTTTAAAGGAGTTGTCGCTGTTTCTATCCGGGAACATACCAGAGTGCTCGTTACATTAAGAATATAATTTCTCCTTTAGTCATATCATACCCTTGCTTTGAAATCGAGCAAAACAGCTGTGTGGTTCACCATCCTAAACTCTCCCCACTAACCCGACCCACCGTATATTATTATGAAATACGATTGGATGAGCTGTTTGTCGACAACTATACTTGTTGCTATGATTGGCCAGAGTGGACCCCACACTCCGCATCTCTTTCACATGCGCTCATGCTTTTCGCTGATTTTGACAGCGAGGAACTGTGTTTGTTTAGGAGCTCGCTGCGTCTCCATTACAGTTGTGACCCGTAACTGCTTGTTGCCTGTGTCCGAGACAAAAAACTGTATTTTTCTCCAGACTCTGCAAATAAGCCATATACTTTTCCTAAATTAGATATTAAAGTTTTAAACACAAAGGATTACAGAAAGGCGGGGGGAAACAATAACCACCCTCCTCTCTCAAATACAAACTCGTGTCTCCATTAGGTTTTGGCAATATTTTTTGGAGTTCTGTCATCACTATATTATTACGTCAACCTTGCTGTCAGTCAAGTGGCGCCAGGGAGTGAGTGTGGTTCACATAGGCACCGAACATTCTGGTTGGCCATAGTACACGAAGACAGGATAAATACTGCGTTATAATTGGTTCGCCTTTCTGCGCCGACGCCCCTTCCATCTTTGCGCACACCTTCCATTAGTTACTGTAAGCTAAGATACTGGTGAAACGAGATGCTTCTTTCCATTGTATTTCGTTTTATTTAAAGCGTCACTGGGATCCCATAAACTGTGTTAATTCTGGACTCCATCAAAGAGTTATAAATACTGCTTTGATAATGTTTTCACGATTGAAAACGTTTGGCAATACAAGCATGCCTTCATGTTTGCCCCAATACCTCGATTTAAGAAAATCGATACGACACGTATGCCGCAGTGTTGACTTTGCCAAAGGGCGCCTTTTCTAGGAGATTGTGGCCTGCTCTCATGAACTCATTTGCGCTAGTTGGAGAACATGCTATCGCGATTTCAGGTCAGACAGATGGACAGATAGGCTGTCACCTAAACGCAGAATGACTTGGTGGTATATCACATTTGTACACGTTTGTACATTTAAAAAACACATTTGTCTAAATGTTCTTTGCATATCAACAACAGGCAAACGTTTCTATAATAAACATCAGGAGTAAATTACAAAACACAAAAACTTGAGAAAGTAACGGACGGTCCCTAAACCTATCCGAACACATCGTACTTTCTTGAAAATAACGGACCCTATCGGTGACTAGGGGTTATACAGCTTGAAAAATGTATTCAATTTATCCGGCTCTTGGCACACTGGTCCTGTACCTTTGTACTGGCTGCAACTCGTAGCCTGTGTTTTCCGTGTTTATATTAGGAAATGTTATCTGAATGTAGAACTCATATCGCGCCAGCTTCATTCGTAATTGTCTTGTGAACTCCTGGAAATTGCGATTGTGTGATAGGAGTACCAAAAGGACGCATGTGATTTTCGGACAAGACCACTAGATAGCGCTATTGACGCACTGTTGGATGCTCCTGCAGCGCAGAGATGGCCCTTCGGCTCCCTTTGCATGTGCAGCTGATCGCAGTTGCTATCTGGTTCGGATTCAAAATGGGCTTATGGCAGCCACCGGACGAAATATCTCATCTCATCATCTCGCTTTTTGTGGATTGCGATTTGATAGTGATTCGAAGTCGTTCCATTCGAGATATTAAGAAAATGAATGTAACTGAGGGGGCAGGTATGTGGGCCTAGCGTTCATTTTTCACTAAGGGGAACACGCGAACGTCATTACATGCTTAAAAGCTACTGCACTACGTATATCTACAGATCAGTTACGTGGCACATGGTTTTCCAGTCCTTGTACTATGGATAAGCAGTGCCTGCTGGTTTTTGTTCAGAATTTATTTAACCCAAACTGATTCGCCAGTTTGTTCAACGCTGATCTCAATTTTACCCCGTGTGTGAATCTTTTAAAATAACTGGAGATGTGTTTTGTGCTAATGAAAAAAGCGAAACATAAATCCTTTCCTGTGAATTATTTTTAGTAATATATTTTCCCTAAATTAACATGTAACCCTTTTCATTGATTTTCCCGGCTGTTCAAATCATTGTTTTAAGTCCAATGTGAATCGAAAAATCAGAAATTGAATTAATTTTACCCTCTTAATACTACTACATTGAACAATACATTTACCAGAGGTAAAAAATGTAGAATATTTTTAAAAATTCCTTTTAACACATCCAACAACTAATTTTTTTTTCTTCTTCAGAAAATACTTGTGAAATGCTGGCAGTATAAAACGGAAGTTTAACCTAAGTTCTCAATTAAGCCTGATTAGGCTATATTGTTTTGTGGTAACTAACATTGACATCATACACTGGGGGGGTCTTGATATCATGGCTCAGAATCACTGATGTGGCCTAACAATATACATGACCTGACACAAAATATCTACATAAGAAACCAGCTTCTGATGTTGGTATAGCAGCTTATAAACGAAGAGATACAAGTAATTACCGCTACAAAGAACAGTCAAAACCACAGATCTCTCACAATGCTTTCAATAAAGCAGCTACTGACCTCCGAGACCAAAGGAAAAAATGTTTTCGTCCATTTAAAGGGGAAGCAAAGTAACATCCATTATGTTTGCACATTTACAGACAATCTGTGTGCTGGACCTGCTCACCTTTAATGACGAGCATGGTCAACTGCAGCTGCCCTGACCAATTACTCCCACACACAAAATGTGTGCCTTTCATGAAATGTGTCTTAAATATGTATGTTTATTGTTGGAAATGCTTAGGTCTAGAAGTCTAAAAGGGTGCTGAAAGCCTTCTGCTAGAAAGGTGTTTTCAGGTGTTTTGCTAGTGTAATTTACTGAGCAGGTGTACATACAGCTGTAGGCCATAGGGGACAGTTAGGGAAAGAGGAAAGGGGGCTGTGACATGAACAGTGTGACTGGGAGCTGTGTGAGTAAGTGGGGCTGTGTGAGTAAGTGGGCAGTTTGAGTAAGTGGGGCTGTGTGAGTAAGTGGGACTGTGTGAGTAAGTGGAACTGTGTAAGTAAGTGTGGCTGTGTGAGTAAGTGGGGCTGTGTGAGTAAGTGGGCAGTTTGAGTAAGTGGGGCTGTGTGAGTAAGTGGGGCTGTGAGTAAGTGGGACTGTGTGAGTAAGTGGGGCAGTTTGAGTAAGTGGGGCTGTGAGTAAGTGGGGCTGTGAGTAAGTGGGACTGTGTGAGTAAGTGGGGCTGAGTGGGTTAGTGGAGCTGTGAGTAAGTGGGACTGTGTGAGTAAGTGCGGCTGTGTGAGTAAGTGGGGCTGTGTGAGTAAGTGGAACTGTGTAAGTAAGTGTGGCTGTGTGAGTAAGTGGGGCTGTGTGAGTAAGTGGGCAGTTTGAGTAAGTGGGGCTGTGTGAGTAAGTGGGGCTGTGAGTAAGTGGGACTGTGTGAGTAAGTGGGGCAGTTTGAGTAAGTGGGGCTGTGTGAGTAAGTGGGGCTGTGAGTAAGTGGGACTGTGTGAGTAAGTGGGGCTGAGTGGGTTAGTGGAGCTGTGAGTAAGTGGGACTGTGTGAGTAAGTGGGGGCAGTTTGAGTAAGTGGGCTTGTGTGAGTAAGTGGGGCTGTGAGTAAGTGGAACTGTGTAAGTAAGTGCGGCTGTGTGAGTAAGTGGGGCTGTGTGAGTAAGTGGGACTGTGTGAGTAAGTGGGGCTGTATGAGTAAGTGGGGCTGTGTGAGTAAGTGGGACTGTGTGAGTAAGTGGGGCTGTGTGAGTAAGTGGAACTGTGTGAGTAAGTGCGGCTGTGTGAGTAAGTGGGGCTGTGTGAGTAAGTGGGACTGTGTGAGTAAGTGGGGGCAGTTTGAGTAAGTGGGCTTGTGTGAGTAAGTGGGGCAGTTTGAGTAAGTGGGGCAGTTTTAGTAAGTGGAGCTGTGAGTAAGTGGAGCTGTGAGTAAGTGGGGCAGTTTGAGTAAGTGGGACTGTGTGAGTAAGTGGACCTGTGTGAGTAAGTGGGACTGTGTGAGTAAGTGGAGCTGTGAGTAAGTGGGACTGTGTGAGTAAGTGGGGCTGTCTGAGTAAGTGGAGCTGTGAGTAAGTGGGACTGTGTGAGTAAGTGGAGCTGTGAGTAAGTGGGGCTGTGTGAGTAAGTGGGGCAGTTTGAGTAAGTGGAGCTGTGAGTAAGTGGGGCTGTGTGAGTAAGTGGGGCAGTTTGAGTAAGTGGAGCTGTGAGTAAGTGGGACTGTGTGAGTAAGTGGGGCTGTGTGAGTAAGTGGGGCAGTTTGAGTAAGTGGGGCTGTGTGAGTAAGTGGAAGCTGTGTGAGTAAGTGGGACTGTGTGAGTAAGTGGAGCTGTGAGTAAGTGGGACTGTGTGAGTAAGTGGGGCAGTTTGAGTAAGTGGGATTTTAAAGGATAAAGCTACATATAGGAATAGCTTTGCTTGCAGAGGAACAGGAGCAGCATGAAGGGCAGCAGGTGTAGTAGATGTTTGAGTAGGAGAGCACCAGTAGCTGTGTGCTGAATGGGTTGAGGTTGTTTTGATCATCGTATCATTTCCATCAGCTGTGCTCAGATGTGCCCTCTGGCCCTGCCTGCTGTCAGCTGATTAGCATTGATTAGCATTAAGGAAAGGGAGGGAGGGGGCTGGGAGCAGGGCTGGCTGGAGAGGGGGGTGGGGCTATGTGTCTCCCAGGGGACAGTTCCCATCCTCTGCAGCACAAATGGAGCCAACTAAACCCAATGCTCCACTCACAAACCAGAGTTAACAAAGAGACGACTTAGTACCTCCACCTGCCTCCATGCACACACACACACACACACACACACACACAGCGCTTTCCAGGTGTTTAGGAGTGGCTGCTCTCTGGGTCTTATGTGAGCTCCCAGTCTCGATGACCCCTGGGAGACAGACTTTGACCGGCATGTCAGGGCTCTGACATTAAAGCTATTTATACTCAGCTAAGTCTGATCCGTTCTACAGTAACCCAGTGGATAAACCTCCACAGCAGTGATAGATAAACATACAGAGCAGGGGTAGATACACACAGCAGGGATAGATACACATGCAGAGCAGGGATACACATAGCAGGGATAGATACACACAGCAGTGATAGATACACACATATAACAATGATAGATACACACAGCAGGGATAGATACACACAGCAGTGATAGATACACACATATAACAATGATAGATACACACAGCAGGGATAGATACACATACAGAGCAGGGATAGATACACATAGAGCAATGATAGATATACACAGCAGGGATAGATACACACACACAATGGTGATAGGTACACACAGTAGTGATAGATACACACAGCAGGGATGGATACACACAGCAGGGATAGATATACACACACAATTGTGATAGGTACACACAATATTGATAAATACACACAGCAGGGATAGATACACACAGTAGTGATAGATACACATACAGAGCAGGGATAGATACACACAGCAGGGATAGATCCACATAAAGCAGTGATTGATATACACAGCAGGGATAGATACACACACACACAATGGTGATAGATACACACAGTAGTGATAGATACATATACAAATCAGTGATAGATACACACAGAGTAGTGATATATACACACATCAGGGATAGATACACACAGCAGTGATATATACACAGAGCAGTGATAGATACACACAGTAGTGATACATACACACAGCAGGGATAGATACACACAGCAGTGATTGATACACATACAGAGCAGGGATAGACACACACAGCAGGGATAGAGACACACACGGCTGTGATAGATACACACGCAGAGCTGTGATTGCATGATAGGATATTTATTTGGACATACATACCGTATTGCATGTACAGCTGGATATTTACTGAATCAGTTGTGGCGAAGTGCTTTGCCCCAGGGTCACACTTTGCGTCAGTCACACTGGGGGAATCGAACCTGCACCCAAACGTCTCCTTAACAACCGCACCCAACCTGCCCTGCCGTCACCACCTGACCAGAGCTGAGCGTGTCTCAATCAAGGAAGATGCGCACCAACTTGCACACACACACACACACACACACACACATGCAGAAAACAAACACCACACACACATATACACATATACATACACAAGCAAATACACACATACATATACAGTCACACACACACATACACATAGCACACACAGGTACAAACACACACACCTGATTGTCTCTGAAACTGAAAGGTTTCAGAGTTAATGACACACTCACTCTCTTTTTTTCTATATATGTGTATGTGTGTGTGTGTGTGTGTGTGTATATATATATATGTATACATATATATAAATGTCTACGTGTGTAAAAATAAAAATGTGCATAACAGCTTGTCAAAGGTGCAGTACTGTACTAAAATTAAACTATTCTTCAAAAATAAGTGTCAAAACTGGCTGTGTTAAAAGGCTGTATATAATTGGAGACCGTTGCAGGGCCTATGATTCACCTATTCATCTGGCTGAGCTGTGAAACACCTATTTCTCAGCAATAAGGAGAGCAGGGGGATTGAGCAACGGTGAGAGAGAGAGAAAGAGAGAGAGAGAGAGGGAGAGAGAGAGAGAGAGAGAGAGAGGAGAGAGAGAGAGAGAGAGAGAGAGAGAGAGAGAGAGAGAGAGAGAGAGAGAGGGAGAGAGAGGGAGAGGAAAGCAAGCAGGGCAATTAGGAAAAGCAATCTCTGCTCCCTGGGGCCATGAGAGGGGGGGGGGGGGGCGAGCTGAGAGAGGCTGGCTGTTCCACTGTCTCTTTAAAAGCGGGGGGGGGGGGGGGGGAGGGGGGGGGAGGGGGGGGAGGGGGACCTGGCTGCGTTGGAACAGTCCTCCTCTAATGAGCAGGATTCAGAGACACCACGGAGGGAGAGAGAGAGGCAGCCCCGCACGACGAGGGCCGGGGGAAATGAAGATGACGACCAAAAAAAAGGCAGAGCGCGATAAGTGAAAATTAGCGGAGCCGAGCCCCCCGAGAAGAAGCCGAAAAAAGGGGGACCGCGGACCTCTCCTCCGTCCGCCAAACGGGAGCCAGGACCCCAGCGTTAGACTACAAACGGACCTGGGGAAGAGACAGCACAGAGAGAGAGAGAGAGAGAGAGAGAGAGTGACAGAGAGAGAGAGAACAGGAGAAGCGGAGAGAAAAAAAAAAACCTCAGATCAGATCGGTTGTTTATCGTCGAGGTGCGTGCAGGAGCGCGATCGGAAGCGTCCGAAAGAGACAGCAGCGTGTGTGTGTGCGCGCGGTGTGCGTGCGTGCGTGCGTGTGTGTGTGTGTGTGTGTCTGCCGTGGAGAAGGGGAGAGACTGCATTGCCGTCTCCGTCGCGAGCTGTAGAGAGAAGCCGAGCAGATCCTCTCTCTCCCTCTCTCCGTCCCTCTCTGTCCCTCTCTCTCTCTCTTTTTTTCCGCTCTGCCGTTCCTGGCGCTGGGATGGGGAGGCAGAGCGCCTGATCTCGGGCCGAGAGAGAGAGCGGAAAAGGGGGGAAGAACGGATCGCCATCGCCATGGTTCCCTGCCACGCCTGGAGACCGCTGCGTAGGATTCCGGGTTTCTAGGCGGAGACCGACCCCCCAGCCAGCCCCGGGGGGGGGGGAAGCCCACGGGGAGCGCCAGGAGGGAGCGGCGGGGAGCCGTCCGAACCGGCTCCGTGGAGATTGCGCCTGGACGGGGGGGGGGGGCGGGGTGAAAGGGGAGAGGAAGGGGGGGGGGGGGACTCGCCGCGTCGGCGAGGAAAGGGGGGGGGGGGGGGGGGGTGTACCCCGAACTCTGCGCTCGAGCGTCAGCGGGAAGACGCATGGCCGCCGGGCCCCTGGTCCCGTGCCCCAGCCGCGGGGGGAGCGGGCGGGAGTGAGCCGCGCGGGGAGGATGGTCTGAGGAGGCGCGGAGGAGCACCCGCCGCACGCCGCACGCTACCACACCGCTACGCCGCCCGGCCCGACGCTCCTCTCCCAGGACCGGAGGCGCGGGGCCTCCTCTCCTCCGCTCCGGTTTCGTCGTCCGTCCGAGAAGGGGGGGGGGAACCGGCTCCTACGCCCCCCCCGAGTTTCGGGTCCGCTTTCTTCATCCCTTTTCTCCTTCCTTTGGTCACTTTTTACCCTTTTTGCTCTTTTTTTTCTTTTTGAGGTTCGGGGGATTTGCCAAAACCTGTTTCATGCATGTCCAGTGGGGGCAGGTTCGACTTTGATGATGGGGGGTCATACTGTGGAGGGTGGGAGGAGGGGAAGGCCCACGGCCACGGCATCTGCACGGGCCCCAAGGGCCAGGGCGAGTACTCGGGGTCCTGGAGCCACGGGTTCGAGGTGCTGGGCGTGTACACCTGGCCCAGCGGGAACACCTACCAGGGCACGTGGGCCCAGGGCAAGAGGCACGGCATCGGGGTGGAGAACAAGGGGAAGTGGGTGTACAAGGGCGAGTGGACGCACGGATTTAAGGGACGCTACGGCCTGCGGGAGAGCACCGGCAGCAGCGCCAAGTACGAGGGCACCTGGAGCACCGGCCTGCAGGACGGATACGGGACCGAGACCTACTCCGACGGAGGTAAGGGCCGCGGGGTCCGCCCCGGGGGCGGGGGGGGGGGGGGCGACGGTGGGGTAACCAGCCCAGCGACAGACAGGTAGTTGTACAGTGAGACGGGTGGAAGGGGGTAAAAGGGGCATTTCTCTGGGCCGGATGGTGAGGGTCTCCTCAGGTCACTCCTCTCCGCTGCCACGTGGGCTTCTCTCCTTCTCTCCTTTTTCATCGCCTCCTCCACCACCCGCTCCCTCCCCCTTCTCTCTCCATCTCTCACCCGCTCCTTCTTCCTCCCTGCCTCTGTATTTACATCCCTCGCTCTCTTCCTCTCAGTCTCGCCCTCTTCCTCTTGGGCCCTCTCGCTTCCTCCCTCGCTCTCTCTCTCTCTCGCTCTGTCGGTTCGGCGAGCGGTTTCTTCCTCTCTTCGCTGCGGAGGGAGAGATAAATTTGGGCCCCAAATTGAGGGCATCCAGATTCCCGCAGCCTGAGAGACAGCGATTCCAGGTCAACCCGAAGCGTCTGAAACTCGAACCGGAACCGGGACCGTTAGCGCCCGCCCGGTCAGACCTGGGGCCGGACCCCGGGCCGGGACAGACAGGGGACGTAAAAAGGGACGGACGGACAGACGGACAGGCTCCTGACTCCGTTCCGCTCCCCCTCAGACGCGCGCGGCGATGTTGCGGATCCCGCGCCCGCAGGAAGCCGGACGTACCGGGGAGCCGTGCGGCCACGAGGCAGGATGGAGAGGAGAGGTGGTGGGGGAGGGGGTGGCGGTAATGAGAGGAGGGGGTTGTGGAAGGTACTAGCGCTCCACAGCCGCACGGCTAACCTGAGCTCAGGAACAGGCCCGGGTCCTCTCTCAGCGAGCCCCACGCTCGCTGCTGGAAGCCTGACCGCGTTGTTTCCAGGCTGTCGGCCTCCATGTTGCACTCTCAGCACCCGGGGTCCGGGCCCACTGAGGCACCATGGGAGTGATATCACACAGGAGGGGGAGGGGAGGAGGTGGGAAGAAAGGAGGGAGGGAGAGGGGGCCAAGTCAGGCCTGGGTTTGTGCTAGAGCCTGTAGCGGGGGTCTCCAGAGATGAGAAAGAGAAAGGGAGAGAGGGAGAGAGAGAGAAAAGATGAAGGAAAGAGAGAGAGATACCTTTCCTCACTGTGAAAGCATTAAGACCCCCCCCCTCCTTCCACGAATAATGTGCATGCGCAGACCACTCAGTGACAGGACATAATTCTATTACTTTCATAGTGTGTGTGTGTGTGTGTGTGGTGTGTGTGTGTGTACAGGACAGGCCATGTGTGTCCAGTGTGAACCGTCTGTGTGAACTCCAGCACTTGGTTACACAAGACTATGCAGTAAGACGATGAGTTAATATAGCACAAACATTGTTTACATGAGTCCAACACACATCAAATTTTATCATTTACAGCTTAAAATCCCATACAATTCCTTTCTCTGATATGAAAACATTGCGAAAGAGTGGGTGTGTGCATACGTGTGTGTGCATGTGCGCGTGTGTGTGTGTGCGTGTGTGCGTGCGTGTGCGGTTTGTGTGTTTGTGTGGGTGGGAGGAGGGTCCGCTCAGGGAGTTTCACGGTAGCGCACATACACAGAACAGCTCGGGCCAGTCAGTACGCCCGTTTGATGTAACACTGCAGTGTGTTAGTCAACCATCTCCGGTAGGCCATTGATTGGTGGCTCATTGATCAGTGTGCTACATCACTAGACACACAGGGGACAGAGATGCTTGATCAGTGTGCTACATCACACACCACACAGAGGACAGAGATGCTTGATCAGTGTGCTACATCACACCACACAGGGGACAGAGATGCTTGATCAGTGTGCTACATCACACCCACACAGAGGACAGAGATGCTTGATCAGTGTGCTACATCACACCCACACAGAGGACAGAGATGCTTGATCAGTGTGCTACATGCTTGATCAGTGTGCTACATCACACCCACACAGGGGACAGAGATGCTTGATCAGTGTGCTACATCACACCCACACAGAGGACAGAGATGCTTGATCAGTGTGCTACATCACTACCACACAGAGGACAGAGATGCTTGATCAGTGTGCTACATCACACCCACACAGGGGACAGAGATGCTTGATCAGTGTGCTACATCACACCCACACAGAGGACAGAGATGCTTGATCAGTGTGCTACATCACACCCACACAGGGACAGAGATGCTTGATCAGTGTGCTACATCACACCCACACAGAGGACAGAGATGCACTTGATCAGTGTGCCATCACACACAGACAGGACAGAGATGCTAGATCAGTGTGTACATCACACCACACAGGGGACAGAGATGCTTGATCAGTGTGCTACATCACACCCACACAGGGGACAGAGATGCTTGATCAGATCACACCCACACAGTGTGATCTGTGCTACATCACACCCACACAGGGGACAGAGATGCTTGATCAGTGTGCTACATCACACCACACACAGGGGACAGAGATGCTTGATCAGTGTGCTACATCACACCCACACAGGGGACAGAGATGCTTGATCAGTGTGCTACATCACACCCACACAGGGGACAGAGATGCTTGATCAGTGTGCTACATCACACCCACACAGAGGACAGAGATGCTTGATCAGTGTGCTACATCACACCCACACAGGGGACAGAGATGCTTGATCAGTGTGCTACATCACACCCACACAGGGGACAGAGATGCTTGATCAGTGTGCTACATCACACCCACACAGGGGACAGAGATGCTGCTGATCAGTGTGCTACATCACACCCACACAGGGACAGAGATGCTTGATCAGTGTGCTACATCACACCCACACAGGGGACAGAGATGCTTGATCAGTGTGCTACATCACACCCACACAGAGGACAGAGATGCTTGATCAGTGTGCTACATCACACCCACACAGGGACTGCTAGATCAGTGTGCTACATCACACCCACACAGAGGACAGAGATGCTTGATCAGTGTGATCAGTGTGCTACATCTACATCACCCCACACAGGGGACAGAGATGCTTGATCAGTGTGCTACATCACACCCACACAGGGGGACAGAGATGCTTGATCAGTGTGCTACATCACACCCACACAGGGGACAGAGATGCTTGATCAGTGTGCTACATCACACCCACACAGGGGACAGAGATGCTTGATCAGTGTGCTACATCACACCCACACAGGGGACAGAGATGCTTGATCAGTGTGCTACATCACACCCACACAGGGGACAGAGATGCTACATCACACCCATCAGTGTGCTACATCACACCCACACAGGGGACAGAGATGCTGATCAGTGTGCTACATCACACCCACACAGAGGACAGAGATGCTTGATCAGTGTGCTACATCACACCCACACAGAGGACAGAGATGCTAGATCAGTGTGCTACATCACACCCACACAGGGGACAGAGATGCTTGATCAGTGTGCTACATCACACCCACACAGGGGACAGAGATGCTTGATCAGTGTGCTACATCACACCCACACAGGGGACAGAGATGCTTGATCAGTGTGCTACATCACACCCACACAGGGGACAGAGATGCTGGCATCCACGTCTGCTCCTGCGCCCTGCGTTTGTTCCGGCGCTGTCGTTTGGCACGCACTCGCTCCCTGCCGAACCCGCCGCCTCCTGACACTGCCGACGAAGGCTCGGAGCGCGGATCACTCCGCCAACACCGCGCACGCCCACTCGCGCGTTAGCCTACCGGACTCTGAGTGGGAAACACTGAAGTATCTCTACATTTACATCATCCTCCCTCCAACTCGTTCCGCTCGCTCTCTCTCTCTCTCTCTCTCTCTCTCTCTCGTTTCACTGCATTAGAGCAGGGGAGCCTCGGCACAGAAAGTTGCTGTGGAAACAAGCACACGCACATGCAGCGGGTCAGCGTGTCACAGGGGACTCAGCGCTCGGCGCTCTGATTGGCTGGCGGCTGACACAGCTAATGGTGTTTACTTACTTGAGCGTTAATCTGGGCTGTGTAATCACGACCGTAGCAAAGACACACGGAGAGAGAAGGAAGATAGTGCAATGAACAGGTTAGACAGATAGAGAGAAGAGGAGGAAGACAGACAAAGGAAAGACAAAAAGAGATAGATAGGGAAACAGAGGGAAGAATGCACCAGCGGCATGTACACTGGTTAAAAACAGAATCCAAACCCCGTACAGTTCACTGTGCTATTGAACCGCGCATAGTGTGGTGTGGGTTGAAAGCTGTCTGTTGCTAGGTGACCACCAGGACTCAGGTGTCCCTGTAGGGAGCATGAACCTGTCAATTAGCCGCAGACTCAGGTATGGATCCCTCCGCCGACAGCTTCTAGACACTGTCTGGACACATGACACAGTGGCCTCAGTCTGCGCCCCCTTCTCTCTCTCCCTCCAAGGGAGGTGACCCCAATGACCGGAACACAATTACACCCCCTTACTGGCTGCAGAGTGGAGCCGTGGTTGGAGAAGCAGTGTGGAGCAGTGGTCAGAGCAACTATGTGGAGCATTGGTCAGAGCAGCAGTGTGGAGCAGTGGTCAGAGCAACTATGTGGAGCAGTGGTCAGAGCAGCAGTGTGTAGCACTGGTAAGAGCAGCTGTGTGGAGCAGTGGTCAGAGCAACTATGTGGAGCAGTGGTCAGAGCAGCAGTGTGGAGCAGCAGTCAGAGCAGCAGTGTGGAGCAGTGGCCAGAGCCACTGTGTGGAACAGTGGTCAGAGCAGCAGTGTGGAGCAGTGGTCAGAGCACCAGTGTGGAGCAGTGGTCAGAGCAGCTGTGTGGAGCAGTGGGCAGGGCAGCAGTGTGAAGCTGTGGTCAGCAGTAGTGTGGAGCAGTGGTCAGAGCAGCAGTGTGGAGCAGTGGTCAGAGCAACTGTGTGGATCAGTGGTCAGAGCAGCAGTGTGGAGCAGTGGTCAGAGCAACTGTGTGGAACAGTGGTCAGAGCAGCAGTGTGGAGCAGTGGTCAGAGCAGCTGTGTGGAGCAGTGGTCAGAGCAGCAGTGTGGAGCAGTGGTCAGAGCAGCTGTGTGGAGCAGTGGTCAGAGCAACTGTGTGGAACAGTGGTCAGAGCAGCAGTGTGGAGCAGTGGCTAAAGCAGCAGTGTGAAGCTGTGGTCAGCAGTAGTGTGGAGCAGTGGCTAAAGCAGCAGTGTGGAGCAGTGGTCAGGGCAGCAGTGTGAAGCTGTGGTCAGCAGTAGTGTGGAGCAGTGGCTAAAGCAGCAGTGTGGAGCAGTGGTCAGATGTGAAACAGTGGTCAGAATCACCCAGGCGCCATGGAGAATTTTACAACATGAACAAAAAAAGACAAATAAAATGTTATGTATCCCAAAATAGTTTGGGATATATAAAAAAAATTCCAAACTAGTATTTTTTTTTCCATTTTTTGTGTATTTATTACTAATTGTATATTGAAATCAAGACATTGACTGCATCACGACACTCTATCTCACATCAACCAGGAAAATACTTAATACTTACAGACCCAAACATAAACCAGATAATAGTCATGTCATCTTCACAATAGCGCTTTGAGCTGTTTAAGGAATCTAGTAATTAGAACGCCAAACAGACTATTTATATTGTGTGCTTTATTTACAATGCGTCTAGCGGTTCCGAATGTCGTTGTTTGCAATAAAACAGACTTGGAGTTTAACAAAAATACCGATGAAGGCAAAACATTGCAGAAACAGGCGTGTTTACCCTGACGAAAAAAAGACGATTCACATTGCTTAGCCGGATATCGTTCAAGCGGGAAGAGACATGTTCTCAGCCAAAACCGCATACTCACGAGACACTGATTTACATATCAGCTACATATAACGTTTTTCAACAGAAGTGTCTGTCCCACGAGGACCAAATTCATAAATATTCACGAGGCAGTCATACATACGGGAAGTAACAAAAAGACCTTCTCCGTCAACTGGCTGTTTAGCCTGCAGTCGCCATTTGATTTTGCTTGAAATGGACCATATTCTCCATTGAAAACTAGTTTGCGTCCTTTATGTGGGAATTTCTGTTAAAGAGTATTAAATGCAAATGTAAGTGTAAATGACCAGTGTGGTTAAAGAGGCAGTAGATAATCATAACAAGCCGGCGAAATAGCCGGAGAAATGAAAACAATCGATTATCGTGCTCCTGTAACACCTGAGGCCCACTTAGGTTGCAAAACGTGAGCGTAGCATATCCATCATGTTGGCCTATCTGTTTGTGGTCTCTGTGCAGTTATTGAGTTATAGATCACTCAAGCATTCCGGAAACAATACATTATTAATGAATGAATGTCTTCACTGCACATGCTCCTTATTCAGCCCTTTATGAGAAAGAATAGGTTGCAAAGATATTTTCAAAGACATACATTTTAGATGTGTCAACGATATCTCTAATCATACTGTTAACGTAGGCCACTTTGCTTCTCTGAATCTTGACTTGAATAAAAGAAGGCCATTTATATGAATGAGACTCGGGCTGCTGCGTGGCTCATCTTGTTAAGGCACTGTTCCAATTATCTTTAACCACACTGTTCATTTCCAGCGTTTTTTTTTTTTATCACGAAATAAAATAGTGGTTAGCAATCAGTCAAGCTACCAAGCTAGTTTCCGTTATCTGAGAAATGTAGCCTCCCTTATGAAATAAAAACCCAAGTGAAATTTACCTTTTTATATGTGCAAATCACAATTTCACATGTGAATTTAACATTTAAGCTAAATGCCGTGTGAATTGGACATTTCATATGCGATTGGCTTTTTCACAAGTTTTTTGCATGAAATCACGAAATTCCACATTTCGCAGGTGACTGATTTTTTTCAAATGAGAACAATTTTCTAACACAAAAGCAAACTAAATGAAACAGCGTAGCTTACCATTATAAAATGAGAGGTCCCGCTCTTATTTTATATGTGGGATTATGTTTATAGTTCACATGTGTAGGCCTACTCTGCAGATGTTGGGTTTTCACGTGTAGGGACACGTGGTTTTTAAACACGCGATTTTTAGTAAGGGCTATCAAATATGATTCTGCCTCTCAAGTCTGCATATATTTCGCAGCAGAATAGGTACTACAATGTGTTCCAAGATTCTTACTCTCAAAACGCATATGGAGAAGGGTTGAGTGTACCTTTGATTGAATAGCCAATAGCCATTACGATTAAATCCTGCCTGTTTATAATGGAACAGTCCAAAGTGCATGGTCAGCGGTAAGAACAGACGAACTAATGAACGGACCAGCCACGGGCGCAGATACCTTTACTCCACATTACGAGGTTAAGTAGCGACGCGTTTGCTGTTACCTGTTTCACGTAGCTGGTTTCGGTGCTGTTATTGTGCATTACGTAAAATTTAAATACACATAACTATTATTGTTCACACCACGATTCCAAGGTTTTTCTCTGACAGGCCTTATCGAGCGAAGTCACTCCACCATTTTGACTGTGCCTAACTACATTTCAGAATTTAATTTCACTTTGGAGCACGGAATGTATAGGCCATGTAGCCTACATAGGTCAGCTAAATTATCCCACTGGTAAGAGTCTGTTTCTTAAGTCATAAAATAAGGATACATTCATTTGGTAAAACCTAATCTGCTCTCGCCTTCCATTAAACACCTTGGACACGGGTCTCTAGTAGGCAAAACACTGTCCAAGCTACCTAGAAAGACCTGGTGACCGTGAACTCATTTTCAAAACTTCTACTTTAATTCTGGATGTAGACGGTTTTGCACTACGAAATGACGCTGAGCCTGCTACGCCGCCAGAAAGCAGTTCGGGGTGGTATACTTGTATCCCATGCATATCACGACAATAGGGGGAATAACAGGCGCGATTTCGTCTCCTCCAGTAGCTACACACACGCGCGCGCACACAATTACTCCACAGTGCAAGTGCTGACTTAGTGAAAAATGAGATATATTAATAATTCATGCAGAAGCCCATCCAAATACACTTTTTGGTTGCTGAGCTGGAGTCGAAATCTGCACCTATGAATTCAACCCGCTGTAGCGCACGAGCCTGCACCGGTAACAAGAGCGACATATATTACCGGAAATATTACTGATACTGAAATGATGCTGTATAAAATAAATCATAGTACACAGTAAAATGAGTGTTAAATCACTATGACTAGGTGCATTTTACACTGACATAGCACATCTGATCACTCTCGAATTCAAATCGTATGTTAAGAGTTAGATTAACACAACAAAGCATTTTACCGTGTAACTTAATTAGAGAAGCGAAATAAATACATTTATAACACACATCTTTAGTAACATCTCTGAAATAAAGCTGGAATAAATAAAAGATTATAAATAGTGTCCCACAGAAGCCGTGTAATTAAATTCGACTCCAGCCACCCTGCCATTTCTTTGATCTATTTACATTAGCAACAAAGGCATTTTGCACAATACCCCACCGACCTCCCAGGTATTTGGGGGAAGGGAAGAATTATTACAATGTTAAGATTTCTAGTGCGTAAGAATTCCGTATTTAGTGTATCGGTAGACTACACCACCTTGACTCGTTTGTAGAATTAGTCTGCTGTCTTTCTTTAAGGGTAACTGGGTCACAGTTATGAAGTCTGTTCTGTAAAGTAGCCTTCCTAAAGGCCAGTCCCTTTTTGCGTTCTCCCAAACCAGCAAGATTTCATTTTCAAAATTAAGTTGCAAACTAAGTAAACTGAAGTACTCAACTCTGAACGTGAGCGTGCTATTCTGTTTGCAAAGCGTGCTCTGAGTGTCTGAAGACTAGGCTACGCCTTTTCTCCAAATGTCTTCTCGACTCTTTTGTGTGATCGGCGTCCCTCCCTGGGTTAATTCTGTCTGCCATCTTGGGCATGAAAAATGTGTTCATTCTAGCCTAATCGGTTGTGTATGAGTGCGTAACACCACTGGCGTGACAGCTGAATGGTGTTCAATGGAGTGAGCGCGCTGCAGGCACTGCCTCTCTAATGTCACGTTGCGTCAATGGCAGAATCAAACGAAGCCATGCAGCCACGCGACGGATGTGCGCCCTTCGACAAACAATGGCTTTCCCTCCATTGACAAAATCAGAGTGGCGCTGCTAGCGATGTGTTTGCGTCTCTGGTCGTTTTAGTTCAATGCTACGTTTATCTGCGCAGAGAATTTGACAGGCCTCCTGGCGCCACTCTCGGAGAATTCGTTTTGACAGCGGAGGGGGGAGGGGTGACTGAAGGTATGACTCCAATACAGGAATACGCAGACAGAGAAACATTGCATAGCCGTTGAGTTAATGCGATGGTACAGATGCCGTGTTTATTCTCTAAAGCAATACATTATTTACAGTGATTGAGTTACGAAGAAAAAATATTCAAGATCCACCAAGAGATGGAAACATATTAAAACGTGGAAGGCAACATCAGCTTGGAAACATCGAACGGGAAGCATGTGTGATATTCACGGTTTGCGGTGGTTCACTTTTCCCCGCTGAAGGGAAATGGAGTAGTCTAATCAGCTGTTCACTGATTAGCGGAATAGACACGAGTCTTTTGAGAGACGCTTACCCTGCACGAATACTTTCGCCAGGATCATACTGGCCAACACACTGGTCGATTACACGACTCTGCAATATGATAAAAATATAAAAAAAACAGTAGCGTACTCGACTTTGTGATTATCAACAACATTAATCAATGTACGTCGAAAGTTCTGCACGTTCGAAGGAAACTGCAAAATAAGCATTTTCCCCCTCCGACGAGCGTTTCGATTTCAGGACCGTGGACAGTTCTGTCGCCCACGCGGCGGCCTGGCAGGAATGACGGGTTTGCACGTCTTCCTCCTCACAACTGCCACGCGACAGCAGCACGAGCACCACCAGAGCACGCGGGAGCCGTTATAATCATAATGACATTACCATTAGGGGGAAATTGGGACAAAGGAATTAACTAGATTGCAGCCGGAACGGATATTACGCGAATAACTCCGCAGTAATTATCCATTTAACCTCAGGGGTGGTTGAGGTGGGGGTGGGACAGGACTTTGGTGGGGTCAGGCAGCAGGGTGCTTTGGGAATGTGGTGTCTGTGTAGCACAGATAATTTTTAGAAAGACAGAGGTGCTGGACTACGTGTGTGGGTGTGCTCCCCTTCAGTGTCGGGGGAGGGGGGCGGGGGCAGAACTGGCGCCAACGAGAGAGAGAGAATTGAGCTGATTGAATTGAGTTGAGAGAAAGCCAGAGACAAAGGAGACTGGGCGTACAGAGAGGCAGAGAGATGGAGAAAGAAGCGACCGTTAGAGGAGCAAATGAAGTGAGTTCTGCCATCGGCTCTTTCTTGTCCTCAGTTTGAGCATTAGGCCCCATCCCTGTCCAGCTTTTTCCATCTCTACACATGTGAGGGGTCACTCCAGGTCAATCCAGCCCAATTAGCCGAGTCCAGAGAGCCGGCATACATGTGTGCTTGGGGGAGGGTTACTGGTGTGTGTGTGTGTGTGTGTGTGTGTTTGTGCGTGCGCATGCACACACACACATCTCACAGGGGTACAGAAACCGGCTCAAGTGCCTCTCCAGTTTTTTCAGGCAGACAGCAGGTGGGGGGAGGAGAATATAATTGCCGGGAGCCAATCAACCCTGAGCAGCCAGGGTGACGGACTGCAGCGTTCTGTGCTGTAGGTTTTTGTTTATGTAGGTGCGGCTGTGATGAGGTTAACCTGAGGGTAGCGCTGGGAGGTTTACTCTGGCGCTTAATCGGCGCAATTATGTTAAGAACCAGCTCCTGCGCTTGTAGTACACATAGACAGAGAGGGATTACCTGATGGAGCTATTATGACAGTGGAGCTCCAGGAAGAGGATAATGTCTTTGCCATTTAAGCAGCTGAGGAAATGACATCATGTCTCACTTCCTTCCTGGAGCCTCCTGGAGTATCAGGATAAGCAGACAGGACGCTGGTTAACACACACACACACACACACGCACGTGCGCGCACACACACATACACACACACACACTCTCTCACTCTCTCTCACGCACACACACATTCAAACTAACACACATACATACATTTGCACCCACATGCCCTCTGACACATATACACACACATGTATATATTTTACACCAACGTGCACCGGTCAGCACAGGTGAAACGCCGCCTCTCCCTCTGGTGGACATGCAGTGATATCATTTCCCTCCTCCGTGTGGGAATATTCCCCCCTAATCCCTGCAGATTAGGAGTGAGTTTCACCTTCGTATGGGAATATTCCCCCCTAATCCCTGCAGATTAGGAGTGAGTTTCACCTTCGTATGGGAATATTCCCCCCTAATCCCTGCAGATTAGGAGTGAGTTTCACCTTCGTATGGGAATATTCCCCCCTAATCCCTGCAGATTAGGAGTGAGTTTCACCTTCGTATGGGAATATTCCCCCCTAATCCCTGCAGATTAGGAGTGAGTTTTACCTCACTGGGAGCCGGCTGCCGTGTGAAACGTAGCTGCTGGATGAGTGACAGTCGGAGAATGGAGCCAGCGGTCCATGACACAGCAGGAGCTGTCAGCGTTTCGGGGTGAAGGCGGGGTTGGTGTTTTCCTTGTCACCGGCGGCAACAGAATCGGGGACGAGAATGTGAGACAGGGTCCCCACCAGCATGAGCCACACACTGCTGTACGGAAGGATCTGTTTCACACACACAAATGCATAAACTTGCATGCAAATGATAGCATACTGCCATATATTCTTATATACACACACTCATTCTCATACACACACACACACATATACATACAGTGCGGATATAGTCACACAGACGCAGACACACATGAATACACACACAGTACAGACACACATGCGCGAGCAGGACAGGAAATGTTCGTCAGCACGTGTTGGCAGCAGCAGTGTGTGTGTGTGTGTGTGTGTGTGTTGGGGGGGTGGGGGTAATTGCATAGGCCTGTTCTGCTTTTGCTTCATCGAGCATCTCAACCCCCCCCAAGCATTACACTGACGTACAGCTTGGAGAGATCAATGGATCCACATAGGGCCGGGTATGTGGGTGTGTGGGTGTGTGTGAGAAAGAGCGCATGAATTTTTTACATCAATGTGTATGTGTGGCATGTGTGCACATGCTAATGCATGTGGCTGAATGCGAGTTGGCTTGTTTGTCCTTGCGCGTGAAATTTTGTGAAACATGAGTGTGCGTGTGTGTGTGTGAGAGTATGAGTGAGTGTGTATGGTAAGTGGTCTACAGGCCAGACGGCCAGTGCTGGCAGAGATGTGTAGACAGCGTAAGAGGTGGGACAGGGCAGAGAATGAAAGAGGAGGACAAACGGGAGCAAACAGAAAAGACGACTGTACAGAGAAGGACGGACTGTGAGTTCGGCCTGCACATCAGCACCCTGGAGAGGTCCTGGTTGTGTGTGTGAGAGAGAGAATGAGAGAGAGAGAGAGAGAGAGAGAGGCAGAGAGAGAGAGTGTGAGAGAGAGTGAGAGAGAGAGAACTTGAGAGAGGACAGAGTCCTTTTGTTAATGCAGAAGCAAGGCTGTTCTTTTTGATGAAAATCTCAAGCATCAATCTCTTTGAAAGGGACACTTAAGCCCAAGTGTGCACAGCTTCCTTTTACATCACTGTTACATAACACACTCCCACAGTGGCCTTATTAATGTGCTGTGTGGCAATCTCGGATGACCCCCTATAAGTAACACGATTATTTTACAAATGATTACACGTGTAAAATATTCCACATTGATTTTGAGATATTTCATGTATTACAGATATTATGTTCCAGGTCAAGGTCTAACTCATGGTGCAATATATTTAGGCAGCTGGGTTCTAAATGCTTTCTTTCTAATTAAGGTATATGTTGCTAAGGTTTCCAGGTTTGCAATGTTTTCCTCTGGGATTTGAGCCCACGTCCATATGGCACGCGGGCCTGAACTGTTACGATACCCATGGGGGAGCCATTTTGTTTCCGCGGCTCTGGTGAAATCCGCAATAGATCATTTGGGCGTCTCTCGTTTTTTTGTCTGTTTACTCTCGCAAAAACACACGCGGTGTAAAAAAAAAAAAAAAAACGGCTGCGGATATTACAATAGGCAAAACTAGGTTTGTAGGTTGCCACAGGTTACGGCTGTTTATTGGAAAATGAAATAACGAAAATAATTCCTGTGGCGCGAAGCGAGCTGCCGTTGCCTGCTGTTCCTGTTCTGTCACTGAGGAATTCGCACCTTCAGCTTCTTTGTTAGAGAGTCATAGACACTAGACAGCTCCTCTCACACTACACAAAGATTTCCCCCCTCTCTCTCTCACTTGCGCTCTCCCTCTCTCTCTGTCTCTCCCTCTCTCTCTCTCACCCTTTCTCTCTCTGTCTCAAAATACACATCCATATCAAACCCTTAATATCACATTTCCCTTTAGGCTGAAATTTATATTTTAAGGAAAAGGAGCAAAAAAATATACTTTTGCCATTTTTTTCTAG
>CM045898.1:21434411-21544411 GCA_025169545.1 Anguilla japonica | reverse complement strand
ATATAACAACCTCAGAGAAACGAGGACAGGACAGCCAAATATTTTATTTTTATTATAATAAAATAAAGAGAAAACAGGTGTCAGAGATTCATGAGAAACTTTAGTGAAAACAAAGGAATAGAAACCAACAAACCTTCTTACATGCACATACGCATAGGCACTCTCAGACACACCCGAATAATAACAAACACACATACACATGCATGCATAAACACACACGTGCGCACGCACACGTAAGGACACACAAACACACATACACACGCATGCATAAACACACATGCGCACACACACGTAAGGAAACACAAACGCACACACACACACGTACGCACGCACTGCATTGATTGTCAGAGTGAATTATTTATCAGGCAGTGCGAGCTGGGCTCAGTCCTGGGAGGTGGTGGAGGTGGATGGGTCGGGGGGGGGGGGGGGGGAGGACACTGCTGTGAGAGCCTCAGGAAAAAGAAACAAAGCGTCAATTAGAAAAATACAGGAGCTCTCTCTCACACACACACACAGACTCAGAGATTCACAAAGAGACTCACACACACACACACACACACACAGACTCAGAGATTCACACAAAGAATCACACAGACTCACACACACAGAGAATCACACATACTTGGGCGTACTCAAATAGAGACTCAGACGCACTCAGAGACTCACCACATTATATATATAAACTGTGTGGCCCGAAACAGCATGCGGTCTTTATGCCAGAGCAGCCAGCTCTGAGAGAGAGACAGAAAATGCATCACACACACACACACACACACTGCTGCGTTCTGCCAGGACCTGACACTGAATGAACCCCACACTCACCACCAAACACTAGCGACTGGAGAGTCAGCTGTCACAAAACCAAAATTAGGCAGAGCTACCATATGCTGACAGTGACTCACACTCGGAACCAATCTTTGCGCTGCTCTGGAGAGGAAAAAGCTCATTCAGGCTGCTCGGAGAGACTGGCAGCGCTAACGGTCGCTAACGGGCTTCACGAACCCTTTTCTTTACTGCCGGTCACCTGCTCCTTAAACCCTCCACCACTGACGTATAATATCGTATTTATAACTGGGCCTGCTGGCTGGCTCGCCCTAATTAATCACTGCTGTGTGGACACAGGTCGCTGTCTCGTATTGAGTCCTGTGGCCAGCTCTGTTCAGCTCGCAACCCTGAGAAACAGGGACTCCGCAGCAACATGGCTCCACGGGCTGTCACTAGGAATCTTCAGGCCTCTACAGAAAAACCAAGAGTCTGAGCACGCTGTTCCAGAGGCTTTGTCGAAGATTATGATAACTAGAACGTATCTCCCGGGGCGTGTCTATATTTAGGACAGGATAATGGTAATAACGGTTTTTGATATTCCAGCGATCAGTCAGCCCCCCCGATTGGTCAGTACGTTCGGCCGTTCGGGTATCTAAGTTAGCGATGTGATTTATCTTCACCACGTCGGGCATCCGGACGAAATGTTTTTTTTTCCAGCGCTCGGTTTTGCGTGAGTCACAGACTGCAGGGATTTCTCTCCGGTTTGCTCGTGAGACGCGGCTCGCCACCCAAAAGGCTGCTAGCGCCGCTAAAGTGGGTGAACATTCCAGCTGGCTGTTTTGCAAGCTAGCGGGTTCATTTCTCCCGTACAAACAAACAAGAGAAACGACCTAATTTTATCCATAATGATAAAAAGGTGCCGGCAATCAGGGGAATGAGAAAGCTCTGGTCTGATTGGTCATGTCTTACGAGAGGGCCAATCAGAGCAAAGGTCGGTGCACTCATCGTCATTGCGTCAAATACGTTTCCTGACTGTATTGAAACGAAGATCTTTAACCGGTCCCATATTACATTACCATTAGACCCTTTCATCACCCAAGTCTGCGCAGTTACAACCAACTAGTGATGGGGGAGTGAGATTTCATGCGCCTAAGTGCAAGAGACAAGTGTAGCCTACCGGGCACGTGCAGAAGGTCTCTGTCTCTGTACTTAAAAGCCTTCAAAGAGCTCATGGCAGAGCATCATCAGAGCCATCTGCAGGACTGCACCCTGTGGAATTTTTAAGAGTTCAATTTATAACGCCATACTTGTGTAAGTAGAACAATAAATGCAGGTACGTCTTCATTTTAAAATATTGTTTAATATAGTAAAGTAACTAGTGAGTCTGTTACCCAAGTACAGATAAACAAAAAAAAAACAACAAATGAAAGAGAATGTCAATACCTATACCCTGTCCCTCAAAAGAAATGAAGGGTCAAATGGTCATTGCCTTAAATGAATACACATCACAGGAAAGGGGGGGGGGGGGGAGAAACAAGGTGTGGGGGAATTGGACTGAAATATGGGGTAGAAGATATCACACAATGGTACTGCAGATCAAAGGGAGAGAATTTGACTGGGTTGGATGTAACACAGAGGTTCTGATTAAGAAGTGATTTTTACCGGACTAGGTGGTCGACAAGCAGGGTTATCTGCAATTGGCCTACTACAAGATGAGACGCCTCGGGGGGGGATAAACTGTAGCTCCCATGTTTTCCAACACACCCATTCTCTCTGGAGCCAGAACCCCCAACCGTCTATGAATACATCTCTCTCTCTAGCAGCTAATTTATCTGCAAGATTTGTCATTTCATCATTCCCAAGTGATTTTTGGTTTAATAAATGCATTACAGGGAGCGATATGAGGTTTGAGAAAAAGAAGATGTCTTTTTTTTTGATTTAGCTCTGTATTCTGCCATTTTAGATTTGTAATCAATTAATACACACATGGTTAAAGTGCACATTCTCAGCTTTTATTTAAGGGTATTTCTTTAATAGACTTTGGTTTTCCAAAGTAGAAATGATAGGACTTTTTATACATTTTACATAGTGCCACGACACCAGGTTTGTACAGCAGCCATCTTCTGCTTCTGCTTGTTTCAGGGGCTTGTTGCCTTAGGTTTTCTCTTCGGCATATGAAACGCAAGTTTATTTGGATTTAGACTGAGTGAATGACTTGGCCAGTAAATATTTCCCAGTTTTTCCACTTTGAAAAACTCCTTTGTGGCTTTAGCAGTATTGTATGTTTGGGATAACTGTCTTGCTGTAGGATAAAGTGCCACCCAGTGAGATTAGAGACATTTGCTTGAACCTGACCCAGCTCACCAGTGCTCTCTTTCTTATTTTGGTAAGCCGAAGGTGTGGCCTATGTCTCTGACAGTTTTTTTATTATTTTTCTGCCTCATAATGGCGTCCTTGATCTTCATGAGCTCAACTCAGGCTGATTAACGGCAATAACAGATTCCAATGGCAATCAAAAGCTTAGAATGAAGACTAGATACGGAAAGATCTCTTATACCTGACTAATCAGAAACACCTGATTAACCATTTGTCCCAAACATTATGATGCCCTAAAATGGGGTGCGGGACATATAAAAAGTGCCGTTATTTCTACATGGTGAAACCTAAATGTATAAATAATCGCCTTTAATGAGAAAGCTGAGAATATGCACTTTGATCACATGTGAATTGTTTGATTACAAATCTAAAATTGCGGGGTACAGAGCCAGAAAAAAAGTGCTTTGTTTCAAACATCATGGAGCCCACTGCATGGGCACATGTTTACGTGTGTGTTCATGTGTGTCTGTGTAAGTGTATGAGAATAGACAGTGACTGTGTGTGTGGGCTTGCATGCATGTATCCATGCATGTGTATGTGTGCGTACGTGTGCATGTGTGTGTGTACGTGTGTACGTGTGTGTGTGTGCGTGTGCATGTGTGTGTATGTGTGTGTGTGTGCGTATATGTGCTGCTGTGCTCAGTACCAGCCCTCTCCTCTCCCCGGCAGGACGGCCCACGCTCGGGGGAAGGCGGAGGCAGCCATGGGCGCGGCTCAGAAGGCGCAGGAGGAGTGTCGGCTGGCCAGGGTCACTGCCAAAGAATTCTCCCCCTCCTTCCATCACCGCGGAAACGGTCAGTGCTCCGCCGTCATGGCAACTAGCGCACCCAGCAGCACCGGTCTCCCTCTCTCTCTCTCTCTAATGCACGCAGGCACAGATGCACACATACAAACAGAGGAGGTGGGAGAGGGGAGAATGGAGGAAGGGAGGACAGGGGAGAGGGGAGGGAACAGAGGAAGGGGAGGTGAGAGGAGATTAGAGGGACAGAATGTGCTTGGGCCTGGCCAAATTGTCTCTAGGAGGAGCAGGAGGCTAAAGGTTCTTACCTCTCCTCCACAATCTTACACACACTCACACACACACACACACACACACACTGCGGTACTGGCTTTGTACACAGTTCAGCCTGTTGGAACACTCCAGTCAGTCTGATGTTCTGCCAGAGATGTTTTCGAGTCCAGTCCGGCTCGTATCCAGTATCCAGCAGACAGACTGGGTGCCATGTATACCATACACAGTGGCACTGTAAGGGTTAAGCAACCGAGGCGTTTCTGCCCTGGCGGTCACTATGGAAACTGTAGGGTTTTCCCTCCTCGCCCGTACAGCTGAATATATTTCTCAGGATATGTGAGTATGCTAACAGTATAGTTGATTCTCACACTCTCTGTTCACTCTGTTACTCCCTGTAAGCGTTAACTTGTTTTGGTGTTACTGCTGCTTTCATTAATCTTTCACAATGCAGTGATGAACTTGGCTTTTTTATGTTCTCTCTGTATAAGTGTCCCCAAAATGGCTGTGTTGTAATGTAGGCGTAATGTAAACTCCCTTCACTATCACCCCCGTAGTCTCCTCTGCATCAGTTCTCTTCCTGTAGCTCAGACTCATTAACGACATCACTTCCTGTTGAAAGATGCAGGAAGAAGGCCGTCTGATATTTGTCCCACGTGTACTGGCTGCCCCTGCCCGCGTAGCCCACACACTGTCAGACGCAGCTCCCGCAATGTTGTGCCTGAGTCAAGCTGACAGTTGTGTCATTATGTGTAATCAGCATTTGTTGACAGCATGACATTAATTAGGGGAGATGTGTTCAAATGAGCTTGTTTCAGGCATCGGTCCATTTAACGCCTGATCATTCACATAAGCAGTTCTTGAGCCAAAATGCAAACAGCCAATGTTTTCCTGCCCAGTGAATATTTTCACCTGCTCTCGGCTTATGAATTTAACATGTAGCGAATAAACAGGAAGAGAAGGGCAAGGGGGCAGTTTTAGTCGGATATGTTACCCAGAATGCTTTGCGTTTGGTTGAGTGATGGAAGCAGCGAGAGAAAGCTGGAGGGAGGCCAGATATCACCTTTACAACTGAGACAGCAGAACCTACAATTCCCCTACACCCACATGCATATGTACTTACATATAAGAACACACACACCCACATGCATATGTACTTACAAAAGAACACACAAACACACACCCACATACATATGTACTTACACACAAGAACACACAAACACACACCCACATACATATGTACTTACACACAAGAACACAACAAACACACACACCCACATACATATGTACTTACACACAAGAATACACACCCACATATATATGTCCTTACCAACAAGAACACACAAACACACCAACATACATACAGTGAGCTCCATAATGTTTGGGACACAGACATATATATTTTTCTTGATTTGGCTCTGTACTCCACAATTTTAATTTGTAATGAAACAAGTCACATGTGGTTAAAGTGCACATTCACAACATTTATCTAAGGGTACTTCTATACCTTTTGGTTTTACCATTACCATTCACTTTTTATACATAGTCCCCCCCATGTCAGGTTGTCATGTCAGGCATAATGTTAGGAACAAATGGTGTCAGAGGGGTTCCTGATTAGTCAGATGTGTTCAATTGCTTCCTTAGTACAGGCATAACAGAGTTATCAGTATCTAGTTTTGATTCTAGTCTTTTGATTGCCTTTGGAGTCGCTTAATGGCATTTGTCAACATGAGGACCAGAGTTGTGCCAATGAAAGTAAAGGAAACCATTATGAGGCTGAGAAAAAAGTCCGAAATTTTTAGGCCAAACCTTAGGCTTTCTAAAATCAATTGTTTGCTAGCTTGCTTGCCACGAAAACAGAATGGCCAAGTTGTAGTTTGCTAAGAAGCAACTCAGAGAGCCTCCAGAGTTCTGGAAAAAGGGCCTTGTGGACAGATGAGACCAAGATACACTTGTATCAGATTTTTGGCAAGAGCAAAGTGTGGAGGGCAAAAGGAACTGCCCAAGAACCAAAGCACCACCCATAATCTGTGAAACATGGTGGTGGGGGGTGTTATGGTTTGGCCATGTGTGGCTGCACCAGGTACTGGCTCAATTGTTAATATTGATGAATGAATTCTGAAGTGTACAGAAGCATCTTATCAGCACAACCAAATGCCTCCAAATTCATTGGATGCCACTTCATCCTACAGCAATACAATGGTGCCAAACATTTTACTAAAGCAACAAAGGAGTTTTTTCAAAGCTAAAAACTGGAAAATTCTTGACTGGCCAAGTCATTCATCCATTATCTATACCCACTGGTCAGGGACACGGAGGGGGGCTGGAGCCTATTCCAGTGTGCATTGGGCAAGAGGCAGGAATGGGTACATACGGAGAACATGCAAACTCCACGCAGAAAGGCCCAGGCCAAGACTGAAACCCACTGCTCCACCGTGCTGCCCAAGTCATTCACCTGATCTGAATCCAAATGAACTTGTGTTTCATATGGTTCAGTGAAAACTGAAGGTAACAAGCCCCCAAAACAAGCAGGAGCTAAAGATGGCTGCAGTGCAGGCCAGGCGGAACATCACCAGAGAACATACTCAGCACCTGGTGATGAATATGGGTCACAGACTTCAAGCAGCCATTCCAAGAAAAGGATATATCACAAAGTACTAAACATGAATCTTTCATTTACATAACATCAATATGTCCTAAACATCATAATGCCGTGGAACGGGGGGACTGTGTATGAAACATGCTGTAATTTCTACACGGTGAAACCAAAATGTATAAAAATACCCTTAAATAAAAGCTGAGAATGTGCACTTCAACTGCATGTGAATTGTGTACAGAGCCAAAGTAAGAAAAAAAATATGCCTTCACCCAAACATTATGGAGCTCACTGTATGCACGTACTGTACATACAAGAACTCATACCAACATACATATGTGCTTACAAACATGAATACATGAACACAAACACAAACACACACACACAAAACTCTGCTCTGCCGTGCATTTCACCCTTTCCCTTATTTCTATTGTCATGCCAGTGCAGCTCGCTCTGAATGTGAATTTGTGAGAGGGAGGAAGAAAGATGAAAAGAGAGTGAGAAAGGGAGCGGAAAAGAGAAAGACTGAGAGATAGAGAGGGAAGGGGAGGGAGGGGACGAGGGAGTGTTTCATAATATTTTCCAGTGAGTGTTTAGCAGTCCTCACTCCAGCGCCCAGATTAGCATGTCACACCGCAGGGACCCCCAGGCCTTCCTGTTACATACCACGCCTCACTGCACTTCCTGTGTCCTCCACACACGCGCACACACACATACATGCACACACATGCACACATACATGTACACACACACACACACACACCTACACACACACACACGCACACACACACGGTTAAATGCAAAAGTATTGGGACAGTGACGGTTTGTTTTGGCTCTGCAATCCTCCTCTCAGATTTGATTTCAAATAAAACAATAAATACTTAAGTACAGACTATTAAAAGTGCCGACTAATTTCAGGGCACTTACATCCATTTTGGGTGGTCCGCGTGGGAATTACAACCCTTTTTCTACGTAGTCCCACATTTTACTGGAGGAATTGTAATGGGACAAATGAAGATAATTCAGTGCCTGAGGTCTGAGATCTATAGACACCAGGCGCTGGGTATCTTCCCTGGTGATGCTCTGGCAGGCCTGCACTATAACCATCTTCAGGTCCTGTTTGTTTCCTGGGGTGTTTTGCCTTCAGTCTTGCCTTCAGCAAGCGAGACACATATTCATTTGAATTCAGGACGGGTGATTGGCTTAGCCTGTCAGTAACATTCCACTCTGGGTCCTGAAAAACCTTTGCTTTAGAAGTGTGTTAGAGGTCACTGCCCTGCTGCAAGGTGAAGCACCATCCAGTGAGTTTTGAGGCATCTGGTTGGATCTGAGCAGATAAGATGCTTTTGAACACTTCAGAATTCATCTGAATTCATCGAGTGAGCCGGTTCCAGTGGCAGCCATACACACCCAAGCCATAACACTACCTCCACCATGTTCCACTGACGAGGGGGCGATTTTTATCATGAGCAGTTCCTTTCTTCCTCCACACTTTTCTCATTCCGTTATTTTGGTACGGGTTAATACTCGCCTCATCTGTCCGTAAGACCTTGTTCCAGAACCCTACAGTTTTTCACTATTCTTTTTTTAAACTCTTACCTGTTCTGTTCTTAAGATTTATCAGGGGTCTGCCGCTTGTGGTGAACCCTCTGATGTTACGCTGGTGTAGTCTTCTCTTCATGGCAGACTTTCACACATCTACGCCTACATCATGGAAAGTGTTCTTGATCTGTTGGACAGTTAAATAAACAGTTTGGTTCAAGATACAGCTGAGCAATCAATTGTCCCTGTACTTTTGCTCCCATAAAATGTGGGACTAGGTATAAAAACTCCTGAAATTCCTACATGGATCGCCCAATATGGATGAAATACCTGCATACCTGTAAAGCTGACAGTCTGCACTTTAAGCTCATATTTATTGTTTTATTTATAATGAAATGTGCTGGAGTACAGAACCAAAATGACAAAAATTGTGTCACTGTCCCAATACTTTTGCATTTAACTGTACATACCCCCCCCCCCCCCCCCCCCCCCCCACACACACACACACACATACATGCATGCATGCATACCCCATACACACTCAAACATACTCACATGTACACACTCCCAGTACACACAGGCACAATAAAATGGACACACATCTGCAAAACATGCTCATGTACATATACACACACATACAAACATGCACATGCTGTAAATATACACAATACATCCATATTTATACACACACACACAAAATCATTCGCACTTGAAAATACAAACACATGTACATGTGCACACAGACACACACGCAGGAGAAATCGAGGCCATATTGACCTGTTTTATTGACAACATCGGTTAAATGAGCCATTTTTTCCAGCGATTCATGACGTAATCTACATCCCCCATAATCATCAAGATGGACCGGTGGACCAAACAGACCCAGTGAACAATTCAATACATATTTTTATATACGACTAATCTATTAATCAATAAACAATTTCCAGCTTTTTTAATTCCCCATGGAAAATGTCCTCTGTAAAAACACTGTGTAACAAGCTAATTGCAAATGGTGACTTACTGGGAGAATGAGAAAACAACAAAGCACTATAAGAACACAAAGTTCTCTTTCCCCTTCCCCTGTTTTTAAAGCCTCATTCTATCACTGCTGATTGACTAAAACACCCTTTTGTCCTCAAATGAAAGAGGACAATACAAGAACAGAACTACCCTACAATGGCTGCTAGGCTCACAGGCCCACTTATCCTCCAATGAAAGAGGACGATATTGGAGCAGAACCATCCTATGACTGCTGATAGGCTCACGGACCCACTTATCCTCCAATAAAACAGGGTAATATGGGCGCAGAACCAGGAGAAAGTGATGTCATAATTCATGGCAGAAGCCAGGGGAAGAGATTATGTTACAAGATTGGCTGTAGATTACGCCACAGAAAGCAGGTTGACAGCTTATACTCAGTTCAAAATGGGATTCTGATTGTGTGTGTGTGTGTGTGTGTGTGTGTGTGTGTGCAAGTAGTAGATGGGTTTTGCTTAGATCTATACTGTGTACCAATGAGAGAACAGCAGCAGTCTGGAAAGTATTTTTATAGGTGCTGTTTTGTATGGACCCAAAACAGCACCTAAAGGGGATAGTGTGTCACATATGTCAGGCAGTCCTAATACTGCAGTGTCTCTAAATCAGGTAGGATGCGTACAGGCTCTGAATCAGGTAGGGAGTGTACAGTCTCTAAATCAGGCAGGGAGTGTGCAGACTCTGAATCAGGTAGATAGTATACAGACTCTGAATCAGGCAGGGAGTGTACAAAATCTGAATCAGGCAGGGAGTGTACAGACTCTGAATCAGGTAGGGAGTGTACAGACTGTGAATCATGTAGGGAGTGTACAGACTCTGAATCAGGTAGGGGGTGTATAGACTCTGAATTAGGCAGGGAGTGTACAGACTGAATCAGGTAGGGAGTGTACAGACTCTGAATCAGGCAGGGAGTGTACAGACTGTGAATCCTGTAGGGAGTGTACAGACTGAATCAGGTAGGAAGTGTACAGACTGTGAACCAGGTAGGGAGTGTACAGACCGAATCAGGTATGGAGTGTACAGACTCTGAATCAGGTAGAGAGTATACAGACTCTGAATCAGGCAGGGAGTGTACAGACTCTGAATCAGGTAGGGTGTGTACAGTCTCTGAATCAGGTAGGAAGAGTACAGACTGTGAATCAGGTAGGGAGTGTAAAGACTCTGAATCAGGGAGAGTGTACAGACTCTGAATCAGGTAGAGAGTATACAGACTCTGAATCAGGCAGGGAGTGTACAGACTCTGAATCAGGTAGGGTGTGTACAGTCCCTGAATCAGGTAGGATGAGTACAGACTGTGAATCAGGTCCCAGACTGAATCAGGTAGAGAGTATACAGACTCTGAATCAGGCAGGGAGTGTACAGACTCTGAATCAGGTAGGGTGTGTACAGTCCCTGAATCAGGTAGGAAGAGTACAGACTGTGAATCAGGTAGGGAGTGTAAAGACTCTGAATCAGGGAGAGTGTACAGACTCTGCACACACTCTCCTCACATGTTTATTGGGAAGAATAAATTGAATGATTCATATGTTTAATTACAGTTTTGTTTTGATTTTATTTACTGCTTTAATTGTGATGGGAACAGTTGTATGTCTTCATAGCGATTATACTTTCTTCAGCGCAGTAGCACATTTACTAATATGATATTAGTCACATGCAGCATTACTGTGCGTTACTGTGTCAGTTTAATGAGAACATGGAGGCTAAGAATATCAAAGCCATTGTGCACGCCCTTTACCACAGAACAAGGGAATCAATTAAACTGTAGTTCTGGACACAGCGTCTGACACATTACTGTAATCTCTTTTTATATGTTTTCAGTGCTGTAATCTCTCCTATGCTGTGTGTCAGTGCAGTTTCTCTCTCCCATGCCGTGTCAGTACTAAAAACTCTTTCTCATGCTATGTGTCAGTGCTGTAATCTCGCTCATGATATGTGTCAGTACTGTAATTTCTCTCATGATATGTGTCAGTGCTGTAATCTCACTTGTGCTACGTGTCAGTACTGGAAACTCTTTCTCGTGTTTTATGACAGTGCTGAATAGTAACTCTCTCTCACACTATGTGTCAATCCTGTAATCTCTCTTGTGTTGTGTGTCAGTACTGTAATCTTTATTAAAATACATGTCAGTACTGTAAACTCTCTCATGCTATGTGTCAGTACTGTAATCTCTCTCATGCTGTGTGTCAGTGCTGTAATCTCTCTCGTGCTGTGTGTCAGTACTGTAATCTCTCTCAAGATACATGTCAGTACTGTAAACTCTCTCATGCTATGTGTTAGTACTGTAAACTCTCTCATGCTATGTGTCAGTGCTGTAATCTCTCAGTACTGTAATCTCTCTCATGCTAGGTGTCAGTGCTGTAATCTCTCTCATGCTATGTGTCAGTACTGTAATCTCTCTCATGCTAGGTGTCAGTGCTGTAATCTCTCTCATGCTATGTGCCAGTGCTGTAATCTCTCTCATGCTATGCGTCAGTGCTGTAATCTCTCTCATGCTATGTGTCAGTGCTGTAATCTCTCTCATGCTAGGTGTCAGTGCTGTAATCTCTCTCATGCTATGTGCCAGTGCTGTATACTAACTCTCTCTCACCTGCTGTCTGTCAGGAGTGGAGTGCCAAAGGCCAAAGCATCAGAACTCAAGTGAGAACGACATCGAGGGGATCTCCAGCTGCACGCCGGACAGCCCCGAGCTCTACATGAAGGGCACCACGCCCCCGGACCTGACGCCCGACCTGAGCCCGGCGCCCAGCCGCCCCTCCACCCCGCCCTGCAGCCCGCCCAAGCCCTCCCACCGCACCAAGAACGCCCGCTTCCTGCGCCAGAGCGCCGTGGACGACGAGCGGGGCGCCGCCGAGATCCAGGTGCTGATGGAGGGGCGGGGCGGCGGCGGCGGCGGCGGCAGCGGAGGGGGCGGGGACTACCTGCGGGCCAACAGCTGGAGCGAGGACAAGCGGCACCCGGGGGGCGGGGGCAGCCGGGGCAGCAGCCGCTCCGTCACCCCCTCGGCCCAGGACGAGGGGCGGGGCGGGGGGCGCGCCAACGGGCACCGGCACGCCCAGTCCAACCACAAGCCGCGGGAGCGGTGGGCGGACTGCCCGGCGGCGGGCTGGACGGCGCAGCGGGCGCTGAGCGAGGGCCTGGCCCGCTCCCGGCTGCTGGAGCAGGACGAGGAGAAGCTCAGCAACTACGAGATGGAGATGAGGCCGCTGCTGCCCATGGACTCCGCCTCTCAGAAACACTACGGCCACGCCCACCCCGAGCCCCGCCCCCACGCCCAGCAGAGACTGCGGCCGGCCAAGGGCCGCGAGGGCAAGGAGGGGGCGGGGCCCCCCGGGGCCCGGGAGGGCAGGGAGGGGGCGTGGCCCGCGGGCCTACCGCCCGACCCGTTGCAGAAGCTGGAGGCGCGGCCTCTCTGTCGGGACCTCACCCTCTCCCCCCCACAGAAATCTCCGCCCATTGCACTAGAACAGGACGAGGAGAACATGACCCAGCTCAAATCAAACTCGGTAAGGGCTCCAAGTGTGTGTGTGTGTGTGTGTGTGTGTGTATGAGTATAGTGTGTGTGTGTGTGTATGTGTGTGCGTGTGCGTATGTTTTTTGTAGGGCCGGTAATTATAACAGGGAGAAGTAATCAGTGAGGCGGATGGGGGGTGGGATTTTGTGCAGAATAGACAGAAGTGGCTCTCTGCTTTGTTGGTAGTGCAGGCTGTAGAGGGTATGGACATGCAGCACGTATGAATCACAAGCAACAAGAAGCAGAACGCTGTGCTCTCTGTGTTCCAGAACTCCGTAGCTGCAGTGAAGGTTCAGTGCATCAGTCCCCACACTCACACCCCCACAAACACACACACACTCCCACACAGCATCCTCACACACACACACACACACACAAACAGACAAATTATGCACAATTACACACACTCACACACACCATCCTCATGCACACCCTCATAAACACACAGATTGTGCATAAACACACACATGCACAATTATACACACGCGCATACACATGGTGCGCACACCCACCGAAACCCCACACGCATGCACCACAATCCACACACGAGTACACAGATACACCCGCGTACACACGCAAGCTAGCGCACAGCTAGCGCACGAAACCCAGGCACAATTACATAGGCACCAAATCACAAACGCACGTACGCACACATAAATGCACACCCCAACTTACACGCACGGTTATACGCTTAAGCTCCTAACATCCGGCTATTCTTCTTATATCCTGCAGGGGACATGGTCTCAATCTCAAGAACCATGTGTTCCACTATTCTGAAACCTAGGGACATTTCATACAATTATATTTTTTAAAATATTCTCACTGCAATGTCATCCAAGTATGTCAAAAAGTATAAACACACAGTACTTGTGTATTTCGCTTGCACAGACTGCCCTGAACACTGAACTGTTTACAGCTGCGGGACCTAGCAGGCAAGCCTGCGTTTTCTGTGCGGTGTTAAGTGTCGCACAGATTGCTCAGTACCGTACCGTGCACTGCGAGTCGGTGTGTGGTGACCCTTGACCCCTGGGTGCCCCGCCTGGCTGCCCCACCGTTCCCTTTGCCGCACAGCCTCTCCGTGCTCCCAGCACCTTAGTAACAGCGCGTTGGCAAAGTGGCTCCTTCCACAGAGCAGCCCCCCATTGGCTAACCTGCACTCTGTTGCCAGGGAACAGCTTATGCCTCTCTCCAGCAGCAGCCAATCGGACTGGCTCTAAGCCCGGGAGGGAGGGGGGGGGGGGGGGGGAGGGTGGATGTTTGCTGCAAAGAGAAAAGCAATGCAGCAGACTTCAGTATGGCAGGTTCCTGTGAAAACACACGCCGCCTCTCACACACGTACACACACAGGCGCGCGTATCACACACACTCTCATTCGCACTGGCGAGCCTGAACGTGTGAACACATGCTAATGCACACATTCGATTACACACATGCATGCGCACGTATTTCTGTGTGTGTTTCTCTGTGTGTGTGTGTGTGTGTGTGTGTGCAGCATGAAATCATCCTGGTAACATGCGCAAAGGTACGCACAGACAGAGGTGCGTGTACATACGGGTGATTATCGGACCCTGTTGAAATGAAGTGGCGGAGGTGGAGAGGCTGCTGTATTTTCCGCTTTGGTTTTGATGGCCGTTTAGTTCCGTGAGTCTGAGTCTGTGTTTTAATTTTGTTTTATTACTGCTGATGCCTCGTCTGCTGGAATGCAGATTCCTTTAATTTTTGTGGACACAGACAGAGTCAGCAATGGGTCAATCACATCTGCAAAAAATCTGATCTTATCTGGACTTATTTGTTTATTTAATAAAGAGCTTGATGTTTAAAACGACAGACAGACAGACAGACAGACAGACAGACAGACAGACAGACAGATAGATAGATAGATAGATAGATAGATAGATAGATAGATAGATAGATAGATAGATAGATAGATAGATAGATAGATAGATAGATAGATAGACAGATAGATAGATAGATAGATAGATAGATAGATAGATAGATAGATAGATAGAAAGAAAAGTGGATTGTAACACATTGTAGAATTATCAAAAATGATATTCTTCAATCATACCTAGGTAGTTAACAAGTTCTGAGGAAGGCAAATAGCCTTATTTCAGCTTTTAATGTGTCTCTGGCTTTTTTTTCGCCGCTAGCCACCACACGCTGAATCGCTGCGAGGTATCTGAGCCTTCAGTGTGCATGCTCTGGCATGAAGGAGACAATATCGCTCTCAAACCCAGCGAGCGCCGCGTGCCCAACCTTGGACTGCACATTCAGCACAGAGAGCCGGTTACAGACTGTTCCATATAGGAGGGAGCGGGGAGGGGAGGGGAGGGGAGGGGTGGAGGGGGTGAGTGTGTGAATGGAGGTGTGTGGGTGCCTGAGTAGCAGTGGGTGTGGGAGTGGGCTGAACGTGTGCTTTAATGCTTCTCTCTCTCCCTCTCTTTCTCTTTTTCTCTCTCTCTCTCTCCTCTCTCTCTCTTTCTCTCTCTCTTCATGTCCCACGCAGGGTTCCAGCTCTATTCTGGTCGTCATGGTGATTTTGCTCAACATTGGAGTGGCCATTTTGTTTATTCACTTTTTTATTTAAACAATGTATTGCCTATTAATTCTTCTTATTTATCTATACTATTGTTATGAATTAATATGAAAACTATCACGGCTATTCACCCCCCCCCCCACCTCCCCCAACCCCCTTTAGCCCGTTTTGGCGAAGAGACATAATACGGTCTACACAGAATAAGAAACTCCATTAAAGAGATGTGTGAGGTCAAGATTAGCAGAGCGGCAAAGGCTCAGTTTTCACCATTCTGCTCCTGACCTCCCCCCCCCCGTCTGCTGCCCCCCCCCCCCCCAAGCCCCCCAAAGCCCCCCCAGCTCCCTCCGTTACCCGCTTATTTCCACATTCCTTTTAAAGACCACTTTAACTTATAATTTAACTTATTTATTGGCTACAGATATTTATGATAAATTGCAAATTATTGTTTTTTTTTATTACTGTTTATTGCTCACTTGCCTTGTTTTGCTCTGTTGATGATGTTGATGGGTTTATTACTTTATATATTTTCTTGGGAAGTTAAAAAAAAAAAAAAGAGATTAAAATCTGGTGCGGGCTTGTTAAAACCGTGTAGTTTTGTGGCCCCTGGGTGAAGCTCCGCCCCCCCCCTGCCTGTCAAGTGGTTCCCATGGTGAGACCACGCCCACTCACCGTCACAAGGAGGGGAGTCCCAACAGGACGTGTCTGTGACTCCTTCCGGAGAACAGATGGTCAAGCGGATGCTGATCCCCACCCTCCCCATCTTGGACACGCCCTCCCAGGAACCGGCCCCTCCCCCCTTTCCACAGCCCCGGGGGATTGTGGGATAGGTGGAGTCTGGAGAAAAGAAGGGATTACTTAAACAGGGCTACTCACTCTCAACCGTATGCAACAGAGGAGAGACAGGCTGTCTGAAAGGGCTTCATCACTGCATTCATGTCAGCATGGAAACCCAGAAATATTTTCTCACCATAATGATCACGCGCACCAGGAAACACTTACACACATGCGCACACACACACACACGCACACACATGAACATGCACACATGCACACACACACACACGCACACACATGAACATGCACACATGCACATGAAGACACGCACACACATGAACATGCACACATGCACATGAACACACACGCACACACGTGAACATGCACACATGCACATGAACACACACACACACACACACATGAACACACACACACACAAACACATAGAAACATGCATCCATATGTGCATAAGCACATAAACAGACATTTTGCTCAGAACAGACACTCACACTCACACACACACACACACAAAAGCACGCAGAAACATACACCTACGCTCACACACCTACATGCACACAAACACACATGCGCATGAACACAGACACACACACGCAAGCACACACACAAACACAGATGCACCCACACATGTCCACAAACACACGCTCCGCACACTCTCATGAACAAACACGCCACACTCACAAACACACGTGCACCCACACGTGCACAAGCACATAAACAGACACTCCGCACACGCACACACACTTAACACACACGCCGCACTCACAAACATATGCAAACGCACACATGAACAGCGTGCTCCATCATGTCCATGACAACCCCTCCAGCTCCGCCCCCCGTCAATCACAGCCTGATCCAACACCGCCCCCGCCAGTCACATTCATAACAGCCCCCATAGCTCCGCCCCCCGTCCATCACATCCATCACAATCCCTCCAGCTCCACCCCCCATCAATCACAGTCTGATCCAACACCGCCCCCGCCAGTCAATCATAACAGCCCCCATGCTCCGCCCCCCCGTCATCACATCCATCACAATCCCTCCAGCTCCGCCCCCATCAATCACAGCCAGATCCAACACCGCCCCCGCCCAGTCACATTCATAACAGCCCCCATAGCTCCGCCCCCCGTCCATCACATCCCTCCATCACAATCCCTCCAGCTCCATTCATAACAGCCCCCGCCCCCCCCCGTCCATCAATCACAGCCTGATCCAACACCGCCCCCGCCAGTCACATTCATAACAGCCCCCATAGCTCCGCCCCCCCGTCCATCACATCCATCACAATCCCTCCAGCTCCGCCCCCCGTCAATCACAGCCTGATCCAACACCGCCCCCGCCAGTCACATCCATAACAGCCCCCATAGCTCCGCCCTCCAATCCAATATGTCCATCACCTCCCCTCCAGCTCCACCCCCATCAATCACAGCTTGATTTGTCCCCGCCCCCCCAGTCACATCCATAACAGCCCCCATAGCTCCGCCCCCCCCCCAGTCCATCACGTACATCACCTCCCCTGCAGCTCGAGTTGCCGCCATTATTATGAGAAAATGTTTCCGCAGAAGCACCGGAGAGGTGCTGGGCTTGGGGGCGTGGCCTCCGACCTGCCCACCCAGAGGCGTGGCCTCGGCCTCGGCCCCGCCCAACATAGAGTTCAGAGACTGTTACATTTCAACCGCTGCTTTCAAAACAACTTATTTACTGAGGAAAAAAAAATTTTCTAGCTATTTGCAAGATGTCTGAAAAAACGCCAACTGCCTTGTTTTTTAAAAAGTAAAAACAAAAATTGCATGCTCACGTATGTTTTAGTTTTGTATAGATAAAAATATTTAAAAAAAACAAATCTCTTCTAGTTTCGGAAGCAGTGTGAGGGTTGCGAAAAACGGATCGCGGCCTGTCCCGGTGTTGACATCAACGTCGTCGGGCTTCTCCGAGTCCGACGTGTCAGTAGGAAAAAAAAAACCACGACCTTTTTTCCGACGTCGTCCGCGCGTTCGCCGAGACGGACTCCTCGGCGGGAGAGGACGGCCGGAGCGCCAGCTGCGGAGGCCGGCGTTTTTGGCGGCTTTGCCGCCGCCACCCGGAGCCGAAGCGGGAAAAAGAGAGAAGAAGAAGAAGAAGAAGAAGAAGAAGAAGAAGAAGAAGAAAAAAAAAAAGAAAAGTGTTTTGTTTATTTTTTATAGCTGGCTTATGAACAATGACTCGATGAGACGTTTTTATAGCATGTGTGTGAGGGGCCTGTACTCCCCAGATTTCCTCTATGTTGCCCCCCCCCTTATCGGTCACACCCACTGGCTGTATGTACTTCTCTCCTTCTCTCTCTCGCTCTCTCTTTCTCTCTCTCTCTGTCTAGAAAAACTCTAAACTCTCCAGCGATGCAGGGGAACGAAAGCCCAGTAAACACGTCGGGTTCTGTTTCTGGAACGACGTGCGCTTTTTACCAGACTTGAGTTCCCGCACCCCAGTGAGACGTGTCCGACTGAAACCATGGTAACCTGATGAATGCTACGATTTACCTGCTCCGGTAGTTTTTATACTGTACCATTCACCCCTGGAGAACTCCCCCCCCCCCCCCCCCCGCCCCCCGCCCCACTGCCTCCGCCCCCTGTGACATCATCGCATGCCCCAGCATGCCCTGCTCCTTCCTCTCTCTTTAATTTTAATTTTTAAATTTTAATTTTGTTCTTTTTTTGGGGGATTTGTTTGTTTTTTCAGTTATGTGGAGAAAATAATGAAAGTGTTTGAAAGTTAGCCTGTGTTGTGTAGTTCTTCCAGGGTTATACGTGTAATTTACTGTGTCTGTCCTGTCGTTCGCTCTCTGTCCTCTCCATCTATCTTTCTCTCTCAGTCTGTCCTGTACCACACACTTTAGGAGTCTTTTCCTTTGCTGCCTTGTATTTGGATGCATACAAGGGTGGTACTGACAGATTTATGGATGGAAATCTTTTTAAAAATCGATAAATCTGTGAATCCCTGTGAGATACATGCTTCTTTCCTATACCCCCTCCCCCTCCCCCAAATCCCCTAGTGACATCAGGCATTACAGGGAGGGTTAAAGTTCACATACATCATCCAATCAGTTGTCAAGTGTTGGAGTGTCTGTTTCACTCTATATTTTGCTCTGTGTTGAATACAAACCTAGAAAATGAGAGAGAGAGAGAGAGAAAAACAGAGAGAGAGACAGAGAGCAGAAAAACTGCATCTTTAAATCTTCCCAGTGAGGGTGGGCTGCTGCCATGGCAACCTTGACTCAGGATTCTATTCCATCACATGAGAGGCGTGGCCAGATGTACGAGGGCGGGGCTTGTCCCCTGGGATCTGCTCAATGAGTCTGCTCTATGTAAGCAGGGGGGATAAAGGAGGAGGGGGAGAGGGAGAAAGGCGAAAGAGAGCTGGCAGGAGAGAATGAAAGAGGGAGGAGAAAAACACGAGAGCTTCCATATTCAGCTCTTAGCTCCAGAAAAATTAAATTCACACCTACATTAACAGTGTCACACCCGATTAACAATATCTCCGCATTTTAAATGAAAGGGGCACACTAGCGTTTCTCTCGCTCTCTCTTTTATTTTTATTTTTATCTTTACTCTATCGCAATGAATTGACTATAATGTTCTAATAAAATGGCAGCAAAGTCTCCCTCTCTCTCAGGGCAAATCCTCCTCACCTATCTCTCCCTCCTGCTGGTCACAGCTGTTTCACGAACGGCCAAGCCCCCCTCACAAAATTTTGAATGGTACATTCCAAAATGCTGTTTTTTTTCCCCCACTGCATGTTTCTGACCACGGTATGCCTGTCAAAAAGCATAAAACATTAATATATAACAATCCCACTTCACACTTCCTACTACATGATGGCCACAATACAACCTACCACAGCCCACCCAAAATACACCACAACATACTACTACCTCACACCACAAGACAACACATGGGCAGAACAGTCTGCACATACCTCTGATCCTAGATCAGTCTCCAGGGACATTCAGAACCTTAAAACCCTTACTGCACAGACCGCAAACTGATCCCAGATCAGTGACTCCGTCACTCCTTCACTATGCATCCCATTCTCCTTGCTATTAGGGGGGACCCTAAGCCAATTTCACCACCGAGATTACAGTAATACAATCATTGTCGGATGGGAGTTTAGGCTGATCCCAGCAAGCAAAGAGGATTATGGGATATTTCTCTAAATCCCACGGGAAAGCAGAGACGGACACACTCACCCGGCTTCACCCCGCTACGCTTTGACTCGACTGTGACTCTGCCCTGACTCCTTTGCTAGCGGTCTGTGTTCAGTCACAGTCGCTGTTCGTTTTGTTCTCATACACAGCGCACCAACGGCCCTGTTATTTCTCTATAAAATACCGTAAAAATGTGCGTGTCGAGGAAAAATAGTCTAAGTGTATTACATTCAAGTGTGGGCCTTCAGAAAGTATGGCTTCAGGGAGATGTTTTTTTCACACAATTATTTGCTTCTCTGGTGTTTGTGGTGGTCTCTGTCCACGACCGTGACTCCGAGACTGTGACTGTTCTGGCTCAGAGACCGTGACTGTGCAACCGACTGCAACAGTGACGGCTACTCTGATCTGACTCTGTGCCACCGACCGTGATCGTGACACTGACTCTGACTGACCCAGTCACGGTTATGCACAGCAGCCTTCAAAAACGGACGATTCAAAGAATCTACTCCAGAAAAATCAGGCGATGGAACAACAGCGGCAAAAAAATGGCAGTTTGACTGCGAGAGGATTTTTCTGCCGAGGCTGTGCCGCAAATGGGGACCCAGGCTGACCACGCCAGCCGAATCACTGCATGAGACAGACTCTTAAACAGACAGGCTGCTGGAACACACACGTCTGCACGTCACTATCATATCAGAGGTGCCCGACTCCAGGAACATCATCTGAGGAACAGACACCAATCAGCCTTCAAATGTCTATGTCAAGTAAGCAGGAAGTAGGGAGAACTGAGATAATGATATTACCACACCTTGAGATGCAGACATATGCTCACAGACATGGCCCTCCTCACCTTCCCTGACTCAAAACACACACACACACACACACACACTTTCACACTCTCTCACACACACACACACACACACACACTTTCACGCTCTCTCACACACACGCACACACAATCACTCTTTCACACACAAACGCTCTCTCTCTCACACACACACACACACACACACTTTCACGCCCTCTCACACACACACACACTCAATCGCTCTCACACACAAACGCTCTCTTTCACACAGGCACACACAAACACGATCTCTCTACCTCGCTCACGCACATACAGTCTAACACACAAAAACGCACACACACTCACATCCACACATGCACACTGTCTCTCCACACACACACGCACACACATATGCGCACACATACATACACACACACACACACACACACACACACACACCTCTTTGACGTTTTTGGCACGTGCGCCTCAGACGTCAGCCTGCGCCCTAAAAAGGGTCCGCAGAGTTATTTATAATTTGTCTTTTCATGAAAGAGATTTTTTAAAAGTCTGGATTAAAAAAATTTTTTTTTTTTTTTTAAACGAGAGGAGAAAGAGAAGGATGTGGGCGGCGTCACCGTGACCTCATCCATCTTCCAGCATCTATTATTCATTCCCCCTTTTCCGCCACCCTTTCATCTCCTCCTCCTGTCCCCGTTCCACAACGGCAGCCTCCCGGGGCGAAATTAGGTCAATCTGGGACACGGATTTAATCTGGTGGGACCGGCGGCTTTGATCCCCGTCTTGCTTATTCCGCCGCCTCTCTCCTCTCCTCCTTTCCTCTCTCCCTCTCGGCCACCGCGCGCTCCCTCTCTTTTAATCCCTCTCGCTCTCTCTCTGCGGTTCGCTGGCGAGGGGGGCGAGGGAGAAAGAGATACGCTCGCGCAGACAGATTCGGCAAACGGAAGGCTAAGGTAGCGCGCTGTACTTGCAGTACCCGGAGCGGCCTGCAGAGGGAGCGGCCTCACGCGAGGATGACTGGTCTGAACACTCTTTCCAGGCCATACTCTGGTTCACAGTGAGGTTCGTTCATTTCGCTTCCCTTTTCAGAGAGTAAAAAATACATCTCAGAACTTCTCAAGTGAATGAAAAATGACATTCTCTCACTGATCACCAACTAATCCCACTGAACAGTGTGTTCAAAAAAATACCACAGTTCTACACAAAATTCAGTTCTCAGTTCCCACTTTTCGCTGCTATCTTCTGGGATCCAATGAGGTACAATGGCATACAAAAAGTGAAAGTGTAAACACAGAACACACTGATTCATACACACACACACACACTCAAGCACATGTATATGAATGCACACAAACACACATACACACACTCACACACGCACAGACACTGTGGACAGCATATTGAGTTGTGCGGCATGGAACTAAAACATTCCCTAGATCCTCACGCACTGGTGACAGGGATTACGATCATACAGAAGTATGAGATGAAAATGGTGAAAATGAGCTGTGTGTGCCAGATGGGCCAGATCTTGGTATTTAAATGTCCGTCACTCCCCCTATATCACCCCCCCCCCCCCCCCCCCCCCATTCTCTCTCTGTCCACCTCTTCTGCCCAGACCTGTGGTTGCCTGGCAACAGCCCAGTCTCCTCGGTGTCTGGGTCGCCACGGCAGTCAATTTGGAGGGAAATTTACAACCGTGCTCTCTCTCTCTCTCTCTCACTCTCTTTTTCTTTCTCCCTCTCTCTCGCTGTCTCTCTTTTTGATTCACTCTCTCTCACAGTCACTCACTCAATCACACACACGTACACAACGCAGTAGCACATGTCAGACACACACTGCAGTAATACACAGACCATGGTGCAAACACAATGGCACAACAAAATATATACATAACACATATATACTGTAGATTCACACACTTCATTAAATCACACACACACACACACATACAAAATGCAGTAGAATATTTCGGACACACACATACAGTTACAGACACATTGTAGTAAAAAACAGACCAGGGTGCAAACACAGTACCATAACAGTACCATAAATGGTGCCATTAAAAAGTATTTGCCCCCTTTCTGATTTCCTCTATTCCGGCATATCTGTCACACTGAATGGTTTCAGATCTTTAGACAAAATGTAATATTAGTCAATGAGAACCTTAGTAAAACACAAAACACATATTTAAGTTATTTGATTTATTTAATTGAAAACACCCATATCACCCATGTGAAAAAGCAACTGAGTTACTTAATCAAGGTATTAACCACATTTAACTGATAATTATAATCAACTAATTGAACACAGCCAGGATTGATTGTAACCAGCCCTGTTGAATCTAAACCTCACTCATATTGATCCTTACCATCAGAGTGAGGCAGTCACCACAAAGGTTCCACAAGCACACTATGCCACGACTAAAGTAAATTCCAGAAGTGATGAGAACAAAACTTGCTGAAATGTATCAGTGTGGAAAGGGTCTGCGACTCCACCAAATGACAGTGAGAGAGCCATTATCTCCTAACGGAGAACACTTCCCACAGTGGTGAGTCTTCCCAAGAGTGGCTGGCCTGCCAAAATTGGGATTCATGGGACGGTAGCAAGGCGGAAACCAGTAGTAACCAAGAGAAACATCAATGCTGGTCTCATGTTTTCAAAAAATTACCTGGATGATCCCCAAGCCTTTTGGGATGCTGTTGTATGGACAAAAGAGTCAAAAGCGGAACTTTCTGGATGACGTGCGTAACATTATGTCTGGCATAAAGCAGATACAGCATTTCACAGTAAGAACATCATACCAACAGTCAAACATGGTGGTGGCAGTGCGATGGTGTGGGGATGCTTTGCTGCTTCAGGACATGGATGACTTGCCATTATTGATGAAACCATGAATTCTGCTCTGTACCAGAGAATTCTTAAGGAGAATTCCCAGTTATCTGTCTGTGAAGCTGAAGAGTAACTGGGATATGCAGCAAGACAATGATCGAAAAAAAAACAAAAGCAAGTCTGCATTTGAATGGCCCATAAATAAACAAAATTAAAGTTTTGAAGAGGCCTAGTCAAAGTCCTGACTCAAGCCCAATAGATGCTGTGGCAGGACCTGAAACGAGCAGTTCATACTTGAAAACCTAACAAGTTGTCTGAATTAAATCAGCTCTGCAAAGAAGAGTGGGCTAAAATTCCTCCACAGTGACGTGAAAGACTGTTCTCAAATTATAAGAAGTGTTTAGTTCCAGTTATCGCTGTTATTAAGTTTAGGCAATTACTTTTTCACATGGGTAATATGTTTGATAACTTTTTTTTATAAAATAAATGAAATAATAATTTTTTTAATGTGCATTTTGTGTGTACTCAGGTTCTCTACGTCTAATATTACATTTTGACAAAAGATCTGAAACCATTCAGTGTGAAAAATGTGCATTATTTGAGGAAATCAGTAATGTTTTCACAGTACTGTACATACACATATAGACATACATGGTTCATTAAATCACACACACACACACACACACACCTTCTGTATGTGTACATAACAAAAACACAACATAACTCCCTCTGGGGTTCTCGATCCAATCTCAGGTACATTCAGGTAAATCCTGCCCTCTGGTGGCCAAAAACCGTGAACTACATGTGACTGGGTTGGCTGCCAAAACGGAACTTCCAATGCACCACTGCTGTAGTCCACAAACACACAACATAGACACAAGCACTTTTCAGGTAATACATACACCACAGCTACTTAAAACACAAGCCTTACACAACACCTGGCACAACACATAATACACACATGTGGCAGTATCTTAAGGTAAGAGTGAAGTACATAGTGGAATATTCACTTGGAATTTAAAATGTTTCAGTTGCATAAGTAACCCATACAACTGTTTATTGCTGAAGCATATTCTGACAGAAAAAACAATACAAAGCAAATTTCCAACAACGTATATGATCTCCAGAAGATCCCGATAGAGGTGTGGCTAGAGCATTCTTACACAAGAGTTCATTACAATATGATTTAAAAAATGTCTGAAAGGTGAACTCACTTGGTACTTGGTGCATTCATTTGATAGACAGTACACAGGTGCATTTCCTATGTACATGAACGATTCATAAGCGTGTATTTCCCTTATTCTTCAGAAAAGGAAAATGCTAGTTTTTTCCCACTTCGGATGGGATAACTGAGAAGTACAACAACTATATAAACTGTAATAGAGGGGCTCAAACAGGATACTTCATGTTAATTAACGCGGAGGTTCAAATACACACCTTTCAAATAATTATTTGGTTCTTCGCGCAATTAAATAGTTTACGATAGAAGTGTGGGGCAATTATAAGACAGTGACTTCCGGTACGCGCGTGAGCTAGAAATTTTATAATAAACGTTACAATTTACGCTTTCAATTAATTAAAATAATTATTTTGTTGTACTGGGCGCAAATAGGCTACATATAATCTTGCACATATAATCTTGCAATTATAATATTTGGTTATTGCTACGATGATCCACACAGCACTTCCGGCAACAGCATTCTGTCAGAAACTACAACCGTGGATAAATCAGGTAAAATTACGCCATCTCGTGGCCAGGAAGAATTGCATGTCTTTTGTTTCCAAAAAAGTCGGTAAAGGCCAGGTTTGATCGGCCGTTTTGTTATTTGAATATACAAAAATACTATGTATATCTGCCGTCATTACAAATGACGCTGTGACACCTTTTGATGTTCGTGAATGAGTTGTGCAGCAATGCCTGCTTCCATACTGCTAATACTTTCATATTTGCCCCTTACCCCCATATCTCCATATCTAACATCTACACCCATGTCAACGCCCATAACCCCATAACTGCCTCGAACACACCAGCACAATGAGTCCCTCATGGTGACTGGCTGTTCATTTAAATGGAGAAAGTTGTGGCCAAATTTGAATGATGGACTTGATGCACTCTAGTGGCCTGGGTCATGGCTAATGTTCTCTGTGGGTTATTGTACTAACTACATAACTCTGTCATTCACGTTTTATGAGTTTTGGTAGTGGGACACCTGTGTCCTTTCGCCAAATTAATTTACTGAACAGAATGTAAAATGTATCTATGTTTAATAATTACAGGAAGTATTTCAGGTCTAATAGAGCCTTGCTATTTGAGGTAGTATTTTTGCTATTTATAATTGAGTTTTTGGAATTGTGCCAGTGATTTAAAAACTTGATTTTAGCAACTGTAAAAAATAAAATAAAATAAATAAATAAATAAACACATTAATAATAATTTCTTTAAAAACTCCAAAATGCAAGAGCATATTTTAGTACATAAAAAGACAGTATATAGCAGTATAGATACTATATATACCCTCCAGGGGCAAAGCTACGCAGGTCATATGTTGGCTCACATGGAAACGGCTCAGTATAAATGTGCTTAGAGGGAAGGACTGGTGTAATACTGTGTTTCCATGGTAATTCACTGATATGTTTTTAACTGGGGCTTGCTGGTGGGATGGGGATGGCTGTGGGGCCAACTGTGAGGGACAAGAGGAAACTACGGAGATGTACCCTTTAAATAGCAGCCAAAAGGGGTTGTGTGTGTGTGTGTGTGTGTGTATGTGTGTGTGAACACCCCTCCTGTGTGAGCAGGGCCTCCTTCTCAAATCTGACCTGGAGCTCTGGCCCCCCAGTGTGGACATCGTCCAGGCAACAGCCATTGTGATCACGGCCCCTCTGTCACTGTCATCCAGGAGAATCTCAGCTCCATTTTACCCATCTCTGTGCCTGTGAGGTCTCATGCTGCGTAAAGTGAGGGTTTGTCCCAAAGAGATCAAGGTTTCCTGTCCTGATGGACCAGGTCAGGGTCACTAAAGAGGCAGCAGCAATGGAGGCAGCGCCCCCCATGTCCCACCCCTCCTCCCTCTCCCACACTGAGGCACCATATTCCTTTTCCCACTGTTGAATTTAGCACCTTCGGGAATTAATGAGAAATCCATTGGTTTGCATAGAAACCTCTCTTACGGTCACAGACACCACAGAGTCAGGCTCTATCTATAGGCCTCACAGCTACTCTGTAAATACCCTGAAATTAAACGCCCCTGTTCAGCCCATGTTGTTCCTCCGCGGCTAGGCCTACTACATCTGTGTGTGTTAGTGAGCATGCTCAGTGCTCTCTACTGTGTGTGCTCTCGAAACTAGACCTTTCTCCTGACAATATATCCCTGATGACTGCTGGTGTGTGATGAAAAAAACAAAGACAGCGATACAGACACCTTGCCACACACACACACACACACACACACACGTATGCACACACAAACACACACACACTGGCACATTTCTGTTGCTTCCACTCATTCATTGGTGGAGGGTGAGGTGAGGTCCCACTCATCACTGTGAAGTACACAAAAGTGCTATATACATGCAATGATACATTCATTCATTCATACACTCATCCACACATCTTTCTGAATTTCTGAGGGTAAGGACCTTTCCTTAAAAAAATTTAACCATGAAAATCTGTATAAGAGCCTCTATGCACCAATCAGAAGTTCAGATGACTTCCCTGTTGTCCATGCCTCGTGTTGCCTCATACAGTCATGATGACCTTTATGGTATGTGGGAGCAATGACCATAGAGTTCAGTGAATTGGATGAGCCCTTCTGGCCATTTAAATGTCAGTGAATCTTTGCAAAACACATGCAACACAGCCAAAAGAGAGGGCTCCTGCCAATCAGTAATTAAACTCTGTTTCACCACCAGTCCATCCGTTATCGGATTCACTGTGTTTATTATCTGTTCTGATGTTTCCTGACCAATCAGTGATACATTACTAACATCTAACCAATAACAAGATGCAGCAAATTTATGCCCATGTTTAGCCTACTAGCGCACTGGGTTAGCAGTGAATGCATTTGGTTTAAAAAAAGCACTATTTGAGCAATAACAGAGCATGGGAAAACCAAGGAGAACATGGTAAGCATACGCAGTTATGCTCACGGCTTCAGTTCTCATATGCTACATGTGTCCAAAAACAAGTAGGTCTGTTTATTCTACAGAATTACTTGCATTAACTCTCGCATTAAACTTCAGACACCTTCCGAATGAATTTAATTTAAAATTGCTATAGTGTAGCACGCTGCTTGAACTTTTAACTTGTTAATAAGGTTGTTGGAGCCAATTGTTTAGACTATGCCATGTTTATTTTATTTATTTTTTTGTCAATCCAGATGGTTTCTCAATCAATTAATGTTAGAAACTTTATTTTTTACCTATGACTTAGTTTCAGTGAAAAGGCACCTGCATATTCAGCATATAGAGACTTGCTAATTTAACCTGTCTGTTTGCCAATTAATCAGTTTGAATAAAACCTAAAGGTTGTCAAAAAATATAGTCATTGAAATGTCTTTAATGATGCATTTTGAAATTTTGAAATGAATATGGGTTAATCGTCTTTTGTTTCTTTAATATGCATTTTGCACATAATATGGCCTCAAGAGGGTAAATCATGCTTCATTAGGCATCAAATCTGAAATGTCTAATTAAGAGCAATTAATAGCGTCTTATACTTAGGGAACATACATTTATAAACGGGTGTATGTGGTGAGGGTGCTCCGGCAAGAACCTGAGTGTGTAATACCATGTCCGGACACACGGTGGCAGCGCTGAGCCCCGAGTTACAGCACGGAGAGAAGAAATATTGACTGCTCGTCTGAAGGTAGTCCAAGAAGGCTTAGAACTGAGAACTGGGATTCTGTGAACTGGCCACTGTTTCTGAAATTCCTTACACTGCTTTAAGAATGAATGCAACAAAGTTTTTCTTGGAAGTCTTGTCTCGCTGCTGAGACAGAAGGCATTTGTGGCTGGGGGGATATTTATCTCGGTGGGGATGTCATACCCTTCATCTTCAAGATATTGAATTGTTTCAATTCAGTCTCCCCACCCACACCCCCCGGCCCCTCACTGCCCTGCACCACATGACGCCCCAAGGTCTCCGACCCCCCAACCCACCAGCCTCCCTCCTGAGGACTAACCTTTCCCTCTGAAGGCTACATTGTGGAGCGCGGGTGTGTGTGTGTGTGTGTGAGTGAGTGTGTGTGTGCATGTGTGCAGTGTAATTCATACAATAAAAGTGATTCGGAACTTGGCTTGTAAGTGAAAGCAGGGGCGCTGCCTTTGTAGCCTGGAGCAAGGTACATTCTTACCAGTGAGTTATTCTGTTGTACAAAAGGATCACGTGTAAAAATGTTACTGTTGAAAGTCACTTTGGATAAAGTGCATGCAAGCGAGTGTGTGTGTGTGTGTGTGTGTGTGTGAGAGAGAGAGAGCGAGAAAGAGAGTGAGAGTGTGTGTGTGTGTGAGAGAGATAGAAAGAGAGAGAATGTATGTGCATGTGAGTGAGACAGAAAGGGAGAATGTGTGTGTGCGTGTGTGTGTGCGTGTGTGTGCGTGTGTGTGAATGAGAGCGTGTGCGGGAGTGAGAGTGTGTGTGTAATAATACCCCCCCCCCCCCCCCCACCCCCCAATGAGCAGCAGCAGTCACACGGTTTAGTCACAAGCTCCTGCCCAGTCACCAGACCCCCCACACCCCACCCCTCCCACCCCCCTCCAGGTCTGCTTGTTCCCATATCTTGAGGAAACAAGCTATGTGAATGCTGTTTTGGCAAGATAATTTAAACCCAAAAAAAATCTTCAGCATCTCAATGGAAGGGTGTGTGTAGCCTATGTGCTTTACCTCCATGACTCACCAACCCATTTTACTGGCTACACCTGGCAAACTTCAGGTTGTGACTCATCGTGTGTGTGTGTGTGTGTGTGTGTTGTGCTTGTGCATATGCATATGCGTGTATGTGGTGTTGAGGAAAATACGCTGAAGGCATAGTTTTAAAAAAAAAAGTTGTAAATATCTACCAAGCGTTTCACACTGTAGTGTAGTTTAATGACAGCAAGGCTTGCCCTAAAGAGAAATGTAGCTACAATTACTTAAAAATGTAGTTCAAACTGTTTTGTAAAAATAATAATAATAATAATTATCATGTTCCCCAGACATGAAGCGTGTGTGCGCAATGCTATTACTATACAGCTCAGTGGGGACAACCAGCAATCTGTGGCAGTTGACTGTTGGCAACTATAGTGCAGTAGAGTGCTTCTGACTAATCAGGATTAGGATGGGGAAAGCGAGGGGAGGTGGTATTTGGTCAAAAGGGTTCAAAAAAAAAAATATCACAGGGCCAAAAGAAATGGGTAGTTCTTGTAGTTAACTACACCTCAAAATGGCTAAAAAGAAAATTACTACAACCACTACACAAATTTGCATGCAGTTGAACTACCGGCAACATGCTGCTAAATGTAATCAAACTACTAGTTTACCTTCATGTACAGGCTACAGGTACATAACTACAAATAAAGATATACGGGTAATAATCATATTTCTTGTCCTCCTATGACCCAGCAATTGGCTTGTATTCCCTAAGGGGAGGGAACCTCAAGAACTACAATACAAGGGACATTCAATAAACATTAAATAAATAATATCTTTCAGAACATTCTCTCTGCAACATGTTTTTTGTCATCCAAGGCTATTGTATTCTGCCAAACAATACTCTGAATATGTATACTTTTTCTGCCAGGTCTCAGGAGGTTATATGTTTCAAACTGAAACATGATAAGGACAGAAAATTATGTGTCATAGAATAAAATTCAGTTAACATTACTTACTGTAAAGACAACATAAGTTCATGGGTAATTAAGCAATTGCTTCATTAATAACCTGAATTCAAGAAGTTTAAACTTGTCCTTACTAACTTTCCCCCTCAACCATCAAATATTTTGAAATGAACTGTTTCATCCCCCTGCATAAAGTCTGCCTTTTTTCAACTTACTATTTGTGCTTAAAATGCGCATATAAATAGGCCGATTTAAAACAATATGCGTCTTGTGAGATTTACAATAGCCAACCTACTTTCAAATGACATTTGTTTTCTGAGGGATGAAAATTTTAATCTTTGTTTTAGGAGAGCATGTTTGTTCGAATACTTTCATTACTTGGAAGAGTTGGTATTCGCACGAGTAGCTTTTCCTTCAAAAGAGCAGTCTAGCTAGGAGTGATAACGCCATCATCAACGTGCATGTTGAGTCAAGTATATTGTTTCCGTGTCGATGAACCTACTTTGTTTTAAGACCACAGTCAAATTTGTTCTTTCGCTCAAAGCAAATTTTACCGCGAGACAGCAAATCCCGGCTCTGTGGGAAGATCCAGGTGGAGTCGCCTTTACCTGCCTTCTTTCATCCACTACAAAGCCCCGCAGATCCCTTAAACACTACCTGCGCAGGTGCCGAGAGGAACTGTTCTGTTTAACCACGCGCGTTGCGCAAAATTAAACCCTCCGCGATTAAGGTAGGCCCGCGTCCTCCCCAAACACCTAAGACAATTCAGCGGAAAGTAAATATTTGACGCACTCATCGTTCTGTATAGCTTTGAAGTCTGCTGCGCCCGGACATTATATTTATATAGCGAGTCAATTCTCCACCGCAGCTGGAAAAGCACACAGCTGTTACACCCTGCGTTCGTGTGTCACAAACGGTCTTGGACAGTCGCTTACTGAAATGGAATATACAAATGTCGTAAATACACTAGACCAAAAGTATCTCGACACCCCTTGGTCTAGGGCTGTTTCTCATGATTTGGGTTCGGCCCCTTAGTTCCAGGGAAAGCAAATCTTAATGTTACAGCACACAATCACATTATAGACGATTCTGTGCTGCCCCAAGAGTTTGGAGAAGGCCTTTCCTGTTTCAGCATGACAGTGCCCCCGGGCACACAGTGAGGTCCATACAGAAATGGTTTTGTCGAGAATGGCATGGAAGAACTTGACTGGCCTGCACAGAGCTCTGACCTCAACCCCATCCAACACCCTTGGTATCAATTGGAAAGCCACCTGCGAGCCAAGCAAAATCACCCAATCAGTGCCCAACCTCACTAATACTCTTCTGTCTTCCCAGAAGAGTGGAGGTTGTTATAGCAGCAAAGGAAGGACCAACTCCATATTAATGCCAATTATTATGGATGAGATGTTGAATGTCAGGTCCACATACGTTTGGCCATGTAGAGTATATGGACTTTCTTGAAAGTATAGTAAGTATATATTTCACAACAGTGTATTTTTCAGGTTAAAAAGCATGTTTAATTTGTCAGCTACAGCCTATTTGACCATATTGTGAAGTATTGCAATATTGTTAATATATGTGAATGTAAATCTATTTTAAATAGGGGCCTGCTACTCTTTCGCTTTTGCTCTCTTGCTCAAACTGAAATTCAGTAAACATAATTACCATAAAATAACCTTTAAAAAGTTAACACAAGAATACATTGAAATCAATAAACATTAACAGTATGCTTGTTAAAAATATGCAATTACTATAATGATTACTGTAATTGTACACTGATTAGAGAGGCTTGACAGCATAGTTCATTCCATTGTGATGACAATTTCACTACTAATATTACAGCAAGGAGAAAGTTAGTTATACTCTTGAGGTACATAACTCTGAACGTCACATGAAAGACTGTGCTGTGACAATGGATAATTAAAGGGAATTGACGCAGCATTTCCAAGAACAATTAAAAACAAAATCAGATTTAAAAAAATTCTTACAATCTAAAAGCACAAAATTTTCAGAGTGAAACGACGACTGTTGAATTCCTTGTGAAATAGCAGCAGGCTAAAATATTTTATGAGCAGCAATCATAAAATGCTGTGTAGATAAGAAAAACAGAAAGGTTTAGAACTTTAGATGTTTGTTTTTACAGAATTGTTCATGCAGGATATCAGCGAGATGTTTCTCCCATGTGGTATTGACTTGTAGCTTGAATGGACTCCATAGTTCACTTCTGTGAAGCACAACAAGCCAGATGACAAATGTTTTTGATTCTAACGGGAATGTTTATTCTGTGAAACGGGGAGTTTTTCCATGCCACTGTCGTCTCCTTCGCTGTTGTCTGTGAAGCGTATTGTGACAGTCGTTTGTGAAATGCCCTATATAAATAAATTTGAATTTGATTTGTTATGAAACCTTCTTTTGATTGGACAGAAGGCCTTGTGAGACTTTCCCTTGTATGTATTTGCCCCCTATGACACTTTGCAAAATGAAGTACCATCTTAAAGTCAGTGATTGCCACTAACTCTCACTCTGTCCATCTTTTTCTCTGGACTTCAGAACAAGCGGTCTGACTGTAAGGCAGTGTTTCTCAACCCTGGTCCTGGGGACCCACTGCCCTGCATGTTTTAGATGTCTCCCTGCTCCAATACACCTGATTCAAATGAATGGGTCATTATCAGGCTTCTGCAGAGCTTGATGGCAACACATTCATTTGAATCAGGTGCGCTGGAGCAGGGAGACATCTAAAACACGCAGGGCAGTGGGTCCCCAGGACCAGGGTTGAGAAACACTGCCCTAAGGCTATGTTCAGATTACAGGCAGAAGTGGCCCCTAATCAGATTGTTTCTGGGCTGTGTGAACACAAAAATGTGATCTGTTCGTATTTGGACCACTTCCATATGCGGTTCTAGATCAGATACATATCCAATCTGTGGCCACGCTAACCCTATGAGAACTATCTGATATTTTTTGTTGTTAATGCACACATGCAGGCTCTTTCAGGGCAGAGGTCTGTTCACACTTACATTAGATATGGGTCACTTACAAACATCAATGTGAACAGTCAATGCAAAAAGATTGGAGCCAAGCTAAAAACTGAGCATTAAAGCCAGTAATGTGGACTTAAGTTTAAGCCTATGTTTACACTGCAGGTCTTGATTCCCAGTTCCGATTTTGTTTGCCTATATTCTATTGTTCTGACAACTTGTTTAGATCTCCTTTTAAAAATGACCCATATCTGATACCAGTGTTTGTGTTAACATGGTTTACACCTGAAACAACCCACATGCCTACACAAGCGTATGGATCCTGATAATAAAGTAAACTTAGGTCTACAGCAAACCCATGTATTTGGTCTATACTGACTCTTCAGTTAAATGAGGGGCAGGTTTAGAATGATTCCAAGGGCCCTGACTGATGGGGGTCAGGGCGGTGGGGCCCAACGTGAGATCGTTTCATGGGGCCCAAAAATTCCTGGTGGTGCCCCTGGTAGCAGATAACACAGGCAACGAGGAATTAAGTTGGAGGCTATGTTTGGCACAGGAGACCTAAGGCAATACCCCTCGGTCCTCACTGGACAGGCCTCCACGAAGAAAGATACACGGAGCGGGGAAACAGAGATTACATTTCCTGTTACATTTCATCTGGCAGATACTTTTATCCAAAGCGGCTTACGATAAATGCATACCGAAGGTCACTGGAAAAAAAACAAACACAGAGCTGTCTGATAAAATACAGCTTTCTCAGAAAGTAGCAGCCGCCCATAGCTATGAACATTAAGTCTATTTCACATGGTGAAACCGTGGCTAAGGCTTAAGGCTAAGCCAGTAAGGCTGCGGCTAAGCCTTGAGCTAGAAGTGAAGCACGATGACGAGAGACGTCCTGTGTCAACAGCGTTAACTCCTTCTCCCGCCGGTTTGAGGACCGAGACCCCTCCTCAGAGAACGCGGGGCTTGGGAGTCCGTTTCGGCAAGCGGGCGGGGGGGGGGGGGGGGAGGAGACCAGCGCGTTACGGTCTCAGAGGACGAGGTGAGAAGCGCGTGGAGGCCAGGCGAGCCCGTGCGACACCCCGGGACCTGACCGGGTCAAAGGGAGGGTGCCTGCGGCGAGCTTGCCGGTGCGCCGGCAGCTTCTCGACCCCTCCCTTCGCAAACATTCCCGTGCCTTTCGTCGCGCCGCGGAAGGAGGTCTGAAACGCGACCGATTCCAAATAGGTCCGACCCGCGGGAGCCTGAGGACCGACGGGCTGGGGCCCCCGCCTCGGTCACCGTGAAGGGCGTGGGGCGTCGCCCCGCCTCGTCAAACAACGTTTTTGTTCTTCCGCAAACTAAACACTGTGTCAGACGGTGAGGGCGGGAAGGAAGGGCTAGCTGCTAACGGGGGGGAGAAGGACAGAGCATCCCTGCCATCCAAAATGTTTTTATCAGTATTTCGGTGGATTGGGGCACAATGGGGTCCATTCTTTAAAGTACGCTTGTGTCAGGGGGAGAGGGGAGGACACCAGTGCTGTGGGTGAGGAGGGCAGACCTTGTGCCCATGGCAGCTCTTCATCCCTAGCACAAGGTTGTACCCAAAATTAAATTGTTGCATATATGGACTGCATTTATATAGCGCTTTTATCCAAAGCGCTTTACAATTGATGCCTCTCATTCGCCAGAGCAGTTGGGGGTTAGGTGCCTTGCTCAAGGACACTTCGACACGCCCAGGCCCAATATATATGACAGGCCCAATAAAAGAGTTTAAAATTTGGCATCCCCATAGCCCCACTCCTCTCGGCCTATACAAAAAAATCTTTTGTAATCATAAAACCTTTTTTGTTTCATATGAATTCAGATTCGCACTGCAGTGTCAATTGAGAGGGAGGTTAGATGATCCAGAAAGCCATCTAGCTGCTCAGGGTTATTTACTGAGTCAGAAGAGTAAAAGCGTGAATAAAATCTCATAAAATTCTTTGTTAATCCCTTGTTGATCCGTGTTATTCCCGGGGCTACTGCAAATCTTGGTTGTAATTTTCTTCTGCCACCAACAGTCTTATTTGTAAGGCCAGTAATCTTAACGCCTTGCTCAGAAGACCTGTTACAGGCTTTTAGAAGTAAATTTAACGTCTCTGTGGAAGAGAGCAACTAAACTGTGTCTGAAGAGAAAGCCTCACTTTATGTGATTCAGGTGGGGGATTAACCGAGCGTTGGGTTTCTTTCTATGGTCATGGAGAGGCACTGAGCTGGTGTTTCATTGGACGATGTAGTATATGATAATCTTATTGCGCAGGTAAGCCAGTAAGGTGTCTTTTGTTACCTCGCCATTATCATTTGTTGCTAAGAAGGCATCCATCTTGGTTGTGATGAATTCAACAAATTTCTTATCAAGCTAGTGTTACATTTTTGAAATTCCAGGTTCGGGGTAGATGTTTTTTTGGGGGGGGGGGGTTTTTTGGGAACAGATCATTGTAGAACGTGGGGAGATGGTCAGAGAGAACCGTGGCTTCATAGTCACACTGTTTTACACTTGGAAGACATTTGCAGCCAATTAAAAATAGTTAATACAAGTTTACAGATCGATGTGCTGGCAAAAAGAAAGAGCACCTACATGAATTTGGAAACTGATATCTCCAGGGGTCTGCTATCTGACAGGTGTTTGAGAAAGACTGTATTAGTTTAGATGATCTAGCTGAGTTTGAGGATTGGTTGATGACCTGTCCAATTGTGGGTTGAGTCAAGTCCAAGAATCAGCCAAATTGAGGCAAAGAATTTAGAGAAAATTTTTTACATCATCACAATTTGGGGCATAGATATTTGCTAGAATAAGTGAAATATTGTAGAGGTGGACTTTTACAACAAATACTGACCAAGAGATATAACTTGACATGAAATAAAGGAAATATTACTATTGATCAATATACTATATGTGTGATCCTTTAAATAATAGATTGTACAAATTTCCAGTTGTGGAAAATAAAGCCTCTTAAGTCTAAAGTCTAAAGTCCTACTACACACAAACACACTCAGAAACCACAAAGTAAGTTCTGCCTCTTTATTATTTTATTTTCAAAAAAAGACATCAAGTAGAAGACAACAACTAGAATAGTTTCAAACAAAAATATGTATAAATCCAAAAAAAAGAAGGTCTACCTCTCCCAAGTCCTCCAAAAAACGAAACAGGAGAAGAAGAGTGAATTAGATGTCGGAACGGAACACAAGCAGACAGGCAAGCATGACTGCACCTGAAGCCACGCCCTGCAGCCTGCTCAGCTGTGTGTGTTTGCGTTGGGCTGTGTGTACACGTGGACAAAGATGGTGTTTCAGCCCAACTGACCGACAGGTGTGTGCGGCGTCGGCTGTTTATCAGTGATGTAGACCAGAAGCTTGTGTGTGTGTGTGTGTGTGTGCAGGTGTGTGCGTGTTTGTGTATGTGTTTGTGTATATACGTGCGTGTGTGCATGTGTGTGCGTGCAGGTGTGTGTGTTTTTGTGTATGCTTTTGTTTATGTGCACGTGCGTGTATGTGTGTGAATGCAGGTGTGTGTGTGTGCGTGTGTGTGCCCAGAAGGGGAGTGAAATGAGGAAGTGTTGGAGCTCATACGGATAGGTTCTTCGCTTAACGGAAAGAGTAAGTGCACCACCATCACAAAGTTGGCAAGAACATGGCTGAACACTCCGTCCGGCCAGCTAATCTCGCCAGGAAACGCGAGCCAGAAGCCTGGATCCTGCGCCCTGGTACGGAGCCTTTCACTGGTTTTCTAGGGCAAGAATGCCCACAGGTAACCCAATCCACACTACTGATGGGAGACTATAGCTTTCGATTGGTGCCCAGCCAAAAGCTCCAACACAACCCTCTCTCCCCTCCCCTGTCCTTACCTGGACAGCATTACATTACAGACGGTAACCAGGAGACAGGTGGGCGTGGCCAGCAGGTGAGAATGGGCGGGAGGGGACAGAACAACGCGCCCTGACCTGCCACGATCGAAGGCTTTTGGCTCCGCCCCTGGAATCGTGGCCAATCGGGTGCGGTGACCCTTGCATGACAACTAAAGCCATCGAAGGAGACGACAAAAAACGTCACGGCGAAGGAGTGTTTGTCGCACAGCGCTTGGCCTAGCAGGAGCACACAAAGGAACACAACGGAGACACAACCGTGATCAGACCAACACAGACTTCGCTACTCTCTAAACACTTACAAATGAAATGGAGACCATCTACGTTTAAGAGCTGTAAATATAGGTCCTCAAAATAAATAAGTACCCCTCTACGACACTATATAAATTAGTTAACACAAGTGTTTGGAGTGTTAGTTATTTTCTCCTCTCTAGAAACAGATACCATCAACAGGAGCTCAAGGCTTCCCGAAACCCATAGTGGGTGGAGCCACGCCATACTGACTGAGATGAACCAAACAAGATGTGTTTCGCCGAGGACAGAAAACCCTTCCGGTTGGCTCAAAGGTGCCAGTGATTAACAGCTTGCTGTGGCTCCACCCATTATGAGGCCCCTCCCTCCTGCTGTCATGTCGGACACAGGCAGACACCACACAGGAAACCGCTGGAGAGCAGCTTCGGGAGGGAGACTGCAGATCGACACGCCGCGAGGCGTCTTACAAGTGAAATAATACTAAAGCCCAAAAGCATTCCTACCCATGATCCCCTTCCTCCCACCCTGAAGCTAATGTCCACCCTGGAGTTCCCCCCCACATGCCTGCACCTCCCCTCTAATATGTTACTACAGTCCTCTTTACCTATTCTCACCTTTCCCCATCCCTCTTCTGGCCCCGCTCATCGTCCACGATGAATAATCTAGCCCATCCTACCTGTGCCCCACCCACCCACCCCACCCTATCCTACTCCAGCCCCGCCCACCCACCCCACCCTATCCTACTCCAGCCCCGCCCTCTGCCAGTCATAGCGAGTGCTTAGCGACTTCAGGGCGATCGAATAAGTGTCACAGGCACAGTCAAGTCTCTGACCGTGAAAACACCCCCCCCCCAAAGATACACACACACACACACACACACAAAAAAACAGGAGTCAGACGAACATAACAGGAACCCCCCCTCCCCAAACACACACACACACACACACACACACTCTCTACACACCACCAAGGCAGCTATAACTACTGAATTCCCCGCTCCTAATCAAATACCCTCCATGCGTCCATATAAACTGAAATTTTAATGGAATTCAGTAAAGGTCCTATATAAAAGGAAGCCTATCCTTCTGTCCTCTGTTAAAAATCCCTGAACAACTGTTAACAAGCCCACCATCTGTGTCACCATTTAAAAACCCTATTTCACAAAAAATAAACAAGGAATATGTCTGAGTGACTTCACTGAGGTATGTGATGTCAGATTGTCCAATCTGTATGACCGACCATTACAGCACATTACTGGACAGTAGTATCACAAAGTCATCAACTTCTTCATAAACACCAGGAAGTCGTCACACAAACAAGAAAAGGAACAAGAAAAATCCAATTTCATCCTATTTTACATTTCAATCTCCTCATCTGTCATCTTTCAGAATTCAGTCGAAAGAGAATGCCAAAAAAGCGAAGGTACTGACAACATAAGAAATTTAGCTGTTAAAAAAAGCTGTATCTAGCTATAAAAACAAACTCGACAAAATAGAAAGTCGCAAAATTTCGAAAAAACTGACCCCTGAAACTAGGAGTTCTATATGTACAGACAAGGCACAGAGAGCAAGTCGATACCATAGAAGAACTGGGTCACAGATCAGGGGATGAACTGGATGTGTCAATACGGGCAAACCTCACTGACTCACCAGAGGTCAAAGGAACACTTCCTGTTTCCATTCCTGGTGTCTCTGGAGTCCTGTCAGATTTAGCCAGTATCTCGCTAAGCTGAAAGGAAACACCCCTGCCTCCCTACCTCAGTGGGTACAGGGGTAACCGTAATACCACCCCCATGTTGATTTTTAGGAATTATTTTACCCCCCTCGAATGAACAGAAGCAGAGAGAAAGGACAACCTGACACAGTTAACCGTGACGGGAGAACCAGCAAACCAAACAAACAAACAAACAAACACACAAACAAACAAACAAACAAAAAGCTCATTAAAAACTCAACAACAGTTCATTGACCTAGAAAACGGAACCAAGAAACGGGAGTGGTCAAATGAGGTGAGGCACCCCCAACCTGCTTTAAGATGAGGAGCCCCCCCGAAGACTACCTGACACCCCCCACCCCCAGTCAGGTGCTGGTCACATTGATTAGGTGAGGCAGAACTGGAAGAGGCATTCGAATGGGGAAAGATACAGCCCCGAGGGAATATTCTAGAAGAGCCCATCTCAGTACAATGAAGCTCCGAACCCGTTAGAGGATTATACCCACAGTAAAGATGTGCTGGATGAAAACTGGTCTCAAACTCCTGGTAAAATAAATTAAAAATTTTAAATAAAAAAAGCAAAAATGATCACAATACTGTGTATCTACAATTGTCCTCTTAAGCCCCCCCCCCCCCACCATCACACTCAGTTCCACATAAGAGCTATATCAGGGAGGAGGAGCTCCAGGGTCCACTCTCTCTCCCCCAGGACAGGGTGGGTTAGGGTGGGGTTCGGGGCGGGGCACGGCAAAGAGGAGAGGGGAGGGGTTGTTCAGTTTGAGCTGCAGGTTTGGGGGTTTGGGGTCCTGGTCAGTGTGAGTCCTTGTGCGCAGATGGCGCCGCCCCCTCAGGACTGCGGCACCACTTCCAACATCTTCTGGCACAGGGTCGTCGAGGAGACTGAGGAGAGAGAGAGAGACAGTTACTGACTCTCCTACAAACACACCCTTATCTGTACGCACACCTTTACTTTCATCAAATCCCCCCTCATCAAGTCTCCTTTCAGCTTTCAGCTAACTGGAACTAGTCTAGTTGCCCCTCGTTGCACTTTTTTCCAGAAACCTTCCCAACACTCCCACACACTGGTAACTCTGACAGGTAATCTCACACAAAGGCTTTGTGTAACATCGTACTACCCCCTTGAGACTGCAGCTCACACCCCACCCCGCGCCAAGCCTCGGCAGGGCGTGGCAAAAAACACTCACAGATGGCCTGCAGGAGCCACTTGGGTTTGCTCTGCCACCAGACGCCAATGAAGTAGACGGGCACCCCCGTGGCGATGATGCCGAAGCCGATGGCGCACTCCACGGGCGTCTTCCAGACCGACACCACGATGAGGAACAGGCAGGCCAGCACGAAGGACGCCGGCAGCAGAATGTTCACCTGGAGGAGGGACGGCCGTTCAATCTGAGCGCCCGCACGCGCACGGCTCCCCCCCCCCCCCCCCGCCCCCTACCCCCCACCCCCCCCCCCCCCCCCCCACCCCGACGCACGCGCGTCAGCGGCAGGTCGCCGCCTTACCGCCCGGGGCTCGTTCCGATTGGCCGGCCGACGGACTCGCTCACCTTGATCGGCCGCTCCAGCTCAGGCTTCTTGTAGCGCAGCCACATCATGCCGATGATCGCCATGGCGATGCAGAGCCAGTTGAAGAAGCTGAAGAAGTTGATGACGGAGAAGATGTCGTTGGAGAAGGCGTACAATAGCGTCATGATGCACTGCAGGGGAGGAGGGACAAGTGTGTGTTATACACACGCACGCAGGCAAGCACCTACACATCCGTACAAGGTAGAAATGGACTGCGGACGTGAGACAGGTGTGTGTTCGACACGCATGCATTGCATTCCTGTTCACACTAAAATAATGCTTTCCTATCACTCTATGATATTGGCAGTCTTGCTTTCTGATGTTGTATGAACTATTTACTGAATATCTTTTTTAAATGTTTTTTAGGTCTTGTGCAACACCAAGACACATTCCTACCAACATGGCTTCATGTATTAGGCTTACACACTTGTGGAGCTACGTGCCCAGCCAGGCTGACTCACTGGTAGGAGATAGGTCTACTGTAGATATTCCTTTGCAAATAAACCAATGGTCAGTTACTTTGACAAACCCTGATCTGTTACAGATTGGGCTCCAATCGGAGGGGTCTATTCAAGTCAACTCAACCAGCGACTGAAACTTGCCGACTGAAACTTGCTTGCTACAACCAATCAGAGTGCAGGAAGTAACTTCCCTTTAGAAACACACAGATGGAGCAGCAGGGGCTGAAACTACAGTATACCGAGCTGAATACCAATTGAGAGGAGGGCTGGAACCGGGGAACAGATTCAGGGTCAAAGGTCAGGGGTCAGATACGTACAGTGAAGATGAGAGAGGGCAGAGGGGTCAGCAGGGTCGGGTGAATCATGGACAGCAGGCTGGGCAGGTGACCTTCTCTTGACCCCACAAAGAACAATCTAGAAGAGTGCGAGAGAGAGAGAGAGAGAGAGGGAGAGAGAGAGAGATACAGAGAGAGAAAGAGACAGAGAGAGGGGTTAGAGATCGAAGACTGGCCATTGAAACGGGACGACAGGAACAAACCCAACATCCCAACGAGAAGAGGTCATGGTGAAGATGAAGGTGATACACTTCCTCCCTGGCAAACCAGTGCATTTACACTGAAAGCACACTGATGCGCTGTTTCTATCTCTGTGTTTCACATTTTTATCACACTGATACATTTCCAGTTGTTTTTGCGAATGACACAGAGCTACACTAACGGGGTAGAAATCACGGCCAATGAAAAAATGTAAAGGTTTAGCTATGATTCATTATTTTGTACGTCACGGCTCTATATTTCCTTTGCTTTGGCACACACACACACAAATGCACACCCACACCCACACATGTGTTAAACGTGTTACATTTGTTTAAACATGGAAATTAATAGCTTTTGTCTTTTGATTTGACTACGGAGTCATTGCTCTTTATTTCAAAGGATAATAATTTGAATTAGTCTGGATTGTGGCAACACTTAGGGCCGCAGGCAGACACACAGTCTCCAGGGCAACGCTCTGTTCCTGCCCATAACCAGATTGTCTTAAACCCAGAGTTTCATTACCCATCACAGCACCAGGGCAATCAATTGTTCGAGTCTGCAACTGTGCGTGTGTGTGTGTGTGTGTGTGTGTGTCTGTGGGGTATAAATTTGTATAGCTGGTCTATGGCCTTGAGGGTGTGGGGTTTGAGTGTGTTTGTGTGAGGGGTTGGAGCATGAGTGTGTACACTGTGCAGTTTAAGTGTGTGCATGTGTGTGTGTGTGTGTGTGTGGGGTATAAATTTGTATAGCTGGTCTATGGCTGGTGTGGGGGTATGTGTTTTGAGGGTGGAGCATGGGTGTTTTTAAGTGTGTGCATGTGTGTTGTGTGTGTGAGGGGTTGGCCTTGAGCATGAGTGTGTACACTGTGCAGTTTAAGTGTGTGCGCGTGTGTGTGTGTGTGTGTGCGCGTGGGAGTGTGAGAGTGTATTCGGTACCTGGAGGAAGTGAAGAGTGAGCCATTGACAGAGCCGAAGCAGGACAGACCCACAAACACAGGGATGATCCAGGCCATCGGACCCAAGTGGTAATTCCCAAAATCCTGGAGGAACAGAGAGGCGGTCAGAGACACAGAGGACCTGGGCTGAGGGGGTCCTCCCAAACCAGGTAAATCACCACTTCAGCTGGAATCTCTCAGCTGTGTGTGTGTGTGTGTATGTGTGTGTGTGTGTGTGTACAAGTGTGTGCGTGTGTGTGCATGTGTGTGTGTAAATGTATGTGTATGTGTGTGTGTGTGTGTGTGTAAATGTGTGTGTGTGTGTGTAAATGTGTGTGTGCGTGTGTATGTGTGTGTAAATGTGTGTGTGTGTATGTGTGTGTGTGAGTGTGTGTGTGTGTGTGTGTGTGTGTGTGTGAGTGTGTGTAAATGTGTGTGTGTGTGTGTTTAAATGTGTGTGTGCGTGTGTGTGTGTGTGTGTGTGTGTGTGTGTGTGTGTGTGTGTAAATGTGTGTGTGTGTGAGTGTGCGTGTGTGTAAATGTGTGTGTGTGTGTGAGTGTGCGTGTGTGTGTGTGTGTAAATGTGTGTGTGTGTGAGTGTGCGTGTGTGTGTGTGTAAATGTGTGTGTGTGTGTGTGTGTGTGTGTGTAAATGTGTGTGTGTGTGAGTGTAAATGTGTGTGTGTGTGTGTGTGTGTGTGTGTGTGTGTGTGAGTGTAAATGTGTGTGTGTGTGTGTGTGTGTGTGTGTGTAAATATGTGTGTGTGTGTGTGAGTGTGTGCGCGGGTCACAGACTCACCACAGCGACTGCCTCAGAGTTGAACATTTCCTCGGTGGTCAGGGTGGTGAAGTAGGCCAGGTTGGTGAGGACGTAGACGATGGTGACGATGGGCAGGGAGATGATGATGGCTAGCGGGAGGTTCCTGTGTGTGTTGGGGCGGGGGGGGGGGGGGGGGGGGGGATCGCGGGGGACAGGTTAGTACTGGATCACTTGCTCATCTCCCCGCCCCACGTCTCTGTAGCCATGGTAACGCTTTTCTGTTACAGCTAACCTGCATCTTTCCCCTCAATAGAATTCAATTATTAAAAGGGACAACATCTGATTGGTCGCGTCGCAGACGAATCATCAGATAACTGCCAAATTGTTTTTTATTGAACCTGCATTTAGCCCCTTGTCAAACGGAGATGAGCATCTCCTGCTGAATAGCTCTTTCCAGACGTCCAATAAAAAAAGAGATTGGCTCACAATGAAAACGCGACAGCAGATATGACTCGTGATAAGGCGGCATGACACTCTTCCTGGACACGCTTACGGCCCTTCGAACACAAAATACACGCTGTCAAAAAGGACAGCCATTCGTCAAAAATTTTATATTCAGTCGGGTTAACTCCAGTCCCATCGCAGATTGCCGTTAAACGGTCTTTCATTGATATCCCGGGGGCAGGAAACCACAAGAACAGGAAGTGATGCAGACAGGAAGTCTTGCACAGATGAGGGCACAGCAGAGGATATATATTCATAACCTATTTTCAGCTGTGCATAATGCAACAAGAGAGGGAGAATACAAGGGAGAACAAGCGCTCACCTGAATGGGTCGATCATTTCTTCCGTGACAAAATTCAAATAATTCCTGGAGAAAAAACATAAGAGAAAAATATGTCAAGATATGTCAAGATACAGAGGACAAGATACACAATTATGTCAACAGATCACTAAACTATCACAACTATCACTAAAACCACAATGAAAACCAGCTAAAAACACTCAGCTTTACATACACAGACTGAACACACAGTCTGAGAATTATTGCTCCACGTGAAAGCTTGGAGCAATACAGACACGACTGTGGCCTATCACACAAATCACTCGGACGATTACAGACTACGCCTAAAACAGTCACTGCTTAGCCTCCGCGCGACTATGACTTCAACCGAGACTCCCAGAACCCACTGTCCGGGTACAGGTTGCACAGGGAAGCTAAACTCCTTCTCGTTTTACTATTTACTGATGCTTAGAAAGAACTAAAGATATCTCACTCTTTCTATTTTCAAGACTATGCCCAAGAAGAGCAAAGCTATTATGAAGTAGCAAATAAGCAAAATTACTTTAGCAGATTTAAACTGCAGGTCAGGGCTGCCCAGCCCTGTTCCTGGAGCTCTACCATCCAGTAGGTTTTCATTCCAATCCTGATTTGGCACACCCGACTAATTAGCGGCTTAAGAGCTCTAGCTGTTGTCAGGTGCACGCTTTGTTAGGTTTGAAGGGAAAATCTACAGGAGGGTAGATCTCCAGGATCAGGGTTGGGCAGCCCTGCTATAGCTGTTGAATGAGGTGTGCTTTATTAGGGTTGGAGTGAAAATCTACAGGAGGGTAGATCTCCAGGACCAGGGTTGGGCAGCCCTGCTATAGCTGTTGAATGAGGTACGCTTTATTAGGGTTGGAGTGAAAATCTACAGGAGGGTAGATCTCCAGGACCAGGGTTGGGCAGCCCTGCTATAGCTGTTGAATGAGGTACGCTTTATTAGGGTTGGAGTGAAAATCTACAGGAGGGTAGATCTCCAGGAACAGGGTTGGGCAGCCCTGGTCTAGCTGTTGAATGAGGTACGTTTTGTTAGGGTTGGGGGTAGATCTCCAGGAACAGGGTTGGGCAGCCCTGTTCTAGCTGTTGAATGAGGCGTGCTTTGTTAGGGTTGAAAATCTACAGGAGGGTAGATCTCCAGGAACAGGGTTGGGCAGCCCTGTTCTAGCTGTTGAATGAGGCGTGCTTTATTAGGGTTGGAGTGAAAATCTACAGGAGGGTAGATCTCCAGGACCAGGGTTGGGCAGCCCTGGTCTAGCTGTTGAATGAGGTACGTTTTGTTAGGGTTGGAGTGAAAATCTACAGGAGGGTAGATCTCCAGGAACAGGGTTGGGCAGCCCTGTTCTAGCTGTTGAATGAGGCGTGCTTTGTTAGGGTTGGAGTGAAAATCTACAGGAGGGTAGATCTCCAGGAACAGGGTTGGGCAGCCCTGCTCCAGCTGTTGAATGAGGCGTGCTTTGTTAGGGTTGGAGTGAAAATCTACAGGAGGGTAGACCTCCAGGAACAGGGTTGGGCAGCCCTGTTGTTGAATGAGGTACGCTTTATTAGCTGTTGAAAATGAGGCGTTCAGGAACAGGGGTTGACCCTAACAAGCTGTAAAAAATGCCTTTCAAACCTCACCCTATACCTGTCAGACCCCCCACATCCCCCCAAATGTCCCAGAATCCTCCTCCACTGCCATACCTACCAGCCGCCGTAGGCAAACAGGCCACTGTACAGGGCCAACCCGATGTTCCCAAAGTCCGACTTGGACCCTTTGAAGGAGTTCTCAGGCAATAGACCTTCAACATCACCTGAGAGAGAGAGAGAGAGGGAAAGAGCGACAGACAGAAAGAGAAGAGGGAAAAAGACAGAAGCAGACAGAGGGCAAAAGAGGGAGGGAGGGAGGAGGGAAGGAGACAGAGGGGGGATGGAGAGAGAAGAAGAGGGAGTTAAACCTAATTTAAAGACTGCCTACACGCACTGACTTGGGGGGGGTTTATTGAGAGATGGGGGTTAAAGACTCACACTGCCCCCACCCCCACCCCGGCTGCCTCCAGAATGCCGTTCCAGGCTCCGCCCCCCGGCGCATGCCGTGAGGTTAATGAGCGCGGGGTCCGCGGCAGTGCAGACGTCGGAGGCGGACGAGGATACGGTGGGAACGTGCTGTCCTTTCAGCCAGAGCAAACACCCTGTCATTTCAAACAAAGCCGCTCCCACCACGGGCCCCTAGAACCTGCTCGCGGCTGCCAGGATCCCGCCTTTCCCATCAGACCCCGCCCACAACCGTCAGACCCCACCCGCTCCAGTCAGATCCCGCCCACTCCTCTCAGAGCTCACCCGCTCCAATAAGAATCCGCCCCCTGCTGTCAGAGCCCACCTACTCCAGTCAGAACCCGCTCACTCCTGCCAGAACCCTCCTCTCCCATTAGAACCCGCCCACTCCTCTCAGAACCCATCCACCCCTGTCAGAACCCTCTGGCTCTGCTCATCATCAGAACCTGCTGGCTGTGACAAACTAAGCAAACACGGCCGACTTCCCATGATCCTCCAGTGCCCGGCTGCCCAGAGCTTTTCTGTAAACGCTTCATAGAAATAAACTGTCCTGACCTACTGCTCAAGTACTGCCCTTACTTCACTGACTGGTACTTTACTGTCTCTCTTTTTCTATCTCACACACTGACACACACTCACTCACGCGCACACCGACACACACACGCAGCCCAGATGAAACGGGGCTCTGGCGCATCTTCTTTATCAGGCAGTGGTTTTATTTAGTTCTCGTCCTGAAAGCAGTTTATTCACTGACGCGAGTCCCACAATGCCCTCGTTTCAGCCTCTCACACTGCTGGCTTCATTCACTGCTGGCAAGCGGTCCAGTCTGTGTGTGTGTGTGTGTGTGTGTGCGTGTGTCCGTTTGTAGATTGCGTTTGTGTACGTGTGTGTGAGAGGGGGAGAGAGTGTGTGTGTGTGTGTGTGTGTGTGTGTACGTGTGTAGATTGTATTTGTGTACGTGTGTGTGTGTTAATTTATTGTCCTTCTTTGCTCTCTTGCTTCAGTTCATTCATTATGCTCTCAGCAGGCAAGACCCCATTCCCACAGTAATTACACTCAATTAGTCCAGTCACACACACACACACACACACACACACACATAGCTCTATGCGTGCACTTACATACACACACACACACACACACACACACACACACATAGCTCTATGCGTGCACTTACATACACACACACACACACACACACACTTGCACACACAGCTATATGCGTGCACTTACATACACACACACACACACACACACACACACACACTTGCATTTGCATACACAAACTCCTACTGCGCTACATTTCCATGTGTTAAAGTGTCAGTGCGAGCATGTGAACGCATGTGGCCACGTGCGTGCACGTGCATGTGCATGCACATGTGCATGTGCGTAAGTGGACAGCCCGCCCTCCCTTCGTTTCTTTATCCAGACTGCTGGAACGCAGAGAGGGTAACAGACAGAGAAGGGACCACAGCACAGATAGCGCCGCGGCGGGAAATCGAACTCGCGTACGTCCACGGACCGTACCACCCTCACTGCATTTGAGGGGTGAGCGGCGAGAGTCCTCTGTGCCATACAGCCCGGAGCTTACGTGTTGTGTGAGTGCGATTGTGACATCAGCATTAGAATGTTCCGTTATGAGCATTCTAATCACGCATTTGTCATCTTACACCCTTCAGGAGTTAACCACCTACCTCTTGTTCTTGCATATCCCTGCTTGCATTTGCCAGTCAGAGTATGTTCCAGTGTGCCTCACACGAAGGGCTTAAACTGCACTCTGGATTTCCGTGGGGAGAGAAGGACAGAGAGCTGGGTTCTGTAGCCCCTGACGGTCAAAGCAGGACACTGCGCAGGTGAATGGAGAACAGGTGAGGAACGGGAAGTGACGCGTGTAGAGGGACCTGCAGGGGAGAACCTGTGATTTTCGGTCGTAAATCAAATCCGCTGAGGGATCCTGTTTCACCTCTGTAGAAACAAGCACCGCACTGTGCCTTTCAGAGCTGACGGAGAGTGAGCACGGGGGGGGGGGGGGGGGTAGTACGGGCCAGGACAGGGTCTTCATTATCACAAAAACACAGAAGGGCGGGGGGCGGTCACTTCAAGATGAGCCACGCCCTGATTGGCTGATGGGAGTTTGGGGGGTGGGGGAGTGCAGCCAAGCTCCTGAGTTAGCAAGATTATTCCAAACAGCCGCATACACAGGGATCCTACTCACAATGGAGTCACCCCAGGCTAAAATGCCAAAACACACACACTCTCACACACACACACTCACACACACACACACACACACACACACACACACACACACTCTCTCTCTCAAACACACACACACTCACACACACACACACACACACACACACACTCTCTCTCTCTCAAACACACACACACACACTCTCTCACACACCACACACAGACACTCACTCACACACACAGACACACACACACTCACAAACACTCTCTCACACACACATACAGACACACACGCACACTTACACACACGCTCACAGACACACACACACACTCACGCACACATACATGCGCTCTCAGACACTCACACACACTCACACACACACACCAGCTACAGGGCTGGTTTTGTGATTTGGTTACCGCCTTGGGCCTGACTTTGTGAATATCAGCGGTAAAACTCGGATGTAATGAAGGCATGGAAATGTATTGTAATGTAATGCATTGTAATGCAATGCAATTTCAATGTAATGTAAACTAACCAGCCTGCAGTCTAGCAACTCATCGCTCCAAGAGGTCCCCTCTCTCTCTCATTCTCTTACTCTCACTCTCTCTCTCTCTCTCTCCCTCTCTCTCTCATTCTCTTACTCTCACTCTCTCTCTCTCTTTCTCTCACTCTCTCTCGCTCTTCATTCATTTCACAAAATTTTCTTCAATAGCAGCAGTACTGCCAAAAAACAGTCACACAAAAACACCATTTGTTTCATATTGTGAGTATACTAGCTATTGCAAGCCTGTTACCTTAACCAATTTTAACTGGTGATGTCACATTATGAGTTAAGGATCTGTTATCTGGGCACGTGTCTCCAACGTTGTACATTTAGCCCTTTGAAGAGTAGGTTTTAGGGAATATTTCTTTTAAAAAAAGCAGTGATTGTCACATAACATCAAGTTTAGAATGCTGTAATCACATATTTGTGATCTTGCATCTTAAAGGGTTAATTCCCAGATGGGAATCTGCAGCTGTTGTAGCCCGAAGCATTACATACACTTAACCTGAATTTCTTCAGTACACATACACCTATATGAATGGATATTCATGTCCAGAATGTTGCCCCCAATACAAGTGTCTGCTAAATGCAAACATATAAATGTAAAAGTGAAAATCTCTTAGAAAAGATCTTAAGGGGCGACATAGCTCAGGAGGTAAGAGCGGTTGTCTGGCAGTCGGAGGGTTGCCGGTTCGATCCCCCCCCCCGGGTATGTCGAAGTGTCCCTGAGCAAGACACCTAACCCCTAATTGCTCTGGTGAATGCAAGGCATCAATTGTAAAGCGCTTTGGATAAAAGTGCTATATAAATGCAGTCCATTTACCATTTACCAAAATGAGTTGTGTTATAAAAAAAAAACCTCCCGGCACCAGCACTTCAATAGAATCAATGAACAATGAATGCAAATAACGTGAGCATTTAACGCGACTGAACAGTTCTTTGATACAGCAAGGATCAAAGAAGTGAGTTACTGTAAGGTCAGCACTCAGAGGTCAGAGGTCAAAGGTAAGACCCATTCCAGGAAATAAAAGGTGAACCCGGTGGGAGCTTTAGCGCCCTTCGGCATGGGGGGGCGAGCGAGCGATTGTGTCGGGCCAGACAGGAGCGCTGCCACCGCGGCGGCGGCGGCGGCGGCTATGCTAATCCCCCCCTCCCCGCCCACGCACCAGTTCTGCTCGAGGAGCAGAACAAGGGACGGACTGTTCCAGGCCGCGTCCGTCAGCGAATCAGCCGGGTCCGGCCCGGTTCCGAGCCCCCCCCCCCCCCCCCCCCCCACCCCCACCCCCCCCCCACGCTGGCTCTCACTCCTCCTCTGTTCCAAACTCTTTCTCAATCCCCCTCTCCTCCAGTCGCTTTGTACAGCACTCCAAAACGGAGCTCACAGAGTAACCGGCTGTAACCCTCAAACACTGCCGATGATGACTCACACCTGGGCGTGGTCGGTAGCCACGGTGACTGAGCTGGAGCTTTGCGTTGCTCGAGGACATCCTCAGTTAACGTTTCATGCGCTAATATAGTTGCTTCTCACATGTTCCTCGCACTAATTAAGTTCCTTCTTACACCTTTCCCGCTTATAAAGTTGAAGTGGTTACTTATGTGTTCCTCGTGCTCATAAAGTTGATTCTTACATGTTTCCTGGGATACAAAAGTAGCTTCTTACATGTTTCCTCCACTAATAAAGTTGCTTCTCAAATGTTTTCTCTGCTAATAAAGTTGCTTCTTAAATGTTTTCACTGCTAATAAAGTTGCTTCATACATGTTTCCTCCACTAATAAAGTTGCTTCTTACATGTTTCCTCAACTAATAAATTTGTTTCTTACATGTCTCCTCCACTAATAAAATGTTTTTTTACATGATCCCTGGTCTGATAAAGTTGCTTCTTAAACGGTCCCCGCACCAATGTAGTTTCACAATCCCTGTGCTAAATAAAGTTGCTTACTGCATGCTAGTCGTGCATAGGCTGCATTAGGAGAAGGTTACTCTCTCCTCTCTGGTCAGTTGGAGTTCAGGGAGCATGAACAACCAGCAGCCAGCCCCCTCCCCCCCCCCCCGACCCCCCCCCCCCCCACTGTGGAGGGGCCCGCCCCCCGTAGCTGAAACAACAACCCACCCCACCACCCACCCCCTTGGCCCCAGACCATCGTGTCTCTGATCTGCTCTATTGTGTCTGTGATTTTTCTGAAGCCCCCGCTGCTTGTTTTTCGGGGAAAATCAAACAGCCGGGAGGCAGAGAAGCCTTTGCTCCACCCGCGGTGTGCTACCGAGGCCAGCGTCCTGTCACAAAAAAGTACAACACAGACAAAGCATAGGGAAATAAAAAGAACTGACGCCAGCTTCAAGATCTGTAAGGCACACTGGCAGCTACCCCTGTCTCCACCTGACCGTGAGATAGGTCCCTGTCCCTCTCACAGACCGTGAGACCGGTCTCTCTAACAGACCGTGAGAGCGGTCCCTCTCACAGACCGTGAGAGCGGTCTCTCTAACAGACCGTGAGAGCGGTCCCTCTAACAGACCATGAGAGCGGTCTCTCTAACAGACCGTGAGAGCGGTCCCTCTAACAGACCGTGAGAGCGGTCTCTCTAACAGACCGTGAGAGTGGTCCCTCTAACAGACCATGAGAGCGGTCTCTCTAACAGACCGTGAGAGCGGTCCCTCTAACAGACCGTGAGAGCGGTCTCTCTAACAGACCGTGAGAGCGGTCTCTCTAACAGACCATGAGAGCGGTCTCTCTAACAGACCATGAGAGCGGTCTCTCTAACAGACCGTGAGAGCGGTCTCTCTAACAGACCGTGAGAGCGGTCTCTCTAACAGACCATGAGAGCGGTCTCTCTAACAGTGAGAGTGGTCCCTCTAACAGACCATGAGAGCGGTCTCTCTAACAGACCGTGAGAGCGGTCCCTCTCACAGACCGTGAGAGCGGTCTCTCTAACAGACCGTGAGAGCGGTCTCTCTAACAGACCGTGAGAGCGGTCTCTCTAACAGACCGTGAGAGCGGTCTCTCTAACAGACCGTGAGAGCGGTCCCTCTCACAGACCGTGAGAGCGGTCTCTCTAACAGACCGTGAGAGCGGTCTCTCTAACAGACCGTGAGAGCGGTCTCTCTAACAGACCGTGAGAGCGGTCTCTCTAACAGACCGTGAGAGCGGTCTCTCTAACAGACCGTGAGAGCGGTCCCTCTAACAGAGAGCGGTCTCTCTAACAGACCGTGAGAGCGGTCCCTCTAACAGACCGTGAGAGCGGTCTCTCTAACAGACCGTGAGAGCGGTCTCTCTAACAGACCGTGAGAGCGGTCTCTCTAACAGACCGTGAGAGCGGTCTCTCTAACAGACCGTGAGAGCGGTCCCTCTAACAGACCGTGAGAGCGGTCTCTCTAACAGACCGTGAGAGCGGTCTCTCTAACAGACCGTGAGAGCGGTCTCTCTAACAGACCGTGAGAGCGGTCTCTCTAACAGACCGTGAGAGCGGTCTCTCTAACAGACCGTGAGAGCGGTCTCTCTAACAGACCGTGAGAGCGGTCTCTCTAACAGACCGTGAGAGCGGTCCCTCTAACAGACCGTGAGTGTGGTCCCTCTAACAGACTGCGAGTGTGGTCTATATATCTGACCGTGAGGACGGACGGTCCATTTACCTGACCGCAAAGACTGTCCTTTTACCTGATGGTGAGTACTGTACTGCAATTGTAAAAAAAAAAAAAAAAAACTGACAAAAGGTCTTAGTTTCCAGCAAACCACTTCACAAAGATGTCCAGGGTTTCCTTTGCACACAAATCAGGCTCTGAAATATAGAACTGTATGCATCAATTTTTATACTTACTTGCAGTTTTACTTTTTTTCATACACTTACAGTTAAGGTTTTTACATTGACCCGGAACTGTTCAATGTTTCTGCTGCTGCCTGTGCAGGAGTCTGTGCAGGAGTCTGTGCAGGAGTCCACGTGTCTGTGCAGGGGTCCGTGTGTCTGTGCAGGAGTCCACGTGTCTGTGCAGGGGTCCGTGTGTCTGTGCAGGAACTGTGCAGGAGTCCACGTGTCTGTGTAGGAGTCTGTGAGTCTGTGCAGGAATCTGTGCAGGAGTCTGTGTGTCTGTGTAGGAGTCTGTGCAGGAGTCTGTGCATCTGTGCAGGAGTCTGTGCGTCTGTGCAGGAGTCTGTGCGTCTGTGCAGGAGTCTGTGCAGGAGTCTGTGTGTCTGTGTAGGAGTCTGTGCAGGAGTCTGTGTGTCTGTGCAGGAGTCTGTGTGTCTGTGTAGGAGTCTGTGCAGGAGTCTGTGTGTCTGTGCAGGAGTCTGTGCAGGAGTCCACATATCTGTGCAGGAGTCTGTGTGTCTGTGCAGGAGTCTGTGCAGGAGTCTGTGCATCTGTGCAGGAGTCTGTGCGTCTGTGCAGGAGTCTGTGCAGGAGTCCACGTGTCTGTGCAGGAGTCTGTGCAGGACTCACCTTTGCCGATCTGCACGAAGCCGATAATGATGATGAGGCCGAGGGCGAGCAGCTTGGCGGCGGCGAAGGCGTCCTGCACCCGCGTGGCGGCCTTCACACTGTAGCAGTTCACAGCGGTCAGCAACACTGCAGCACAGAGAGGGAGGGAATCACACACTAAAAACACACACATTACACACCTGCACACACACACCAATCAGCAGCACTGCAGCACAGAGAGGGAGGGGAATCACACACTTAAACACACACATTTACACACCCATCACAAACACTGCACACACACACAAACACACCTCAGCAGCACACACACTTAAACACACACATTTACACACCTGCACACACACACCAATCAGCAGCACAGAGAGGGAGGGAATCACACACTAAAACACACACATTTACACACCTGCACACACACACCAATCAGCAACACTGCAGCACAGAGAGGGAGGGAATCACACACTTAAACACACACATTTACACACCTGCACACACACACCAATCAGCAACACTGCAGCACAGAGAGGGAGGGAATCACACACTTAAACACACACATTTACACACCTGCACACACACACCAATCAGCAACACTGCAGCACAGAGAGGGAGGGAATCACACACTTAAACACACACATTTACACACCTGCACACTTACACCAATCAGCAACACTGCAGCACAGAGATTTACACACACAAACTTCAGTCAACAAGACAGACAGAACACTACCTGTGTGTAATGCAGCCTGAACATTGTGTCAGGTGGTATAGGGGAGCAGAGTGCGCCTAATGTGTGTGTGTGTGCGTGTGCATGTGTGTGTGTATATGTGCGTGTGTGTGTGTGCATGTGTGTGTATATATGTGCGTGTGTGTGTGTGCGTGTGCATGTGTGTGTATAGCCTGTATAGTTTAATGACCACATAACAACCATATGTGGTGTAACAGAGGAGCACAGCTAACATGTGGGTCACTGGGACGCGATCTGACAAACACACACGTATCTGCTCACACGTCAACGCCAGGGGCAAACACACACACGCGCGCGTTTAAACAGTCAAACACGGGCAAACACACACACACACACGCGCGCGTTTAAACACATCAAAACATGGGCAAACACACACACACGTGCGCATTTAAACACATTCAAACACGGGCAAACACACACACCCAGGCACGGAGAATTACTCATATTCAAATCCTGTGAGGAGAGCCAGCGGCCAATGAACCGCCTCCGGTTAAATCGTCACGCCATCGGACCGCCCACGCGCGCTGCAGCCCCGCCCTGATTTGCCATTAGCGGCACACCGCTTTCATCCCTCTCTCGGTCCCTCACACCCCCCACCACCCCCATCCCTCTTTCCTGATGGCTCGCCCCCTCCGTCTCGCTCTCTCCATTCCATGTGGTTGCCTTTGGGGATTAATGCTCAGAGACACATGGGGATTACAGAACAAAGGCACACACACACACACACACACACACACACACACACTATCATCCTCACACGCGTGCGCAGTGCGCGCATAGGCATCAAATGCACACATTCATATAAATGCAAACTCAAGAGTTTGGAGTCCAGGCCACTCAGACAGAGTGTAGATAATCATTCAGAGAGAGAGAGAGAGAGAGAGAGAGAGAGAATAGCCAGAGCATGTACAGACTGTTCCCATGATCCTCCTCTCTGACTGGTTGTGATTCCCTGGCTAATTGGTCATTAGGGCTCAAGTTAATCCTGCCCTAACCCCCTGCCTGGCTAAACCCTCTTGAACTCAGGGCACAGCAAGCCCCACCATACCAGGCCTGTCCAGGCACCAAACCAGGCCTGTCACCAAACGCCTGCCTGAACGTTTCATCACCACACCAGTCCCTCTAAGAGACACAACCGACGAATGCCCTCCCCAGAACCCAGAAACCACGCCCAAAATATACACTTTGTCGCCTTTCCTCATACCACTCACTCTCCTCCTGACACACAGTAATTATTAGTATGTAGGCTAGGCCACGCCGATTATTTTCCATGAGTAAGCGCACAAAAGTAAATGCACACGTTATTAACAACTGCAGGGACTAGGGCGTTGATTTCTTGGGTGTCTTTAAAAAAAAAAAAAAAAAAAAAACGGTCCAACACGACAAATACAGTTAACCCTTCATGGAAAAGATTGCAACACAACTCGTAACAGCTGTGTACAGCTCGTAACAAGATTACAGTAGGAGTTGTGTTTATTTATAACACCGTTTAAACACGTGTGGAGCATGTTCGTACTCTGATCTAGGCAGAGACAAAGGTAAACGGAGGCAAGACGTGTCTGTGATTCAGGGAAGATTCAGGACAGTCAGTTCTTTGGCCACCGGTACAGCGCATCATCAGTACCCGCACGTGTGTAACTCCGCAGCCAGCATCGTTTCTTTGCAGACGATGTGGTAGGTGCTGGCGAGACGGAGGAAAGTCACTGTCAACTTGCGCAACGTAACGGGATAATAAATACGGTTTCGAATGGTTAATGACTCTCATTTCGGTGATTATAATAATAATTATATAATTCTAACGTGATTATAATTATGATCAGACAATTAATTTTTAAAAAAGTAATTGGTACAGTGTGTTATTTAAGACAGTTGGTGCACACACCTAAATATTCATATTACGACTATTTCCAACGTATGAAATTAAGCAAATGAAGCGATCGACATACATAGCCACATTTGCAAGCGCCATATATTACATCTCACCGAATTAACTAGCTAGCTGTGCCATACTGTATTCACGCGGTCTGACACTGCATGGTTAACAGCACAGTAGCGAAGCGCGGCGTTTTATATGCGCCCACAGATGATGAAATACCTCGCCAGTTTTTCGACAGTTCGTCTGAAGCAAGGATGCCCGCCCTGTGCCACTCTACTCGAGGTAGCTTTGAAAGACTCGCATCTTGCAATTGCTGGGGACTTCCTGGTTGTAATAACCACGAGGTAATGGGAAACAAAATCCCAAATGCTGCGTTCAAAATATCCCCAATTGCGCTTGTTAAAATCGAATCCAACAAATTGTTTTTTTGTTTTTTTTTCAAATATGTAATAGTTTCATTCAATATGAAATGGGAGTCGCGACTGTAGCTAAGTTACTCAGTTTACATTTAGCAGACAGTTCAATGGCAGAACCAGACTTCCGAGGGAATATAATCGTAGTACACTCCCTTAGCTGGATTTGCATTAGCTGACTCGTGTCTAAATGTGTCATGACCTAGCTAGATACCCGAGCCCATGTATAGGTGATAGCTCCTGTATGATGGTGCCAGTTAGCAAGCTATCTAGAATAAAAAAGAATAAAACATTTACTATGCCACCTACAGACTCGCCGGCCACTAAGTTACTTACGTATGCACAGACAAGCAACCAACTTCGCTCCGTTTTCGGGCACCGAGCACACAGGGAATATGGGCTTCAGCAGGTAAGTGGCGAAGACATATGCCACGATATACTGCGAGGAGGGTCGGATGATGAGCAGTTCGATCCACAGTTTCAGGAAAGCCGGTAGAGAACCGTAAACCTCGAGGATATAGGCATAATCTCCACCAGACTTGGTGATGGTTGTGCCCAGCTCTGCGTAGCACAAGGCACCGACAGTAGAGAACACTCCACACACGGTCCAGATGATGAGCGACAGTCCAACGGAACCTGCTTCCTTTACCACTCCAGTCGGAGTCACAAAGATGCCCGAGCCGATGATGGTGCCCACGATAATAGCCACACCGTTCAACAGCGTTATGTTCCTCTTAAGGACAACGGTCTCCTCGCCGCCTGCTTTGCCCGGGCTTCCTGGCGTGCCGCCGCTTGGTCGGTTCGTGTCCCCGTTCTCCCCATCGGACGGGGACAGCATCTTCTCTGTTACCTCCCTATCCTCCTCAGCCGACGTGTTAGAATTCCGTTTCTTCAAACTAGACATTGTTCTGTTTTACGGGACAAAAAGGGCTTAGCAATGGATTTGTTTTTGAGAAAGGATTATGGATGTAGCCTCTTGTCTTCTGCTAGTTCGGATGTGAGACCACGTTGCTCCGTGTACTGGCGTGGAGAACGCGTGGTGTATTACTGTCTCTGCGCAACCGTGTCTGTAATGGATTTGAGTTGAATCATCTCATGGTTTTGCTGTCCTTCTCTCTCGTATAAGTACATAGCTGTGGCGTCACAACCAACCCAGCCCACATGATGCTGTTCAACTACAAAGCGCGACGACCTCGGGGTCTGCAGTGCCACCTTGTGGCAGGTCACTGAGCCTGACAAGGGGCCCCATGGCGTGAGTCAGATTCCACAGCTGCCGGAAGTGCCTAGCCTCCTGTAGTGCTCAACGAGTGAAACTGGTTAATTACGGAGATGTCAGACTCGGAATGTCTCATAGTTCTTTCTTGGTATACAGCGAAGTAGGAATGTTATATGAAAAAAAGAACACATTGTAGCCATGCAACAGCGTTCATTGTAATGCCGTGCAGACCCATGATTTCATTGTTAGTGGCCAGGTCAGATATTAAATATTTAATCATTGTTATGTCCAATTATTATTGTCTAAGGGAGGAAGAGACTTCACTGCTGTGGTCCTTCGCCCACCAGTTTGGTTACCATACCAACAGGAAGCCAGAAAGCCCAGGTGACACCCCCACATGGGATTTGGGGGGTGGGGTGGGTGGGGTCATGCAGAGGACCGGGCTTAAAGAGACCCCACCCAGTGAGGTCTGGGTACGCGGGGACAGGCCCCCCGAGTAATCCCCCTCCCAGACGCTCCTGTCTGAAGCGCCTGTCTCATCTGGACATCAGAGCCAAAACTGCCGCCAAATTTCCTGTGCACAGGTGAGGAGGAGGAGGAGGAGGAGGAGGGGGGGGAGAGGAAGGCCAGCTCGTCCACCGACTGTACCCTAAAGCGCCAGACATAATGCACGATATTAAACGCGCAAGAGCACAATATCGCTGTCTTTGTCTGCGGAGACAGACAGGGCTTACTGCTTTATTGCTGGAGTCTGTGTGCGTGTGTGTGTGTGTGTACAGGTGTGTGTGTTTGTGTGTGTGTTCAGGTTTTTTGGAGACCCCATTCCAACACAGTTAAGGTGTTTTTTTTTTTTCCTTGCGGGAGCAGGTTGCCGCTCGTGGTCCAGAATGCGGCTGACTTTGCAGTTCCGCCCAATCACATCTACTCGCACATGCTCACTGCGACTCCTGCATTCCATTCACAGATGTGTGCAGCGGGTCCATGGTTCCACAGATGTGTGCAGCGGGTGCATATTTTCAAAACCGGAATGACTGGAGCTCCTTCTCCCCGACTTCTCTCTCCACTCTCCTGTCCTCTCCTCCGTATTTTCCCAGCTGAGGGAAAACACCCCTGGGTTAGGCTTCAGATCCCGGTAGTCTCACTGTTGGTCATGCGGGGGGTTCGACGCGCAACCACGGGGGGCGAGGGGCCAGTTTTCGTTTCCCAGGGCGTGGACTCAGGGACCCCCAGTCCAGAGCAGCCCCGCTAGCCGGGGTTCATTACATCGCCGTATAATCTCCTAAAAACTCACCCCGGCTGAACCCCCCCGGGGAGTGGGCGGGGCCGCTCGGCTCGGGCCGAGGAATCCGATTGGCCCTCGGGCGTCTCCCAGGAATGCGGGAGGGACCGTTTCTGCCACGTTTTGAAACGGGAGGGAGATATAAATCACACGGAAGACGCTGCGGCCGCACGCGCATGTGACATTACCCACAATCCACCGCTCCTCTCAGTTAACTCGGTGTTCCCGACTAAGCTGCGAGCGTGTGGTCCGCTTCGGAAAGATTCGCGATCGAACGTTTTCTGTTTGGTTTGCAAGAATACTTTGCTAGTTAGCGTGGTTCAAAAGACGTTCAAATATAACAACACAAAGCTCTCGGTTGTTGAGAAAGTCTGGTTGCTTCATACGCATTTTTTTTCCGGCCATAGGTTTGGTGCGTACACCTCAGGCTCTTCCTATTACTTTACTCTCTCTTCTGTAAACCCTACTGCGATATGAAAGCCAAGTGATTAGCCCGGCATTGGAAGGGACCAAACAAATTAACGATGGTTTTCGTGTGCCGTGTTTCCACATGAGCGGTACTGAGACGATGGAATCCAGTCTCAGCCAGTCTCAAACCCGCTCGGTGCGTAAGCGGCTTAAGAGCTCGCAGATCAAGGCCGCCGGAGAGGGCCTGGCCTAATCGCTCTCATTCGACGCCGTAAAAACAGGAGTGTTATTCGCGTAAATGAGGGGGCAACTTTTGCCTTGTTGACCCGGGGGTGTCCTGGGCCGGCTGCAAGTTATTCGCCGTGCTCCTGCCCGTTTCCCCTGGCGACACAGCCTGTCCTGGCCAAACCCGCTTTTGCACAGGGCTCCCTTTTTTGTGATTATTAATTCATGATTTTTTCGGTTTTGTTTTTTGTTGTTGTTGTTGTTGTTTTGTGGGAGGGGATTTGTGGTTGCTTGTGCACTCTGTTGGAATGTTTGGGATGCGGCTGTTCTTGAATGTGGATGTTCTTAAATGTGGCGGTTATTGGTTGTGGCTGTTGAGGAATGCAGTTGAGATGGCTGCGCAGTAGGCCTGGGGGGGGGGGGGGGGGGGGGGGGGGGGGGGGGGGGGGGGGGGGGGTGGGGGGGGGGGGGTAGAACCAAAGACAGAAATCCAGGACAGGATGTGGACCGGAGCAACACCACAGGGAGTACACTCCGCCCCGTAACATCCCATTCCCACCCCATTTCAGTTTGTGACCTTAAGTGGACATCAGGGTGCCCAATCACAAGAGAAGCTGGGGGGCCAGCCCTCCAACCACATCAAGAGAGTCCAAACGATTCCAAGGAGGCCTCTCTCAGTTCGGGGGGCAGGGAGCAGGGGGCAGGGGGCGGGGCTGGGGGGCGGGGAGCAGGGTCCAGCTGGCTGGGAGTTCTGAGCAGCTTCCTCCTAACCAAGGTTCCTGTTTAGCTTCGTGTTCGCTGTGAACTCCTTCGCTTTTATCTTTTATTTGCTAAAAATACCCAGATAAACACACAAACACGACCCGGGGGGGAGAGGACACGTCGGCCTCGGCGCTTTCATCCGCCGGTGGGAATGGAGCGTCGTCTGCGGACCGTGAGAGGGGCCGCTCGGCGCGGTCCACCACGCGACGCACCTGCACTTCCTGTCGATTGTGGGGGGGGGCCGCCGGGCTAACGTACCCGACAACCGCTTTATTTCACTATCCATGTTATGTATCGCTTTGGCACACGGCCGCATCCATTTTGAATCGCAAAGCTATCATTTTTACGTGCATTATCCATTTACGGATCTCAGTTCTGTGCGTCCGCTTATCGGAGGTGTTCAGGTTAATTACTTCGCTTTAAGATACGCTTGCAGCGCCCCCTTGTGGGGTGAAGGTAATTAGCAGCCTCTGTGCTACAGCCCCAGGTCCTGAACCTCAGCAGCACCAGGCCCAGCGGTCACCCTGGAGGCAGGTCAGAGCCGACCGGCGGTAAATAGCTCTGTTTGTGTACGCGCTCGGATCAAACCAGGCGCCAGGTTCCGCGGAGCTCGGTCACAATGGCGGGAAGAGACGGGGGCTCGGAGACGAGGCGCGGCCCGCGTCCCGTCCCCCCGTCCCGTCCCGCACCGCCCCCCCCCCCCACGGACGACCCAGCCCGCCAAGCATAACAAACCGCAGGAGTCTGTTTGCGCAGAGAGGAGCCCCAGGTTTCCCTCCCCTCCTCGCCCGGCACGGCCCCCTCCTTCATCTTCAAAGAGCCGCGGGGGGGCCCCGCCGAGAGCCTTCCCAAACCGGCCCGCTCCGGTCGGAGCCGGGCCCGGGGAGCACCCTCCAGGATTGGACGCGAGGCCTTCTGCCGCTGGGAAAGGGCCAGACAGAACCAGTCTTACCCCCCCCCCCGTGCGGACCACAATCGGCCCCCTCTAACCCCCACACCTCCTCCTCACCAAAGCAGACGGGTTGGTCCTCTCTCTCTCTCTCTCACACACACACACACACACACACACACACACACACACACACACACACTCTCTCTCTCTCTCTCTCTCTCTCACACACACACACACACACACACACTCTCTCTCTCTCTCTCTCTCTCTCTCTCACACACACACACACACACACTCACACTCTCTCTCTCTCTCTCTCTCTCTCTCTCTCTCACACACACACACACACACACACTCTCTCCCTCACACACACACACACACACACACACTCTCTCTCTCCTGGGCGGCACTGTAGTATAATGTAGTATATAAGGAGCTGGCTTTGTAACCTCAATGCCCTGGGTTCAATCCTCAGCTAGGACACTGTCGTTGTACCCTTTAGCAAGGTACTGCATTGCTTCAGTACATATCCAGCTGTATAAATGGATGCAATGTAATGTGAAGAGTTGTGTAAGTTGCTCTGGCGTAAGAGTAAGAGTATCTGCTAAATGCCGGTAATGATGATGTAATATCATACACACACAGGCCACACACACACCGCCAGTTTTCGTGAGTGATGACCGTATTGACCGATGAGAGTGAATACGGTTGTCACTCCCTGTAAACCATACACATTTAACAACAGAGCGAGTGAATGCATGATTTAGTCACTCTCCTCGCCTGCTCTCGAGAACACATGCAACCATAGCAACGTTTACTTCGGACAAAGATGGTGGCCGGCGTCGTGCGCGTTTGCAAGCAATTCTGAGTTCTGCTGACAGTTCTTGTAACCGGAGGTGTGAGTTTGTCTGGCAACCTACTGTGAACCGACAGCAGTGCTGTACACCCTTTACCCTCATGAATTGGGCACTTCAGAGCTAGGCTTTTTCTGTGGATCGTAACGTTTTCAAATAACTTCAAAAACCCTTTGGTTTTGTTTGGTCTCATTTATGTTTTGCTGAATGTTCCCCTCCGCCTAAATACTTTGCAATTTGTAATCTGAGTAATTTGGTCTCCCAACAAACCACGAGAAGTTGTGCGTGGCACCTTACGTCACACATAACCAATTGTTGAGTGTGGTTCTGGTACACACTGCGCAGACCATTAACAAGCGAAGTGAAATTCGGTAATCAATACCTGAAAATTTCCGGTGGTGACTGCGGTTGTAGAATGCTCTCCGCTATAACCAAACTGTGTGTCAACCGAACAGGATTAAGCAGTGAGAAGTGACAATCGTATTTGACTGCGGTGTGTATGTGGCCACACACACACACACACACATTCACACACACATTCACTTGGACTCACTCACACACAACTGCAGGCAGTGAACAAAATAAATCTGAGAAGTGAAGCAGATATATTCTCCACTCTGCTCATAAAAACATGTTTCTTAATGTCAAGCAGCAACGTCCCTCAACCAAATCTCATTTTACCTGTCTGGTGGCTCCTACAAAGTCACCCGGAGGCTCTTTTGGCAGGAGTCCCTCAGGGACCAGTGCTCAGTCCTCCTCCTGTTTTCTAACTCCAGGAAATAACTTGACTCCTGTTTTTTCCTTCTCATGAAACTGTTACCATCCTATACTGAGGGTATCAAATTCTCTCTCTCATTTCCTCCCTCAGACTCACCCACTGAATGGGTGAGCAGTGCTTTAAAAAGACAGAGCTGTACGGCTACAGCAACTTGCACTGTCGTCATCGCTTGTCCATTATCTATTTGCTCGGTGCTTCTTCTCAGGTTTTAATTGGTTGCTGTTTTTAGACTGAAAAATACCCCAGCAGCTCTACAGCCCCAGGAATGCAGTAGTGGTTGGTAAAATATAATCACATACAGATGAAAAAACAAGAAAACAAGTTAAGTTTTTCCTGCCCTCCGCAGAAGTGACAGGCAAAGTTTACCAATGACATTCCCGCAGAAATTTGTCGTGCGCTTTTGATGGGACTGAATTTCGGGGGTCGTAGAGGGGCACCGTTTTCACAGAGAAGCCAGCTGGGAGGTGAGGGTGGTACGGAGACCACGCCACTCCACTGAGAGGCCTCAGGGGGCCCGGGGGGCCACAGCGCGCTGTATTTACAGTGCATGTCGCTGAAGTCTGGAACGTGATCTAGTGCCTTCAATAAATCCACCATAGATATGAAACCCACCAGAACAAATCGTCCCAGCCTCTCCTGGAATGTGCCGAAGGTCACCTCGCAAAGAAACAAACACACAAAGAAACAAACACAAGTGCCGAAGCCAGAAACACACACGCATGTTTGCACGAAGCAACTGACGCACACCTACAACTTCAGACAAAGAAACGATGCTCTCACACGCACGCACACAAGCACACACGTGCGCGCACACACACACAGACTCGCACACAGCAAAGGAAATACACAGGAGACAGCAAATTTGCTTTTGTAATACACACTATACTATATTTAATACATCTCTAAAGCCTCTACACAGAAGATAGATCTAAAGGAGGGGTGAAGAGGGGTACAGGGGGCGTGTGCAGGTCTCCGCCTCCGGCCTTGTTAGCGTGCGAGACGGCGAGCCGCCCCGCTGGGCCCCCGGGGGCCCGGCGCAGCACCACCACCTGGCCGAGGGGCCAAAGCGCACCGACCCCGGCACCTGGGACAACAGGCCCGCCGGGAACCCGGGGGCCCCCGAACCGAGACGGAATGTGGAACGCGGCCAAAGGGACAGAACGGGGCGGAGGCTCCCAGCACGCCCCCCCCCCCCCCCATCCCCGCAGGACCCCCGCCCAGCCCCCAGGAACGGCGGAGAGAGCGCTAACGCGCTAAACGCGTCCTACGTTACAGAGAACAGATTCATTATTATTTTTTATTTTTTTTTACATTCATAAAAATAAAAAAAAAGGAACACGATACGGTAATGTCAGGAGGGTCTGCGCGTACCTACGAGAGCTCCCTCGTCCTAAAAGAGAGAGAGGCGGCGGCGGAGGACAGGAAACGCAGACGGCGCAGCCGAGGCCGGCGAGCCCTCAGCGGAGCCGTCGGGCGGAGGACACTGGAAACACCTGTCACGCCGCATCGCTGCGGCTTCCCGCACAAAAGCGCTCGCCTCGCCTCGCCGAGCGGCGAGAGGCGTTCCCCGGCAGGTCACCCCGTGCGTGGGATCGCTTGCATACCGCTGACTCACCCGTCAACTTCTTTTTTGTTTTTTTTCCTCAGTACGTTTAATGCACACGCCGTGACGCGCTGTAGCATTCCACGCTAACGCTGTGGCATGTTTTAAAAGGTTTTTTTTGTTGTTTTTTTTTTTTGACTGAACTGGCAGTTCGGCATTGCCTGGCACCGATAAGTGGAAATGTGCGTGATTCTATGTAATACATTTTGTAGAAAAAAAAAAAAAAAAGAAAGAAAGAAAGAAAGAAAGAAAGAAAGGAGGAAAGCATGGTACGACTGCTCCGCCCGGTGGGAGGAATGTGAGGTGTGAACTCCAGCGTGTGAGGCTGTGTGGCGGGGGGGGGGGGTTTAAGGCGAGGGGGGGGTTTGGGGAGATGGGGGGTGTGGGGGGGTTAATATAGACACTGGCAGGCACCCTCAGGGCAACAGAACAATAACTTCTCAAACACTTATTTTTGAAATCGATAAGAATAATAATTATTCTCTTCCTTCCCTGTTTTAAATCAGTTTTTTTAAAATCCCTTCCCAGGTTACCGTTTGGGTCACGTGCCAAAAAAACCATGCTACTGGACGCCTCACGCCCCCACCCCCCCATTACAGCACCTGCTCTGGTCCTCACAGTGCTGTCGGGACAGGGGAACGGGAACCCGGTTTTCGGGTCGGGAAGTTGCTGGCACCTCTCAGACCGGGCTGGGGGGAGGGGGGGGGACCAGGTGGCCCATTCAGAGCAGGGGGCCGCACGGGGGCTGGCCCCCGCGGGGGTATTGTTCCTCTCTGATCACAGAGAAAAGCCCCACAAGCCAGACAAACCAAAGCAGCACTGTCCCCCCCCACCTCCCGCTCCCCTACCCCGCTCTCTCCCCAGAGGAGGAGGAGGAGCGCATTGCCCCCGTACGATCGCGGGAACCAATCGGCAGCCGAGGAACCGATCTTCCTCCCTCTCTCGCCCTCTCCTGCCATATTTCTCTCTCTCCACCCCCCCCCCCCCACCCCCCCAGGCCCAGCCAACAGACCGTCCCCAAAGAAAAATGCCCCATGCCAAATTGGCCTTTATCGGCCCCAGCACAGAGACTCTTTAATACCAGTGCGAGGCGGGGGGGCATTTCGCCTGTTGGCAACAGACAGCAAGGTGGGGGCTGTCTCCTCAGAGCTTCAGCAGCAGTTAAGCTGGGAGTACACTTGATAAGAGGGAGGGCTCGGCTGAAATCGAACCGCTGCCAAACGTGGCTCCGCCCACGAACGCGCGCATGCTTATTTCGGCCTAAAACCGTTCGCTCAGCGACACTCCGCTCCTCTGAGCGTAGATTCGGATTCTGTGGTAACCACAGGAAACACAGTAAGTGACAACATTGGTTGCGGCAAAGGGGCAGGAACTTCCCGAAATGGACGTTGATGATTGCTAAATCGCTTCGTTTATTCAGCGCTGCAAAAAAATAAGAAAGAGAAGTCGGCACGTTCGTCCGTCAGGAGGCGGGACGCAGACGCCGCCACCGCCACCGCAGCCACCCTCCGCACTCACGTCGGCACGCGAACGTCTCGGCCAGCAGGGATGTGGGCGCTGCGGTGGCCAAAGCCAATGCGGCGGAGTTTATAGCTTTCCCCACAGACACGCCATTTTATGCTGTTTAGTTCGTATGAACTAGGTGAAGTTTGTTTCTGCATCAAGTATACTCCCAGCTTTACTCGACTAGTACTGTCTGGAGGTGCAGACCCAGTGCAGGCGGGGGGGGGGGGGCGTCTGACCAGCAGGCACTACTGAAGGTGCCGAAAAACATGGGGCTTGTGCGTCTTTCACCTTGTGCTACACTGAAGGCACTTTTTCTCTCTCTCTGAGACAGAGGAGGGACTCGTCTACGAGTCGTCCAATCGGCTCGCAGCACCAGTGAGGTCACATGGTCAGAACCCATCCGGAGAGGCAGGCAAGAGCAAGCGACGCTCGAGCGCTGGATCGGCACGGACGCGGACGGAGCTCTGGGTGACGGACCGGCGCCTGCCGCCGGCCCACAATGCACCTGTATCCCCGTCCACCATCAAAAAAAAACCTGGACACTCCACTAATCACTAATAACCGGCACGTATACACAGAGAAACACATGCATGCACACAAGTGGAGCATAACACCATCAATCTAGCTAGGAATCAGAACTGGACAGAGTTAGAGAGGACGTGAGGGTCTGTAATGTTGCAGTGCAGTTGTATGCAGGTGTCTGTAATGTTGCAGTGCAGTTGTATGCAGTTGTCTGTAATGTTGTAGTGCAGTTGTATGCAGTTGTCTGTAATGTTGTAGTGCAGTTGTATGCAGTTGTCTGTAATGTTGCAGTGCAGTTGTATGCAGCGCTGCTTTAGTGTTCCTGCAGACAGTGTCAGACTCATCTCAGCCTCCCTTACTGCAGAGTGGCCCCCCCTGGGGCGGGGCCAAGACAGTAACTCCCATTGAGGGCGGGGCCAAAACAGAGTGACTCCCATTGAGGGCGGGGCCAAAACAGAGTGACACCCATTTAGGGCAGGGCCAAGACAGTGACTCCCATTGAGGGCGGGGCCAAAACAGAGTGAGTCCCATTGAGGGCGGGGCAAAAACAGAGTGACTCCCACTGAGGGCGGGGCCAAGACAGTGACTCCCACTGAGGGTGGGGCCAAGGTACAATACGTGTGTCACTAAGCAGTGAAGCGGTAGCTTCTGAAGATGATATTACTCACATTGTTGCACACTAATTCCTTAAAACAAGCAGCAGTTGACTTCCTACAGAACTGTGTGAAAGTCCATCACTAGTTTGGTCAATGAAACGTTGAATGTTAAAAACTATTAACATCTGATTTTCCCCTCAGGGTGACAGAATGCTTCCGTTTTACAGTTAATTTCTCTACAACTAACCAAATCTCCAAGGCAATGGTACAGAAATAAACCAGCTTTCCCCACCCCTTGACCCTTGACCCCTAACCCAAAGACTCCTTGACCAATCCCAGCAGCTCTGTGGTCGCCGGGTGGCTAAGAGCACAGCCCCGGGCTGAGGACAGCCGGTTCCTCAGTTTGAGATGTGGGGCCGTGTGGGTCGGGGGGTTGGCGGGTTGGTGGGCGGGGCTAGTGGGCGTGGTCCGGGCGTGGCCCGTTGGTGGGCGGCTCCTCCTGGAGGAAGGGCGAAAAGGAGGAGCGCACGGTGCGCCCCTTCAGGGCCTGCTGCACGCGGAAGTTGTTGACCATGCTCTTCTGCACCTCCTCCTCCGCGGAGGTGAAGAGTAGACTCCTGAACACCGCCAACTGCAGGAGAGAGAGAGAGAGAGAGAGAGAGAGAGAGAAAACAGTGAAAGTGTAAGATTAAGGCTTGATCCTGGTGGCTACAATCCAGTTTTGGACAGGGTTCCCACTCATCCTGGAAAAAAACCTGGAAATTTGTATCGACTAGTTTTCCAGTCACGGAAAGCACCTGGAAAATGAGAAAATTTACAAAATGTCCTGGAAATATTTGTGAGGTCCAGGAAAATTGTACGCTAGGCTATAAGTCGAGCTATTAAACAGTATATTTAGAGCTGAGATTGCATATTTTTCCGTATTTTTCTCCGCTTTTCTCATTTTTATTAGCTGCTGAGATTATACGGCCGAACGAAGTTTTGAATGGTTACGGTAACTTGCACATTGCCCCCCCCTCCCCCCCCGTCCACCACCAGCTTTGGGCTACCATTGTCCATGTTTCATGTCTGTAAGTCTAAGTCATGGAAATTGTCCCTGGAAAGTCCTGGAAAATGATTTCCTAAAATGAGTGGGAACCTTGTTGGACTCTCACTTTCTACACCCTCAGTGTGGGTCTAGTTACCCCTTCACAATACACACACACACACACAGACACGCGCACACACACACACACACAGACACGCGCACACACACACACACACACACACACACAGTTAGGACTTTGTCATACATTTTGCATTTACATCGGTCTCTGCTGCATGCGTGGCTCCTGTTCTTCCGCTTCGTCGTCGAACTGGCTATCCAGAGACGTTTCCGTCTCCGAATACTCGGTGTGAAAAAGGCGCCACTGGCCATTCACCAGCGGAGACTAGCTCTTCAAGCTCCTGCTCTGCACTCGTGGATTGTGATTACTTTGTTGACGTGGACGTTTGACCTCATTTTGTTCGACTTTCGAAATCCCTCCAGCCCTGCTTGTTTGTTTGCCGATTGAATTTTGTGTTTGACCGTTGACTCGTTCCGTCTGACCTCTACTCTCGTTTTCCCCCCCTGCTCGCCGGACAGTGACCCCGGTGTTGCCAGCTGGATTACAAATCCTTTCATCGGGACACCATGTTTGTTATTTGCTTTGCTATTTCTCCTTTATTAGTTTTGAAGGTAACTCTGGGTGGGGTTTTAAATCTCTGTTGGGGGTGAAGCTATTCGGACTCCTGGTCTCAGCCTGCAGATTAAGTGCCTCAGCGTTTAAAGCCACTCCATACCTGGCATGCCTTCGAAGACTAGCCAGGCTTTAATTAGTATTTAATAAGCAGATAGGGACTGGAGTTACTCTTCGTTCTGCAGTAGCATTTCCATAACCGATTCCCCACTCGCTTGCCTTATCCTTTTCCCTGTTGTGGTCTGATGCAGAGTGGGTCCTAACACACACACACAAACACTCACACACAGACACAGACACAGACACAGACACCAACACGCACACGCTCACGTTCACACACATGTTCGTATTGCTATACTTGTGAGGACTTCCCATTGACTTACATTCATTCCGTAACCTCTAACCCTAACTCTAACCTAACCCCAACCACTACATGCCAAACCTTAACCCTAACCTTAACCTAATTGGAACCCCAACCCTAAGTCCTAACCCTAAAACTCTTGAACTTGTGGGGACCAGCAAAAGGTCCCCACCTTGCGTAATTTTCCTATCTTTCTATCCTTGTGGGGATATTTGGTTCTCACAAAGATAGTAATACATGTCACACACACACACACACACACTCTCACACACACACACACACACAGCCCCCTAGCCTTCTCACCTGGTCATGGCTGACTTCGATGTGCTGCTTCATGATCATCCAGGACACGGACTCGCTCAGGGGCGGGGTGGTCAGTGACCCGGCGTAGGCCCAGTAATCCTGGGTGTTGCTGGGTAGAAGGCAGGCTGGGTCAAACTTCGTGAACTCCACCACACTGTCCTACAGGGAGTATAGCACATTACACATTATAATATACACATAGTGCAATACAGCACACTGTCAGACAGGAAGTATAACACATTATAATACACACATTTACTGTATAAATGCATTACACCACACTGTTCTACAGGGAGTATAATACACACATTTATAACGCATTACAGCACACACATCTACGCACACAGTTCTATTTGTTTTACCTTACACCACATTACAACATACATACATTGACACACATGCACATACAATCACTCGCTTGCTCACTGACCGACACAATTTCACACACTCATATAGGCTGAGAGGAGGATTTAGGGCAAAAACCACATTTAAAAATCAAATTATCACAACACAGAACAGACCTGTCTTCAAAGATCTTAATTATTAATTATTCTCTTAATTATTTTATTAATAATAAATTATCTTTTATAACATAATTCAGTAATGATTTAATTACTTAACTGCAGAAATGATAATATTGTTCATATGACTATACTTCAGAAAGATTTTTTTTTAACTTACAATTTCTTTAAAGCTTTTTTAAACGGATTATATAAACTCAAACGCAACAACTTGAGCACTTGGCCACTAGAGGGCACTGCAGTTCCAGTTCTCCGTGCTTCTCAGTGCCGTTTATCTTGGCGGTCCAGTTCAGTACAGTAGGCGTCACCTTTGCCTCGGATCAGAGCTTGTTTATCTCACTGACCTTCGGCTAAAAAACAACCCGCTACGGCACCTATTTCACCAGCACACACACAGGCTAACACTGATTAAGATACAGCATTAGCGGCGCTCATTCGAAGGCTAAAAAGTGGAACTCACCTTGTGCCTGACGGCCGGTAAAGCATCCACTAATTTTTGAAGACCTTCGTGTCGCTTTCCCACCTGAGAACAGGGAAAGAGATAATTGAAAGTGCGCCAAGTTAACAAGTCTAAAATGTGGTCATAACGGGAGCGTAAGTACCCCAAAAAACGCTAAATTCAACTAAGGGACTTGCACACCGCTAGAAAAGGAAAAGGAGAACTTCCTCAAAAAAAGCCAAATGCTAAGATATTTAGAAAAAATACATACGTGTTTATTGTGCGAACAACGAGCTAAAGTACACCAGCGCCAGGTGATAAAAAAATTAATAGTAAGTAGACTCTTTAGTTACGTATGACCTTCCTCAGATGTTTCAGTCACATGACTGAAGAAAGTCACACATGACTGAAACATCTGCATACAGTCCATTTTTATTACCTTGCACTGGGGCACTTCAGCATGATGTCTGCACAATAAACACGTATTTATTTTATTTTATTTTATTTTTACACGCATGTAATTTTCTAAATATCTCTGCGCTTGATTCTTCTTTTTTGAGACGGTCCCCTTTTGTATCTAGATGTGTGCCGGTCCGTTTTTCCCCTAAGTTGAAGTCCACCTAAGAGCAATTCAGATATGATCAGATAAGATATGCCCCTGCTACTGCCTGTGTGTGAGAGAATGGCTGACACTGTGTGAATGAGTGAGGGGCTGTGTGTGTGTGTGTATGTGTGTGTGTCTGCCTGTCTGTCTGTGAGTGTGTGTGTGTGTGTGTCTATGAGAGAGCCTGTGAGAGAGTGTGAGTGTGTGTGTCTATGAGAGAGCGTGTGAAAGAGTGTGTGTGAGAGTGTCTATGAGAGAGCGTGTGAGAGAGTGTGTGTGAGAGTGTCTATGAGAGAGCGTGTGAGTGTGAATGTGTGTGTGTTGTCTGTCTGTCTTGTCTGTGATAGAGTGTGTGTGCATTAATAGATGATAATGATAGACATGAATTTTCTGGTGTGCCTCTCATCCCCTGCGTCATTAGGAAGTGAGAGGTGTGTGTCGCACCTTCAGGAAAACCCCAATCACAGCCAGGCCGTTTTCCTCCATCACCGCCTCCTCAAACAGGCTGTACTTCTCAGCGTTCCAGTGCACCAGGTGCAGCTGCAGAGAGAGAGAGGGAATACATCACAAAGGGGAGACAGACACACGGTCAGCTCCATAATGCTTGGGACAAATACATATGTTTTTCTTTTTTTTCTTCTTGATTTGGCTCTGTACTCCACAATTTTGATTTGTAATCAAACAATTCGTATGTGGTTAAAGTGCATATACTCAGGTTTGACTTAAGGGTTTTTTTTTGTTGTTTTTTTTTTTTTTTAAATAAACTTGGGCCTCACCATGTAGAAATGACAGTACTTTTAGTACTTTTAATACCCCCCCCCCCCCCCCCCCCATTTCAGGGAACCATAATGTTTGGGAATCATTTGCATGCAACGACTGCTTGAAGTCTGTGACCCATATTGTGACATCCCCAAGCGTTCAGTATCTTCTCTGGTGATGCTCTGCCAGGCCTGTACTATGCCATCTTCAGCTCCTGTTGCTATCAGTAGTTACATAATCAATTAAGACACGTGAGCCAGTACCTGCTGCAGCCATACATGCCCAAACCATAACATCCGACCACCATGTTTCACAGCTGAGGCGGGTGGAGGGGTGGGGGTGCTTTGGATCTTGGGCAAGTCTTTCGGGCCTCCACACTTTGTTCCGGCCATCACTCTGATACAATAAATCTTGATCTCATCTGTCAACAATTCTTTTTTCCAGAACTCTAACAGCTCTTTTAGGTACTTCTTAGCGAACCGTAACCTGCCAATCCTGTTCTGCAGCTATCTAGTGGTTTGCATTCCGTAGTTCTGTTCCTGAAGTCTTACGCAGACAGTAGTCACTCCCATGTCCACGCCTGCCTCCTGCGGAGTTTCTGATCTGTCAGACAGATGTTTGGGCGTTTTCTTCATTATGGTGAGAATTTGTCAGTCATCAACTGTAGAGTTCTTCCTTGGCCCACCAGGCCCTTTGTTATGCCCTTAGAATATGTTATGTAAAAAGGGTAGGTATAATAAGCTAAAGCTTCAGCCTACATCTTTTCGGTCAATGTTTTTTGTTTTTCTTTTAATTTAATGCCTTATTGTTATTAATTTATTTCTATGTGCATTCTTTTTGGAAAATTGTTAATAAGGACCAAAATAAATTACTACTACTACTACTACTTTGTGATGACTGAGCTCATCAGTGCTCTCTTTCTTCTTAATGCTGTTCTGAACATTTGATTTTGGTAAGCCTAAGCTTTGGCCCATATCTCTGACTGTTTTTCCTTATTTCTCAGCTCCGTAATGGTTCCCCTGACTTTCACTGGCACAATTCTGGTCCTCGTGTTTATACATGCAAAGAACAGACTCCAAAGGCAATCAAAAATGAAGAATGAAGACTAGATACAGAAAACTCTCTAATGCCTGCACTAAGGAAGCAATTGAACAGAATAATGGAATGGAACAGAAATAATCACAAACACCCATGAAGCATTTGTCCCAAAAATTTTGGTGTCCTGAAATGGGGGGACTATATATAAAAAGCTCTGTAATTTCTACATGAATGTATATAAAAATACCCTCTAATAAAAGCTGAGAATGTGCAATTTGCCCACAAGTAAATTATTTGCTTATGTATGTAAAATTATGGAGTACAGAACCAAATCAAGAAAAAGATGTCTTTGTCCCAAACATTATGGAGCTCACTGGATAGCACAAAGGAAAGACATCAATCACAGAGGATAATAGCCCATGTCCCAGTCATACCATCACACAAACAGAAATATGTGGTGTAACTCTATCCCAAAACACATCTAGGTCTGAAACACACCCAGTACACCCCCCCCCCCCCCCCCCCACCCAATTCTCTGGTCAGCAAACATTCACTCAGAGGAGACCCTGCATTTGAGAAGCACTACAATGGTCCAGGCCTAATGCTATTCAGACAAAAAAAACGGTCATTAACTCTTTTTTTTTTTTGAACACACACACAACACCACCAGAGGGGATCAAAGAACAGAAGCTCACAACCAGACCACACAAAGGAGCGAAACCCATGTCTGGGTCATACCAGTCACCACACACACCACTCTCTCTCTCTCTCTCTCTCACACACACACACACACACACACACAAATACACACACATATATACACACACACACACACACACAAATACAGGCTGTAACTCTACCCCACACACCTGACCAGAAACTGCTGGGAACTTGAGCATAAGCACATTCACACACACATACACACACACACACACACATCACACAAATACAAACACACAGATGCACAAGGGCAGAACACTCATCCATTATTAAGAGATGAGAATAGAGCAGCAGTTACACAGGACAAGGGTATGTGGAACTGGCCAAAAGCGTGGCATTACACACCCACACAGACACCCACACAGGCACACACACAAACACACACACACACACACACACTCCACTGCAAAAACCACTGATCCCAGTCAGCTGTTGGGGAGTCCAGGCTAATCTCATGGGACTTCCCCATTCCGCCCTCAGCCCTGCCCACCACACCCACGTGCACTGCACGCGGGGTCACATGACACAGGACCCATTGTGACGTCATGGGTCTCAGCTGTGCGCAAACATGGCTGGTTGCAGTGGAGTGGACTGATACGGACAGAGACGGCAAGCGGTGGCGATGTTGGCAGGGTTACGCTGGATAGTGTTCCAGTTCCTGCTGCTACATTGAAACTTGGACAAAGGATATAAAGGCACGACCTCAGCTACATTCCTGTGCTCGGTTACTAAGGACTGGCTGTACGATTACGTCTGTACATACATACTCGGGAACACTGTGTACCTACATCCATACACATACACATGCTTACACACCATCTCGCCCCAGGCAGTACACGCATGATGCACCCCATATGCATGCATATATGCATACACACACACACTCACACAAGAGGCAATACACAATGCTTTTACATACAACATTCTTGTGTGCACATACACAAACGTACACAGTCACACACACGCTCGCTCCATCTGCCCTCCCCACACACACAGACACACACACACGAGGCAACACACAATCCTTTTACATACAACATCCGTAAATGCATGTACATTTACGCGCACACACACACACACACACACACACACACATGCGCACGCACACCCGCACACACGCAGACATACACACGAGGCAACACACAATGCATTTACATACAACATCCTTGAGTGCATGTACACATACGAACAGACGCACACGCACACACACACACACACACACACACACACACACACACACACTCACACACAAACACACACACACTCACACACACACACACTCACACACTCACATACGCACACACGCACACTCACACACGCACACACACATACGCTCACACACACACACTCACACACTCACATATGCACACTCACACACTCACATACGCACACACACACACTCACACACACACACACTCACATACGCACACACGCACACTCACACACGCACACACGCACACACACATACGCTCACACACACACACACACACACACACACACACACACTCACATATGCACACTCACACACTCACATACGCACACACACTCATACACTCACATACGCACACACACACTCACATACGCTCACACACACACTCTCCCTCCCTCACGGGGGCTGTACCTCCGCAGGGAAGAGGCGGCGGTCCACGGTGTGCTCCGAGCCCCAGGCGTTGTTCTCCCCCCAGTGGAAGTGGAACTGGCACAGCCGGTACGGGTCCTTCAGGGGGCCGCCGCTCAGAGCTGGGGGAGACGCACAGCGCTTACGCCACGCGGCCTGCGCGGAGACGCGCCGCGCGCCCGCCGCGCGAGCCCGCCCGCCTTCCGGAACGCGCCGTCCGAGGCGCGGGGCGGCCGGAGATGGTTCGGTCGGACGATCGATCGAGCCGCGGCCGCCTCGCGCCTCAAGACGTCGACAAACGCCTCGCTTTGTTCCGGAAGGGTCAGGGGAGCCACAAGGGGGCGCTAGATTTTGCTGCTACTCAGCGGTTGAACAAATGCAAATGAGGTGAAATAACCGCGTAAGCATCCATTCAGTTATTTCACTTCGTTTGCATTCCTGGACCTAAACTGGCTGTTTATTTAATAGTCAAACAGTGCGGTCCTTCGGGATCAGATTTGGCCACGCCTATGATGATGATTGCCACTCCATGTACAGAACAGTCTCCTATTCTCACTCCATTACCACTACAGCCTTTTAAAACCACACCCACACATTCAGACTTAGACAGGTACAACTTGTACAGATGATTACAACAGGACACTGACAGCTCGACAATGAATTCAGACACTTTCCGAGAAAAGAATGTGGTTCCTCATTCAAAATAGACCAGATTTTAAAAAAGACTCATTTCAGACAAGAGATTTTGCACCGTTCTGATTGCAGAAGAACTATTATGGTCATACAGCCTGCCTATTACAGAATAATTACACAAGGCAACAGAAGCCTTCATTTTGTAGGTCCTATATTTTAGCTGGAATGGGAAAAGCAGTAACCGCAGAGAGAGAGAGAGAGAGAGAGAGAGAGGGAGAGAATCCAAACACAAGTTCAATGAGCTGCTTTATATATGTTGGCATTACTAACTTGAGAAGTATGTTTTAAAAAAAAATTTAATTCATGCCTCTACCACAGAAACTTTCAATTAAACAAGAAAAACACCACAAAATAAGGCCAGGCTTAGATGTAATCAACGCTCATATTCACACCAACCATTCGAGGTGCAGTTTCCAGTAAAAGTACCAAGATTGCTGGGGGTCAGAAGGAAAAGTTTTCCTTACTTGACTTGTCTGTGGTGTCGTCGTACTCCACGAGGAAGGAGTAGCCGTTGTTCCATATTTGCTGGCAAGTCCTGGGGTCGTATTGGAAGGTCAGCGGCTTAAGCTGGGGGTCGAAGACGCTCTTGCGCACCGCGATGTCGATCGGAGACTGTCTGTCCCCACCGGGCACCGCGAGAGTTCCCTGCCACATCGGATGCACTGGAAAAGAGAAACCCGCTGAGCTGTCAGTAGTGACGTGCAGACACTCTTTGGCTCTATGAACCATAAAGTTACAATATCCCACAGCCGACTATCTTTTATAAAAAAGAAACATTTTCTATAGAAAAAATTACCCCAAAACTTACGTTTACATTCCACAGCTCCCTGCATAGTACACATGATGAAAAATATCGATACAAAGTGCTACGTGTTTTAAAAACTGCGAGATTTAATTAAACGCAACTCCTTCTTCCCTGAACTAGTGGAAATGGAAAAAGAAAATCACTTCCTCCTCAAACTCTCAGTAGCCTAACCCTAAAGGAAATTGCAAAAAAAAATATATAAAAAAAAACCCCGAATAGGTTGCAGAGCCGGACAGTCGGAACACAGTCATTGGTTGGCGTCAAGCCTACAAAAGAAATACAACCCCATTCCTCCACCTGGTTGCCCGTTCACCATGGGTATGTGTTCCTTTCTGCGAAAGTATTTCTCAGCACTCGCGGGTCACAAGACAATTACTGTGGGCTTCTTTTCTTGCGGTTCCGCCTGCTATTGGTCTGTTAAACAAAACCGCACTGTATGCAATCCATATTTCAGAAACAACTGTTTAACTCTTTCGTGTCAAGCACAACGAAAACCGTTATGAGCTGCGCTAACTGTTGAAAGTATATTTGTGGTGCCCGCTGTTAAACCAGGCTAAGAGAGAGAGACTAATCCTAGAAACGACCAGTTTCCAATGGTTTCATATTTCCGGTTTTGATAGGCGATTGCATGCGATGCGGTATAGTCTACATTTTAGACGATAGGTAGCCATATGCGTTCTGAATAGTCCATAACAGTGGAAGCCATCAGTTGCTTCTTTCCCTGAAATGTAGCGTTATAAAACAGCCTAAGTGCAAAACTGACTATAAAGTCTGAGCCTTGCATAAATGAACTTTCGCTTTATTTTAATTTTAAAAACTGAACTGTTAGTATATGGGCGAGAGCCAGAGAGCATGCACAAAGTTAACAAAGTAACTGATCTGAGACCGGAAATAACGTAGGACTAAATCACATGCTCACACAAGTACGTTTAAAGCTGTTCATTATATTTTGCATGTGAAACACTTTGGCAACGTCGGCGTATGTCTAAAATGACATATCCTAGTCAGTAGCTTACGGAAATTGCAGAAGACACCTGTCCTAGTTATTTCCATTTTACATGTATGCCTATGGCTACGTCACGCCCGCAGTTCGCGTGAGTTTGAGTGTTTTCGGTGCGATGCCAAATAACAACAAAAAACGGGACAGCCAGTGTTGCTGGGTCGGGTAATGGCGTGGATGGATGTACGTCTTATGCAACACCATTTCCTTCCGTCAACACGAACCACAGAACTATAACGAAAATATTCTCACGAATAGGAGAGGAGGATCTATAGGCTGGATCTTGACAAAAGGGGCAGAGGGATCAATATATTAAAACCATTAGCCAGTTTCAACAGGCCTGCATTCTCTTCAGGAAAAAGAAAAGGAGACAGCTCGGGGGGATACTTCTCAAATTCACCACATACGGCCGTGGCTCTCTAAGGAAGTGCTTTCTGCATCAGTTTCATCCTGTCATGCCCATCTAATGTCAGTGTGAAGCAAACGATGCTGCCTTTTTCAGTCAGTGTGAAAGAACCTGGTCAACTTGAAACAACAGTAAATAAACCCTAAACGGTTATGATAACCAACACACAATAATAGCCTTCGGGTGAGACCCGGTTATTATATTCAGCATTGTATCACAAGAGTGAAAACTCTGAGCTACATAGTTCATCAACACGTTATATAACATATTTGCAAATGTAATCACTGATTGTTTCATGACAACCGACTACGGCGAAAATGTGGACCGAGTCCTTTTTACGAGACCAGACATCAACCGCCTTTGGCCTGGTGGTCCCGAGGTCAAATTGCATCTTGCAACAATCCAGTCCACAATTTCTGAGTAGCCAAATTGTTCGCTGATTTGAAAACATGTTCAGGCTAGATTTCTAGTTAACCCTTTAATGGTGTTCATTCAAAAAAGCTATTCTAATGACACAAGCTTCTGTATAATAAAACACATTCTGAATTAAATTACACGTTATGTCGTCTATAAGTGGCAATGGCACATGTTCGGAATGAGTTGACATGCAGATTCGGTAAAGAGCGAACAAGCAAGTTAGCAGCAAGCATGTTTTTAGCCAGCGCACAAGCTACAAGACCTTTTTTCAATCGAGACAAACTAGCTCGCTATCGATAATTGTGTTACACTTTTCCATAATCTACGCGTTGCTATTGTCACGCACTAACCATGAGAGAGCACAAGTTTGCTGGAACATGCTGAGAGATTGCATCTTCTGACGGGGATCCATCGATGTCCTCTGGTGTGTCTGGAAAATTGCTTTAATAGTTGACGACCCATCGGAGCAACGATCGCCGTGAGCGTTACCATGTTGTGAGTTCTCGGGCAGAATTATCGTTTGGAATTAATACAAAAACAGACTTTAATTAAAACCTTCTTAGACTATCTTCCAGAGAGTCCCCAGTCTGTTCACACAACACCTTAGTCGCACAACTTGCCCTAAACAGGTCAAATTACCATGGTAGGCTACAAATGAGTGCCTAGTCTAGTCCCATCCATTGCGTATGGGAGGGGATCGGCTCCCTCGTTGTCACCACTGATTGGTCGTAGCAAAAAGGGGAAGGCTTACAAACAAACATGCACCTTCTTTCTATGGTTAAAGATAGCCCAGCCTACTGGTTTTTCTCGCTTACAAGAGGGTTGTACAGTTGTAGTCAATTACTTTTTCAGTCATAATAATTTTCTGTTATAAGTCGTGAAGACACTTTTTAATATTTGAATCCGTTAGTCTATCCACCACAGAACTGGAAAACAAGCGATAAAGACAAAACAGACATAATTGTTCGGGGCGGTGAGATGTCAGCCAATAAGCTGCGACTTTATAGGGGCGTTTCTCCGTGTTCCACATATGGCAACATCGCGAGACAGCTAGATCCTGGTGTTGTGGTACAGTCGCATACCTAAAGTAGGCTGCACAATGAGTAACAAAATAGTAGCATTTCATTTTAATAGGCTTGTTGAAAAACGAGCGTGCATGTATCATTAATGCGTACGGAAGCATAATAAAATAAAGGTGACTGTCGTTGCAAGATTAGTTCTTTTTGTGGGCTATAGCCATATTTTATGCGGCTAGTGACATTTGGCCATATATTTTTAAAAATGAAATGCCGTATTTAAGATACATTTTAAGATGAAGATGTTTAACATAGATTCATAATCGCTACCTGTAAGGTCTGATGAGGCACAACTGGTAGCCTATTTCAAGTTACTCGACGTTAGCGGACTACACAAAGCAACACATACTCCTTACGAGACTATTTCATGCTATACGTTTATAGTTCCATCTGCAAAAGCGATTGTCTAATAACTTGCTGGAGGGTACAGCGAAAGTTGTAATTACACATAACTCCACCTACAAGCCCGGAACTGGACCAAGTTCTCACCTATAATGCTAATTCCTTAACCCCTCCACCGCTGTGTAAGTGGCAAGATTCATGTGCAAAAAAAGTTTACCCTGCGCGACGAAAATAAAGCTCCTTATCTCTCAAAACAGTTTTCCGGATTATTTGCCTTAACTAGCTGAACATTTATGTAAAAACTTAATGCGTACAAAATTACTTCGATGTAGACCATTTGTGACGACCTCTTGACAGGGGAACGTGTTTTCTTGGACTATGTTCCCCAAATAAGCACAAACAGAACTTTTTTTTTAATGTTTTTGCCTTGGTGTCTTCATTTGACGCACGAAAATCTACATGTATCTACAACCAGATAAATGGTTACGAAATCACGTGTTTGCAAAAACAGCCAGGGAAGGTACTGAATGTGCTAGTACCACGCAGGGGCGTGGGAGTTGGCAGAATCTCCGTCGAAGCTAGAAGTCGTCATCCGGCGGGTTCAGAGAGTTCACACCCTTGGCTTGACCAATTCGTTAAGCGTCAGTGGGAGCTCCACATACAAGTGGCTCATAAAACTGCGCCGATTACCCAAGAATAAAAAAGGCTTTCATTTAAGCACGTTCTTCTTGGAAACCTATGGTAAAGTGAATAAAAATAGGGGTTGCACTTATACAATATTTCACCGTTTATTCAGTCTTTATTTGGTCCAGATGAGGTACAGTATCGATGTGCCTAAAAACAAAACCATGAAAAGGTGAAATATAAATAATGCTGACCACAAACACCCACAAAAACACCTTCTTCAATTGGTACCGGGAAATAAGCACCTAACAGCAGAAGACCGAATTGTCCGTAAATCGCACAGAGTAAGTCTTTCACACGGCCCGATATTACGGAAATCTACAAGATTCCAGATTCATTGGCGAATCCGGACCTACTTTGCGTTTTACACTACTGTCTATTGTACAGACCAGAGAACTGCGTAAACTGTCGGCGGCTCATCAAGGAAGGACTGGTTCCAGTTTACATAGACGGTTAAAAGGGCCGCAAAATGAAAATACTCTCTTGGATAACTTATTATTTTCAAATATATATTGAATTTCCTAGCTTTTGTTTACATTGTTCGTCTCCTTTGATTTTGTCTCCCAAAATGGAGCACTGGACTCATGGTTTGTGTCTAATCGGTTCATAAGAAATACAAAAGTTTTTTTCTCACCCCCCCCCCCCCCCCCCCCCTCCCCAATTCTTTAAAACTTGTTCCAGAAGTCAGCTGTGTCTTCAGCTGTGTCAATGGCCTTCAGTTGACAATACAAATCCAACAAAAATAAGCATACTGCTTTTGACGGGTCAGTTTTTGTACATATATATTTACAGGCGTTCGATAAGAGGAGACACAAATACGACCACGGACACGCCCCCCGTGCCGGAGCTAGTCGAGCGCTATGATGTCATCGTCATCGGCGGACGGTTGCTCCAGTCGCTTGCGCTTGGCCACGCCCTCGCCGGTCTCCGCGTCCTGCAGCTTCCGTTTGTGCGAGCCCGTCTCCTGGGCAACATCCATGGCGCTGGAGGAGGGCTCTTCGTCCGAATCCACGATGAGAACGTCATCGTCCTCTGCAGGGGCTGCTGTTGGGGGGGAGGTACCATTATTCATCTGTGTCTTTGTCTATATCAGTGGTCTCCAACCCTGGTCCTGGAGAGCTACAGGGTCTGCTGGTTTTCATTTTCACCTTAAAATCAGCACCCACTTGAGACCCAAGACACCAGGTGAGTTGAGTTAACTGTGCAACCAACCGCTCTAATTGACTCATGAAGTGCAGAGTCACTATGAAAACCAGCAGACCCTGTAGCTCTCCAGGACCAGGGTTGGAGACCACTGGTCTATATCCATTTATTATTTTAACTTTTGGACTGGTGCTCCTTTCATTGTCTAAGCCCACATGTATACGGGTGACCTAATCTGTTTTTATGATCTTTGCTGATTCTGCTGTTTAAATCAACAGATATTCTCAAGTTCGTCCACAAGTCTGCATTGAACGTTTTGATGAACACTAAAGCGGTAGTTAATGGTTGAGTTTATCTTTTTCCATTAAGAGTGTTATTGATAACAGTCCAATAACTCATCTGAAGGGACATTAGTTTGCATGCTGCAATGACTTAGAGTGTTACATGAGATACAGTTATGATAAAACTTTGTGATAACATGAGTATAATTGGTATGCTTATTTAAGACAATAAACAACAGGTCGAGGCCAAAGAACAATTTAAGGGTAAAATGTCAAAATCCGTGTGCATGTGCATGGCGTGCTCACCTTTAGAGGAAGTGGAAGGTTGGGCAGAGTCTTCGCTACCGTTGGCGATGCTCTTACCCTCTTCTGGGGTGCTGGTCTGGGGCGGGGCCTTGTCTGGGGCGTCGCCTACCAGCTCAAACTCGACATCCTTCGGCAAGTCCTCACTTTTCACGCACACACACATGCGCACACACACACACATACAGACACACACACACAAACAAACGCAGATACACACACACATACAGACACACACACGCACACATGGACACGGACACACACACGCAAGCACAAACACATGGCAAGGTTCAGTGTTAACTCAGGATCAGGATTGATGATTGACAGGCCCAGGGGGCACACTGGCGCACACAGAGTTAATCGCAGGCCACACTCACCAGTGCAACACATTTATGAGGAGTGTGTAATCTTGGAGGAAGTCATCCACTTGCAAACGGCTCCCATTCCTGATACCAAACTCAGATAGGCAGCGGTTATTGTTTGCTAGATAGAGAGAAAGAGAGAGAGAGAGAGAGAGAGAGACAGACTAATGAGCTAACATTAAAGGGGGATTTGTCTCCCCCTGCTGACCTGCTGCAGAATTGCTTGCAGTAGAGCAAGAGTGACACCACAGTTGCAGTGTGGCATAAGAGAGCCTTACCCGAAGTCTCTCCTTCCTCTGAGGAGATGAGAATGGTTCCCTTCCCGTCCTCGATCTGCACGTCAGGTGCCACCATGCCCAACTTCTCCTTCAGAATCTGACGAATAATGCACCGTCATCAGTGTCACTCACACAGGAACTGCCAATCAAAGCCCTCTGCCAGCTTTAACCCAAAACCCACACACACTAAGCACATGCACACGGCCTTCATAGATACATGTGCATATATAAACATGCACATACACTACTGCTACACGTCTCATTGATCATTTCCAGAACAACAGCGCTGGTAACCAGTTTGTTCTGCCCACATTTAACCAATCAGGCCAAACTGGGCCAGTAGTTGTTCTGAATAAATGAGGCCTTTCGCAATGACAATTGCAGCAGTACTGGCCAGCAGCAGGGTAGCGAAGCAAGGTGGTGACAGTGGAGGGCACAGGGTGGTGATGGGGGGCAGGGTAGAGGGCGAAGTAATGACGGCAGAGGGGGTGGGGTAGAGGGAAGGGGGGGGGTGATGACAGCAGAGGGGGATGGGGCGAGGTAGAGGAAAGGGGGCGGGGTGATGACAGAAAAGGGGGCAGGTCAGAGGAAAAGGGGTGGGGCACAGGGAAGGGGGCGTGGTGGTGAATGCAGAGGGGGGGCAGGGTAGAGGAAAGGGGGAGGGGTGATGGCAGCAGAGGGGGCAGGGTAGAGGGAAGGGGGGCAGGGTGATGGGTGGCAGAGGGGGCAGGGTAGAGGGAAAGGGGGCGGGGTGATGGTGGCAGAGGGGGGCAGGGTAGAGGAAAGGGGGCAGGTGATGACTGGCAGAGGGGGTGGGGTAGAGGGAAGGGGGTGGGGTGATGGTGGCAGAGGGGGCAGGGTAGAGGAAAGGGGGCGGGGGTGATGGTGGCAGAGGGGGCAGGGTAGAGGGAAGGGGGCGGGGTGATGGCTGCAGAGGGGGCGGGGTAGAGGGAAGGGGGCAGTACCTTGTCCTGCAGGCTGAGCACCAGGGTCTTCTGCACGTTGAGGCGGACGGTGACCTCGGGCTTGCTGGCGCACACGTAGCAGCTGGCGTTGGGCGGGTCCAGCGCACACGGGACCAGCAGCTTCTTACGCGGGTTGGGCTGCTTGTTCAGGAAGATCTGAGAGAGAGAGAGAGTGAGACAGAGAGAGAGACAGTGAGAAGAGAGAGAGAGAGAGAGAGAGAGAGAGAGAGAGAAACAGACAGCACTGCGATCACTCCCCGCCGGAGGCCGCTCAGGTTGGGCGGACATCTTGTCAGGCGGGGTCGCTCCTCACCGTGCGGCACTGCTCCAGGTCTCCCGAGAGGATCTTCAGGGCCTCCAGCACGATGAGGCCGGCGATGACGGCGTTGGTGGTGGCAATCGCCGGGATGATGTTCCCGGCCATGGCTGCGGACAAACGACGGCGAGGGAACGTGAGCGACCCGGAGACGGTGCGGAGAAACGCCCAAAACCCCCCCCCCCCCCCCCCCCCCCCAGCCATGCGCCCAGTCACTCACACTTGACGTCAAAGCGGCTCTTCATGTTCATGCTGAAGATGTGCATGCGCAGGTTCGCTGCGGCCGTCACAAAGTCCATGGCGGGGGGGTCGTCCTGGCAACACGCACAAGGGAGGGAGGAAGGGAGGGAGGGAGGGCGGGGTCAAATACAGGTACGAGGGCAATCAAGAGCATGTCAGCTTTCACCCTGCCCAGACGGTACAGGCAAGAAACCTGTTATACTGAGATTTGAGTCATCAAACTTTGAGACGGGATGCCAACGTCTGACTTTTACTCACTGCTAATCTGCTCTTTAAAAGGGGTGGAGAAATGATGTCACAGCTGGCACCCCTCCCCTGCCACACCCCTGCCCTACCTTGTCCCAGGTGAGTTCTCCTCCTTCGCCCTTCTCAGCCAGCTGAGCGCGCAGTGTCTCCACGCTTCGGGAGAAGAGGTGGCTGTACCCCCGCACCCCGAGCACCTGCTGGTCCTTTAGCCCCGTCCCCGACACCTCCTCCTGGGGGCATGCTGCAGAGACGTTAACATTAGCGGTGTAGCATTAGCAGTGTGGTAACAGTGCTGTGTGTAGCATCAGCACTGTGGTAACAGTGCTGTGTGTAGCATTAGCAGTGTGGTAACAGTGCTGTGTGTAGCATTAGCAGTGTGGTAACAGTGCTATGTGTAGCATTAGCAGTGTGGTAACAGTGCTGTGTGTAGCATTAGCACTGTGGTAACAGCCCTGTGTGTAGCATTAGCAGTGTGGTAACAGTGCTGTGTGTAGCATTAGCAGTCTGGTAACAGTGCTATGTGTAGCATTAGCAGTGTGGTAACAGTGCTGTGTGTAGCATTAGCAGTGTGGTAACAGCCCTGTGTGTAGCATTAGCAGTGTGGTAACAGCACTGAGTGTAGCATTACCAGTGTGGTAACAGCACTGAGTGTAGCAGTAGCATTTGCAGTGCAGTAACAGCGCTGTGTGTGGCAGTAGCATTAGCAGTAGCATTGTGATAACAGAACTGTGTTTAGCAGTAGCATTAGCATTGTGGTAACAGCGCTGTGTGTGGCAGTAGCATTAGCAGTAGCATTGTGATAACAGAATTGTGTGTAGCAGTAGCATTAGCATTGTGGTAACAGCACTGTGTGTAGCAGTAGCATTAGCATTGTGGTAACAGCGCTGTGTGTAGCAGTAGCATTAGCAGTAGTATTAGCATTGTGGTAACAGCGCTGTGTGTAGCAGGAGCATTAGCAGTAGCATTAGCATTGTGGTAACAGCGCTGTGTGTAGCAGGAGCATTAGCAGTAGCATTAGCATTGTGGTAACAGCGCTGTGTGTAGCATTAGCCTTGTGGTAACAGCGCTGTGTGTAGCAGTAGCATTGTGGTAACAGCACTGTGTTTAGCAGTAGCATTAGCATTATTCTCACCTAGCTTCTGTACTTCAGCCCATTCTAGGGGTTGCGGAGCTTTCCTCTTCTTCCACAGCTTGTCCATGGTCAGCAGGTACATGATGTCATCTTTAAAAAGCTGCGTGACCAGGTGTTCAGTTAGAGCACCTCGCATCCGTTTAGCCCTTAGCCAACAGTGAAGCGCCACTTTTTATCTGGCTTTTAGTCAGACCCACCTTGTTGAAGATCTTGACGGGGTCGTACCCTGTGGACCGGGCCCACTCCTTGGTGGACACGCGCTTGATGTCTCCGTCCTGATTGGACGCGCCGGCTCGGGCGGCGGCCTCCGCGGGGTCCCCTTGAGGGGGAAAAAAACACACAAAGAGAATTCTAGAAAACTGAGGAGAGAACCTAAAAATCCGAATGGGGGGGGGTCAAACCAATCAAAGTGGAGGCCCACTCACAGGCGGCCTCGGGGTCCGCGGTGTCGGGGGACACCTCCTGGTCGGCGTCCTCCTCTCCGAACAGCTGGCTGCAGGACAGACGGAACGTTCCGGTTAGTCAGGTGACCGCGGCGGAGCGCGCGGCGCTAACTAGCGACGGGCAAACCTTCGTACTTGAAGAGGTACTTGGCCCACACGATGCAGTGGATGGGCTCCGACGGGGTGTTGCGGATGGTGCACCCTGGGAAGGTCTTCTGCGTGGGTTTGGGCTGGCACTCGTAGCACTCCGTCAGCCCCTGTGGGGGGGGGGGGGGGCACGGACACACTCTTCAGGTACAGACTTCGACATACGAATTCTACATTAATTACAATAAACGCAGTTTTCTGGCCAACGACCAGTGACCAAACAGTAAGTCTACAGCTCCCAGACTGACAGCTGAATACCCTTCTATATACATGTATATACTACAAGCGGTCACGTGTGTTCAAAAGCTTTACTCAATTACATACGTAAAGGTATGCACTATTTATACACAGGTTCTCTCTGTCGTCAAGCGCGCGTGTGTGGGTGTGTGTGTGCATGTGCGTGTGTGGGAGTGTGATTGTGTGTGTGTGCGCATGCGTTGCACACTTCCAGATGGATGCATGCGTATCTCACCTTCTTGATGACAGTCACCTGGCCCAGGTAACCTGCTGTACCGCTCTCAATCAAGGGGATGTCCGCCGCCAGGCACATCCGGTTGACATGGTTACGGGCCGCTAGGAGACAGGGCGGAGCCATCAGGCAGGGAGAAAGAGATACAGAGAAAAGAGGAGAGAGATACACTTGCTTAAAGACAGGAGAGGGGAGAGAGAGAAGAGCAGGAGAGGGGAGAGAGAGGAGCAGGAGAGGGGAGAGAGAGGGGCAGGAGAGGGGAGAGAGAGGAGCAGAGAGAGAGGAGCAGGAGAGGGGAGAGAGAGGAGCAGGAGAGGGAGAACGTAGTGAAAGGTAAACACAGAGGTGTCCGTACCTCGGTTATCCAAAGCGTTCATGACGAGAGAGAAATTCCTGAAGAACTCCACATTGTAATCCGGACTATGGAGAGAAAAAAAGCAACAAGTTTATTGATTTAACAGTACAAACAGACACACACACACACACATAACTACACACACATACACACAGGTCACACTAACACAGGATCCTATGCTTTTCCACACTGAAGAAAACGAAGCAGAAAATAGTATAAGAAATCTGTCTCTGATGCCAATATGTCTGCTGGCCACACATTCCCTTGATCTTATCATTATCACAATACAGTTGGTACAATGAGAGTGAGAGATTGGGAACCATCCAAGTCAACAGACGTGCTAATTCAATCACAACAGGACGGCCAATACACTACCGCCTAATTGATAGGTGTTACAGAACTGACTATATCCTTCTTAGTATGTGTATTCAACACTCCTGATCAAAGCTTTGATAACAAATAAGAAGCAGCCTCTGGAAAGGTTCGTGGTTCAGTCTGACTCTGCTGAATCCACGGTGTCATTCGTGCGCTTTGTCACTGCCGGTATTGGAAATAAACTTTGTACATTTTCATCACGTTCAAGAGACGTCCTTTTTTCCTTACAATAGTGTGTTGTCACTATTATGTTGAGAAAACATAAGCATATCTCTCAGCCACCTACAATAACCGTTTGATATTGAGCAAATTTCAAGTTGCATGCTTTTTGAATTTGACTGTGAGCATCAGACAAAGACACCAATCAGATGACAGCTGAACATCTGGGTTACATATGCTGGTAACCAAAAAAGTATGGTGTTATCAAAATATTTAAACGGCACTACACCAGAATTGTTCTAAATTCCATACTTTACGAAAAGCACATATAACATTACTTTCTGTGCCTTAACAAATTGAGGTAGTAGTGGGCATGCCTAGTGGCCTGTGAGTGTATGTGTAAGTGCGTGTGTTTGTGTGTGTGTGAGAGTGCAAGTGTGAGTGTGTTTATGTGTGTGTGTGTGTGTGTGTGTGTATATGTGTGTGAGTGCGAGTGCGAGTGCGTGTGCCCGCTGGGAGAGAAAGCTGGCTGCATTGCTCTGTACCGTGCTTGGACGAGAAGTTAGCTAGCTATAGTGCCAGCAAACCACACTGACCGTCTATCAGAGACTGGGACAGACGGACTCGGATATGGAAAACAGACTAAGACCAGACAGACACAGACAGACAGACAGACCCTAGCTTAAGGGACTTACTTCATGATGCTGTCGTGGTACGCCGTGATGTTGGCTTTGGGACAGAATCGCAGTACACTCTCCTTAGCAACCTGCAACACAACAGTCTCGTCGCTACGCACAATGTAACGCAATACAGCGACATTATATATACTCCACACAACACAACTTACTAAGCGAGTGACAATTTAACGGCGGCAGTACACGCATAGCGCACACACACACACACGCATCCAGCACAATTAGCTCCACTGGATGGACCCCTTGGTCTTTCACTAACTGCACCAACTGCGTGGTGCGCCTTGTTGGCAGAATGGCTAAAGATGGTGCAGGTTCGACACTTAGCAGCAACACACTCGCACATCATAGCCAGCCATGTTCTTAGAACGACTGCACAAAAGACAAGAAATTCTGACAGCAGTCACAATCCGCACAGACGGCAAGAGTACAACAGTGTTTTTGAGAAAGAGAGGAAGTCTGGGTCTTTCTTACCTGAGCTTTGGATTTCCCCACATGTTTCTTCTGGAAGAGGAACTGTCGATTCAGGTTACTGACGTCGATGGTGTCCAGGTCAATCTTAAACAAAATTTTTTAAAGTTCACCGTTTAGATACACACCACATAAACATTATTTTCAACTATGATACTCCCTTCACAAGCATTCTTTCAGCCTCCAACTTCACATGAAACCCAATAATAAAAAAGCACCAATCAGCACAGCAGACAGAAATATTAATATTTCAATTTCATATTGTGCACTATAAGTAATAACATCTCATAAATTTGTATAACATTTTTTTAGGGTGTCCTGCTGCATGTTCTAGTGGATGAGATCATAGCAATACAGTAAATCCAAACAGCTACCAAACTTTGTATCATTATTAATAAAATAACTGGCAAATAACTGGCAAACAAAAACTGTAATACCGCAGAAATAAATAACTTTTGTCGTCTTTCAAATACACAGGCCTACTTCAAAGTTTCCTTTAAGGCCGACTGCAACTTCTTTGGAACAATGAAACCAGGACATGTGTAAAACGTCACAATTTTGCGTGGTCCTCTTTGAAGCAATTTTGAAAGGGCCGCCTGGCGGGGAAATGTTGGGAAATTGAAATAAAAAAAGACTGGCATGGCGCAGATGTGCGTATTGTCCATGGCCATTCCGTTATACAAGACTGTTACGATTTCTAGCGATGATAGATTACTCACAGTTATAAATAATGATAATTAGCCAACTAGCTACATGAGTAGGTATGTGCCCTTATATACCAAGTCTTGAGCCAACCTAAGCGCACACATGAATCCAGCTCGAAAACTAGCTAGCCAAGTTTATGCTCGCAATTATGCTAGCTACTTTTATAAAACACAACCTGAGCCATAAAAACAACACACAGCAGCTAAGCAGTCAGCCGACTATATACGCCACCAGTCAAATAACACTTTGTTAATGTAATAATCAATAATAATTGAGAAATCTAACAATAACGTGCATTCTCAAATATTTCATTCAATAGAGGCAGACATCGCTAGCTAGGCCCTTCGTGGCTGGCTAGCCAGTACAAAAGAGTGCGAAAAGGTCCGCCCACAAGCTTTTTCCCCATTTTCTTACCACTTCGATATTTCTGAAGCCGGTAAGGACTAGGTTTTTTAGCAGCTCGCAGCCGATTCCTCCGGCTCCTACCACGAGCAGTCGGCAAGAGGACACGGAGTCAGCGAGCTCTTTACGGAGGGACCCCACAAGCTGCACCATTATTACGCGGCTCAAGAAAGATACCGTGCAGTGCAAAACCTACACTACAGACGCGGCGCTAGCGACAGCGGGAACGTAGACACGACCATCGAATATTATGAAAAGTATATGTGGGAGACTAGGTTTGACACAGGTGACGCTGTGGTTTGGCGTCACCTACTGGAGAGGCTGACTACTGGCACGCGTCTCCAACTTTCGAGTTAAGAGCTGTTGATCAGTTTAGAGGCTTGGTGCTGCACTAAGGTCGGAGTCGGGATTTAGTGATAAGGAATCTAATAAGGAAATACAGTGAATCTATTTATATTGCTGGGTTAATTTTTTTACTCACAAGATAAGATACAGTAGCAAAAGCAAAAGCTGCTTTCTGCAGGATTATAAAATGTATACTACCTCTGTAATTGTCCATCATAAATTTACGCAAGTTGTAAAATGCCAGTGAATGAATACTAAATTATTAGTATAAGATATATAGCTTGTAATTAGCCTATGATTTAGCTTAATCCTTGTTACAACTTATCTGTGCTTAATTATCACAAATGAAGATGTGTGTTGAATATATAAATAAAATTAAACAACAATAAAAATAGTTCTTGTTGTTTTTATTACACAAGAAATGTTAATCAATATTTCTTCAAAATGTATATAAATCATTCGTCTGTTTGCTTCCGCAACATGTAGCCTAGCTTACGTTGATGAGCGATTCGAAGTTTTTTATACAGGTATTGTTCGCAGACGACTGGCAGCGCTACTCTAGTCTGAAAGTTGAACTGCATGTGCACAGCAGAGGTAGCTCGTGAGCTATTTCGTAAGGAGCGAAGGGCTAAAACTTTACCAATAAAGCTGTTAATCGTCCTGCAACTGTATTTAATTTACTGCAAATTTAATTTGCAATCACCTAAAACGGATTCCTGATTTATTTGATTACATCTTAAGTTACCTGTGCGTGTTTCTCATTAAATTATCCAATGGGTTCGGCATATACTCGCATGTAAACATCTGGCGGGAAAAACACCGACGAAAGCGAGGCCTGGGTTCAACGTTAACCGAGTATGTTCCCTATAATAAAAACATGAGGTACACAAATACGACAGATGAATATCTAACTGCAGCACTTTATTTGGAAATATAAAATGATAAAATAGCAGAGTCAGACGGGTCACTGTTAAACATGCAAACTTTATATTCACTTTTCATAAACCACGACGTATTTCAGGAAAGTCAGTAGGTGAGTGCTGCCACTGCCTCTCTGTGATGGAGGCGCGAACCATGCAAATGTACAAAGCTTCTTAAACTTGCTGTAGCCTAACTCTAATGAGCACACATTCATGCGGCACGAACCGTATGTTCACAGAAGCATGTCAGACTACCAAAGTCATTTCAGCCCTGTCGGAAGCGGGCGCCATTGTGGATCTGTGTAGTTTGTATTTGCATTTAGCTAGTGCTGTGGGGTGCCTCTTGCACGTACCACGTAAACACGACCTGTGGGTGTACTGGATGTTACTGGACGCGAGTAACCTCAGTGATGAGGGAGGAGATTCGGGGTGATTGATATGCAAGACAGGGTCTTCCACAGGTTGTTTACTTGTATAATTGTACATCACAATAACCCCTGGTGTACGTGTAGGCCTATTACACATGCGAGTCCCGTCCATACATGTGCGCACAATTTATTTTGTATAAATAGGGTATATCTGTTTATCTCGTTAATGGGGGGTCTATATCTAGGCCAGCTTCTTAACTTTACATTTTCCCCCTCCTTTCTCCTTTTCTGCAGTTGGTTATTTACATAAGCATTTCTGGTTATCTTCTTTGCTCTGGTACAATAACAGCAATCCCCAGTCCCCTTGGAATTCAAACTTATAACCTCCTGGTCACAATCTCAGTTGTGTTTTTCAGTCACAATCAGTAAAACACAAAAAAATTACCACACAAAAAATTACACATTTGTGCTGAGGTTTCATTACATTACATTACAGGCATTTAGCAGATGCTCTTATCCAGAGCGACTTACACAACTTTTACAAAGCATTTTACATTGTATCCATTTATACAGCTGGATATATACTGAAGCAATTCAGGTTAAGTACCTTGCTCAAGGGTACAACGGCAGTGTCCTACCCAGGAATCAAACCTATGACCTTTTGGTTATAAGCCCAGTTCCTTACTCACTGTGCTACACTGCCGCCCAGGTTTCAGTGGTACCATACCTAGGGGAAAACAGGAGAAACATCACACTACTGCGCCTAAAACTTACCACTGTTCTTGCTTATGAAAATAATTTAATAAATAAAATAATATTACTTTAAGAATTGGGTAAGTTTTACGTTCAAGCTTTTTCATATTTGTTTCAAATATTAAATGAAGCTTGACTGCCAAAACATCTGTCTTTCCCCTGATGAAATGTCTCAACTAATAAAGCACATTTAAAATTATTTACTGCAACTGAGTGAAACAAATCTCCTTTCATTTTCAGCACTGATTTTTTTTATAATTAATTTATGTATTGTCAAGCATCAGTATTTTCTAAGAATTCTAAAAAGAAAAGATGGGCTATCTGAACTTGGCCCATGTGCCAGCCTCTAACGCAATGGTTCTAAAACTCAGTCCTGGGGATCCCTATTTGTGCTGGTTTTTGTTCCAACAACAACTCCTGGAATTTTAACAAGCTGTTCATTTCCCTTAATTAGACACTTTTCATGTCTTGAGGGATCATTATTCGCCTTGTCAAGCCACATTATGTCAGACATGTATGCCATATTCACATAGTAATTATTGTGCTCTACTGTAGATAACTTTTTTTTAAAGTGTAGAAATGTTTGTTTTTTTCGATCAAATTAAAGACTGAGGTGAATCAAAAGGTTACTAATTGGTGATAGTGTGGACATCTGGCCAATGTAAGAAAAGGCAAAGGAGACAAACCTGCATCGTATTAATAAGTTTAAGGGAAGAAAAATATGAAAGAACTTAAGCACACGTGTTCAACATCCTAAAGTGAACAAGAGATCGTCTGTAACAAAATCAGGTATCTCCTGGAGCGACTGCTCTAACGATGCGCAGTTCGTCACCAGAGCAGAAATTTGCAAATGTATGTAAGACATTAACTTTTTAAACCGTACGTGTCACATATGCTAATGAATGCGTCGTAACCTTTAGTTAATTAAAAAAAGCAAACTCTTTGGCCGCTACCTCATTTTGTCTACACATCCGCGGTATTCCAAAGGTTTACTATAGCCTGCTGGTATCCATGGAAACACCAGGCCCCTGACTGCATGCAGTAGGGGAGCCGCTAGTTCAGAGAACCCGTTGTTCATCCGTATGGTACAAAGAAACCCGAAGTCATTCTAGCAAGAGTTACGTTCGGACACCCAGAGAAGCTCAGAAGAATGATTAACGTTGGCTTGCCTCCCCCGTTCTATATTCTTAAACTTTGGCTTGTCTTCAATGTTCTATGTCCTTAAGCTATCGAAAATGTGGGTGGCTTCCATGGGGCATTTTAACCAAAAAAGGGGAATTGTCTGTACTTTACACTAACAGTACATGTTTAATGTCATTTTCTTTCATGTATATAGTCTACTGTGGTACAGTAGAACAGACTGTTTGACATTTCAAAGAGTCAAAACCCAGACTATTGACTCTTTTAAAAACAAGATTCTCATTTATCTTAGGGTCAAAAGACAGTGATCAATTTATGTCATGCGACTGATCCTTTTATTTTTGTTGAGAGGTTGTTTCGTAATATTGCTCCCTATAATTTGGGTTCAAGATAGTGTCATGCATTATCTGCCATTGCCATGTGATGTTAATATTTTACCGCACTGCTAGTGTGCAAACACCCCTCACCCAATGGCTTCACTACAAATCAATAGGTCACTGGGTGTCTCAAGCCACCACTGTTTGTCTCTCTGCGAGGGAAGCTTCTGCGTGCTGCATGAAAATTTTGCGAAAAGCGGTTAAAATTCTGCCAGCAGGAGAATGTACAGGGTCAGGCCCCGGGCCCAGTTCAGACCCCATCGCACGAGTTCAGCGGTTAGCCAAGGTGCTCCGCGGCGCGGTGACCCTTCGATGTGTGAGGTCTGCCTCCCGGAGAGGTTGGTGTTTGCCAGCTGTGCCCTGAACTCACACTTTTCCTTCTCTTTCTCTCTCTCTCTCTCTCTCTCCCCCTCTTTAAAACCGCGTCGCCACCCCCCCCCCCCCCCCACCACCACCTCCCCCCTCCCCCCTGTTCCCCCTGTTCCCCCGCCTGCGGGGAGGTGGTATGAATAGTTCAGTCTTGCTCCCGCTGCTGAGATTGCAGCACACTGCGAGAGGGTCGGAGAGAGAAAGACAGAGGGGGAAAAATGGAGTTTTTGCGTGCCCTGGCACCCGTTCTCCTGCTGCTCCTGGCACTCCAGCACGCCGCCGCCTTCTGGATCCTCAACATCATCTTCCCGCCCAACGCCAACGGCAAGTCCCGGCACAGCCAGAACAACAGCACCCCACCTGTGATCATAGGTGAGTTCAGGGAAATTCGGTCCAAGGGCACTGAGGGGGGGAGGGGGGTATTCTAATAATATGGTTTTAGTTCTGATTGTAATGTAATGTAATGTAATGACTGTCACTCACACACTGTATAAAAAGTTGTGTGTGTGTGGATCCACATTACAGTCAATGAGTGTGTGTGGGCACGGGCGGTGCTTTCAGGGGAGTATAAGAATGAAGAGTAAGGGGCATATTACGTAATCTCAGAAGTCATCATCATATGATATTTGCAACCTTTTTTGGATGGCACCAGTCCCTGGAGCAGTGGGAGGTTGAGAGGTGGACCGCAGGGAGTGGTGGGTAGGCTTGACGAGAGGCGGGCAGTGGTTGGGGAGGGGTAGTCCTAGAGGGTGGTGCGATTGTGCGGTGGGCGGGGCGTGGCTCGAGGGTAGCGGTGGGTACAGTATGTGCAAAGCTTCACGTCAGCCTCCTGTTTGTTTCCTTGGACACATTTCCCACAATGCACTGTTCTCCAGAGGGCAGCAGGCACAAAGGTGACGGGTCATGTGACCGGTACGTTAATCGCGGGGAGGCGTCGGGGCTTCTGCGGCGCGAGACGGGCGCAGGGGACAGAGACGGACGAGCGGGGAGGAGAGGGAGGCAGCGGCTCGCTCCGTGGCGGCTGGGCTGGGTGGAGGTGCGCGGTCAGCCGTTTCACAACTTTGGCTCTGTCCACGTGTGCAGGGCGGACTGGACTTTATTCCAGAAATCGTCTGTTTTTTTTTTTTTATCGGAGCAGGAGGAGCTGTCTGCCTGAGCGAGAGGCTCCCGCTTCCTGTGCTAATGTTGGCGAGAAAACCCCCGAGTTCACCCCCTCCTTTTGGAGAGCTGGGGTGGTAAAGGGTGGGGTGGGGGGGGGGGGGGATGGGTGGTGAGGGGGAGGGGGATGGTAGCGGGTGGAACGTAGCTTGGTGGTTAACCCTGCGACCTTTAACCTTGCCGGGACAGTGCCGGGGAACCTCGGGAACCGTCTGGAGGCCAAGATCGACAAGCCCACCCTGGTGCACTGGCTCTGCTACAAGAAGACCGAAGACTACTTCCCCCTGTGGATCGACCTCAACATGTTCATGCCCATCGGCCTCGACTGCTGGATCGACAACATCCGGTGAGGAAGGGACCGACGGGCCGTTTCCGTAAAAACAAAACTTCACGCAAGGGTAGCGCTGACCATGACCCCAATGAGGAATCAAACAAACAACCTCCCGGTTACAGGCCTATGTTACAGGCCCTATTCCCCAACACAACCACACACAGGGATACATTACATTACATTACATTACAGGCATTTAGTAGACGCTCTTATCCAGAGCGACTTACAGAACTTTTACATAGCATTTTACATTGTATCCATTTATACAGCTGGATATGTACTGAAGCAATTCGGGTTAAGTACCTTGCTCAAGGGTACAACGGCAGTGTCCTGCCCAGGAATTGAAGCTATGACCAATATGACCTTCCAGTTCTTACCCACTGTGCTGCACTGCCGACCGGATACGCGTGATGTGTTTGATTCCCGCCGTCACTCGAAGCCACGAGGGACAGTTGACCTGAATTGCTTCGGCAAACACCCGGCTGTTCAAAGTGCACACGAATGGCAAACGCTGTACACTGTCCTGGGAAAAGTGGGCATTCTGCCAAAGACAAACAAGTCAAATGGGCTTTCTTTCCAGTGTCACTAAAGTACAGCTCTGATTATTGACTGCTTACACAGTAGCACTGTCCCCTGAGATGGGAGGGGGTGGTGTGTGTGTGTGGGGTGGGGGCGGGGGGGGGTGTTGGCAGAGTCCCGAGTGATGAGTAACCCCACGTATTTTCCCGCTGTAGGATCGTGTACAACAGGACGACCCGAAAGGCCACCAATGCCCCCGGGGTGGATGTAAGGGTCCCGGGGTTTGGCCAAACGTACCCGGTGGAGTTCCTGGATGCAAACAGGTTGACTGGTGAGGACACCTTTCCTCTCTCTCTCTCTCCCTCTCTCTCTCTCTCTCTCTCTCTGAATAATTTTCATCCATCCATTAATGTGTATTGTGTTTCCTTTTCATACCATTACTGTGTCTGTAGTGTGCATGCTGCTGCGTCTAGCCCTCTGTAGTGTGTCTCAGTATAACACCTCTAGCGTCTGCAGCAAGGATGTCACATTCCTATGCTAAATGGCTCTGAGGGTTCCCAGAGAGGGACAAGACCATTTGTCTCCAGCCTGCCAATTAAATCAATCTTTTGATATGTATGACTGCAAACGGTATATCCAGACACCACACAGCGTGATCGGCAGAGATTCTCTCAGCGCAGCACCCGAATGTGCTGGGTCTGCCTCTCCCTTGCGCATTGAATTAAACATCAAATCCTCTGAGGAAACTTTGTCAGCGTGTTCTTCATCTTCCTGCATTTGACTCCACGAATAAGGGCAAAATGTCCTAACAATATCCAGCTGGATGAATGTATAATATGTTAATAATTACATTACATTACATTACAGGCATTTTGCAGACGCTCTTATCCAGAGCGATGTACAACAAAGTGTATAACCATAATAATAATAACGATTAAAGACACGCATGTGAACACTGCTGCTTATCTTTCCCAGGGTACTTCCACACAATGGTCCAGCACCTTGTGAACCAGGGGTACGTCCGCAACGAGACCATCCGCGCAGCTCCCTACGACTGGAGGATCGCCCCCAGTAAGGGCCGAGCGCTGCTGCACACGCGCACACGTGTACTACGTAATAACACACACATGCACACGCGTACACATGTGTACTATGTAATAACACACACATGCACACGCGTACACATGTGTACTATGTAATAACACACACATGCACACGCGTACACACGTGTACTACGTAATAACACACACGTGCACACGCGTGCACACACATGCACACGCGTACACATGTGTACTACGTAATAACACACACGTGCACACGCGTACACATGTGTACTACGTAATAACACACACACACATGCTATGTAATAACACACATGCACACGCGTACACATGTGTACTATGTAATAACACACACATGCACACGCGTACACATGTGTACTACGTAATAACACACACATGCACACGCGTACACATGTACTATGTAATAACACACACATGCACACGCATGTGTACTACGTAATAACACACACGTGCACACGCGTACACATGTGTACTACGTAATAACACACACATGCACATGCACACGCGTACACATGTGTACTACGTAATAACACACACATGCACACGCGTACACATGTGTACTACATAATAACACACACGTGCACACACGTACACATGTGTACTATGTAATAACACACACATGCACACGCGTACATTTCTGTGCTAATACATACAGCATTAATAGACGTATATACGAACACACACAAACAAACATATACTGTATATATACTGTATGTATAAGCATGTAAGAGTTCGTACACAGACACAGCGACACATGAGCACACAGACTTAAGGAAGGTAAGCCCCTTTAAAATTTAAAATAAGATTTACGAACTTGACAACACAAGGTTATATCATTAGGTGAATAATAATGGGCAGGTTCTATCAATTCATTGATTAATTATATTATAAATATAAATAATTATATTCTCTTCTGTCTGTCTCAGATGAGCATGCAGAGTACTTCCACAAATATATATAAATATCTATTAACATACACACAAACACATGCACACATACATACAGTATATTGTACTAACCGAGACATGTATGTACAGAAGAACACACACACGTATGTTAACTTGTACATGTAGATGGATACATATCTGAGTACTTACACTGTGCACTATGATGCATGTCCACATACTGTAAATAAGCTTGTCTGCGCTCACACACGGACACAGCAATGCATGAGCACATAGACTTAAGGGACGTACAGCTGTTCTCAAATTAAAGTAAGATTTTACTGGCGTAAACAATGTTTCACTGTATGATTGTGTGAATAGTAATGGGGGGTTCTGTTGGTTTGTTGGCGAATGAAACTGAGAGGATGATTATGCTCCCTTCCGCCCATGTAAGACCAGCACGCGGAGTACTTCTCGCGGCTGAAGAAGCTGGTGGAGGAGATGTACGAGGAGTACCAGCACCCCGTCTACCTGCTGGGCCACAGCATGGGCTGCAACTACATCCTGTACTTCCTGAACCACCAGCCACAGGCCTGGAAGGACCGCTACATCAGGAGCTTCATCTCGCTGGGCGCACCCTGGGGCGGGGCCATCAAAACCCTCAGGGTGCTGGCCTCAGGTGGGCCTTGCACTGACCAATTACCTGTATGGGCTGTCTCTGTCTGTCTCTCACCTGTAGGGTCTGTCTCAGTGCCTCTCACCTGTAGGGTCTGTCTCTGTGTGTCTCTCACCTGTAGGGTCAGTCTCTGTGTCTCTCACCTGTAGGGTCTGTCTCTGTGTGTCTCTCCTGTAGGGTCTGTCTCTGTGTCTCTCTCCTGTAGGGTCTGTCTCTGTGTCTCTCACCTGTAGGGTCAGTCTCTGTGTGTCTCTCCTGTAGGGTCTGTCTCTGTGTCTCTCTCCTGTAGGGTCTGTCTCTCTGTGTCTCTCACCTGTAGGGTCAGTCTCTGTGTCTCTCACCTGTAGGGTCTGTCTCTGTGTGTCTCTCACCTGTAGGGTCAGTCTCTGTGTCTCTCACCTGTAGGGTCTGTCTCTGTGTGTCTCTCCTGTAGGGTATGTCTCTGTGTCTCTCTCCTGTAGGGTCTGTCTCTGTGTCTCTCACCTGTAGGGTCAGTCTCTGTGTGTCTCTCCTGTAGGGTCTGTCTCTGTTTCTCTCTCCTGTAGGGTCAGTCTCTGTGTCTCTCACCTGTAGGGTCAGTCTCTGTGTCTCTCACCTGTAGGGTCTGTCTCTCTGTGTCTCTCACCTGTAGGGTCAGTCTCTGTGTCTCTCACCTGTAGGGTCTATCTCTGTGTGTCTCTTACCTGTAGGGTCTGTCTCTGTGTGTCTCTCTCCTGTAGGGTCTGTCTCTGTGTGTCTCTCACCTGTAGGGTCAGTCTCTGTGTGTCTCTCACCTGTAGGGTCTGTCTCTGTGTCTCTTACCTGTAGGGTCTGTCTCTGTGTCTCTTACCTGTAGGGTCAGTCTCTGTGTGTCTCTCACCTGTAGGGTCTGTCTCTGTGTCTCTCACCTGTAGGTCTGTCTCTGTGTGTCTCTCACCTGTAGGGTCAGTCTCTGTGTGTCTCTCACCTGTAGGGTCAGTCTCTGTGTCTCTCACCTGTAGGGTCAGTCTCTGTGTCTCTCACCTGTAGGTCTGTCTCTGTGTGTCTCTCACCTGTAGGGTTTGTCTCTGTGTCTCTCACCTGTAGGGTCAGTCTCTGTGTGTCTCTCACCTGTAGGGTCAGTCTCTGTGTCTCTCACCTGTAGGGTCAGTCTCTGTGTCTCTCACCTGTAGGGTCAGTCTCTGTGTGATTCTTACCTGAAGGGTCTGTCTCTGTGTTACTCACCTGTAGGGTCTGTCTCTGTGTCTCTTACCTGTAGGGTCAGTCTCTGTGTCTCTCACCTGTTGGGTCTGTCTCTGTGTCTCTCACCTGTAGGTCTGTCTCTGTGTGTCTCTCACCTGTAGGGTCAGTCTCTGTGTTACTCATCTGTAAGGTCTGTCTCTGTGCTACACACCTGTAGGGGCTGTCTGTGTTACTCACCTTTTGAAGTTCTGTAGCATCATTACACCAAGTATCAGCCATTTTATATGCAGTGGGTTTCTGCTAAAAGGAAGCGTAACATTTTTGGTACATAACATAAATTATAAGTTCGTAGGATTGCTCATCCAGTTCCCAGGTGTTGTACCCTTGAACAAGGTCATTTACCTGAATTGTTTCAGTAAATTTCCAGCTCTGTAAACTCATGGTATGTAAAGAATGTAAGCTGTGTAAGTCACTCTGTGTAATAATGTCTGTGAAATGTAAATGTAAATGCTACTTGTTCTTAACTAAAAGACAAAGCAACAAAGTTCCAAATACCAGGAAGTGGTGCTCAGATGGCTGCCTTTTTAAAAAAAAAATTGTTGAGTCATGGGTTTTGTTGATTTCAGTGAAACATGAGAGTACCTGACCCCACCCTGTTTCCTGCAGGTGAGAACGACGGCATCCCACTGGTGTCCACCATCAAGATTCGCGAGGAGCAGCGAATGACCACCACCAACCCCTGGATGATCCCCACCATGGATGCCTGGCACAGCGACCACGTCTTTATCTCCACCCCCTCTTTCAACTACACCAACAAAGACTACAAGCGCTTCTTCACGGACATCAACTTCGAGGACGGCTGGTACATGTGGGAGGACACCAAGGACCTGACAGCCGGCCTGCCCCCTCCTGGTGTGGAGGTGCACTGCCTGTACGGAGTAGGGCTCCCCACCCCGGTCACCTACGTGTACGACGAGAACTTCCCCAACGCCGACCCTGTGGACATCCTGTATGACGACGGCGACGACACAGTGGACAGCCGCAGCATGAGCCTGTGCAAGCGGTGGGTGGGGAAGCAGGACCAGCCCGTCCACATCACCGAGCTCCGCCGCCTGCCCCACCTGGACATCGTCTTTGACGCCCGCGTGCTCACCCTCATCCAGAACATCCTGCTGGGCCCGCCGAGCGAGGAGCCCGACCCCACGGAGGACCCCCCCAGCCTCGACGCACCCGATCATGGCCCCGCCCCTAGCCCCCCCGCCGCGACCGACCAGCCCCCCACCGACTCCCCTGCGTCAACCAATTACACGGCGGGGCTATAGTTGCACCCCTCCGACTCACTCTCACCCCAATCCCCCCCTACCACCACCCTCCAACTTTTACACAGCATTTTACATTTCGGACACTGTTGAAGCGAAAACAGCCACCACTGTGACAGACGCAAACCAGGTCGAGAGTGTAGCCAAGAGTGTGACATCATCGTCACCTGTACACGTTTCCTTATTACTCTCGTATCCCATAGCAGCGGGCTAACGTGCTCCGTCTGCACGCCACTGGCTGATGTTTGTTCGGGATGCTCTGGCTGCTTTCTGTACGCAGGTGAACGCTGTGCACGTACTGTAGCTCTGTCTCTTTCCCTCACCTCCCACTAATGTATCTTCCCTGCACCCATTCTCTTGTTGTAAGATAGATAATTTTCTATTAAGTAGTTTGTAGTAGATTTAGTAGTAATGTTCAAAGGTTTTTTTTGTTTGATTTTCTCAGAGTTGACAGTTTGGTTTTTTGACGTCTGGTTAAGTTTCACCGTTGGTGGCCTTACTCTTTCATGCTTGCCAGTGAAAGCTGGTTGTTCCGTCCTCTTCCTGTGTTTCCAGGCCACGTTTGGTGAAAGCGTTAGCCGAAAGAGGAAGATTCACAACAACTCCACACACTGTTTACCCGCTGCGTGCAATCGTGGCCCGGGCAGGTGGCAAAAAAAGAACCACAGAAACTGAATGAAATTTCTTGTTTCCTTCTCACGGCAGGAATTACCCTCTCTGTCCTTGTCACTGGTTCCTGTGGTCACATCATGCGTTATAATAGCTCTGTTTTTTTCAGGGTATGTCGTATTAATAAAAGATTGAGACACATAAGTGTGTCCGTATCTCCTTATTCCCATCATCTCTCCTCCACCATCTCTCATCGCAGTTGAACTTCCTCACTGTGTCTTTCACAACTCCACATTTTTGTGTCGTTCAGGGGAGCTCCTGGTTCAGAAATAATTTGTCTATAAGCAAAATACAGATCAATGTGTGTGAACACGATGGCTAAAGCAAGGTTAAACCGTGCCAAAAAAATCAGAAAGGCATTCTCCCCTTATGAACCTAAAAAGTCTCTCCCCACGAAGGTATATCATTCTACTGAATATGGGCTGGTTGATGCGATTTCCATTCTAATGGACAGTATCCTGGTTTGGGGTTGATGAGATTTAAACTGGCCAGGTCACGGTCTATTGTAAATGTCAGTATCTCTCCAGTATAGAACCTTTATCTTTGGGGTACAAATCAAAGTTCTCTTCCCCTGACTGTCCCCATTTCCATGTAAAATTGATCATTTGTTTCACCTTTGTGGGGCCGTAAACTCCAGTAAACTTTAAATCTTTAAACCCCACCCCCTCCCCTACCGCTGAATTATGGTTACAGTAATAGGTGGCCATCTGGGTACTCTGAGACCGGTATAGTATTTTCCTCCTAACCCAGTTATCTTCACGTTCAAACTGTTGGCTTCCTATGAACTACACTCATTTACACTGGGTGCCAGGTTCCCAAAGGTTGTACAGAGGCTGTGTGCATGATCATGTGTGCGATCGAGTGTATGTGTTTGAGCGTGTGTGCGGCTCGGTGTGCAGATGAACACGTGTGTGATTAAGTATGTGTATAACTTTTAGCGAGCCCAGCCACTGGGGATGCGCATGCCAGTGCATTAATAGTGCCGGTCCCAAGCCCAGATAAATGGGGAGGGTTGCGTCAAGAAGGGCATCCGGCGTAAAAACATATGCCAAATCAAATATGCGGATCTGATCTGCTGTGGCGGCCCCTAAAGGGAACAGCTGAAAGAAGAAGAAGAAGAAAGAAGAAGAAGAAGAATAACTTTTAGCGAGCATGTGTGAGCACTTGTGATTGAGGATATTTAAATTCAAGGCACATTCTCTTACCCAAACAACTCACACAGCTTACTTTCTTCTTCTTTACATACAGTCCATTTATTGAGATGGGTATCTATGACCTAGCTCCTAAACCCCATCCCAACACTAGCTTTTGAGGGTAGAAGTGTGCCAAACCCAGTGCTGTGTACCTGGGTGTGTGTGCAGCAAAAGAAAATTAAAATCTACAGCGAACAGTGAGATAAAAAAAAAATTAACGAATAGTTTCCTGAATCCTGAACATATCACTGAATTTAGTTGAAAACCATTTATTTTTCACAACTGCAATCACAATAAAAGCAGTAAGCAGTCTTCCTCTTGCAAACCTTGTGTGCAGCAAAAGAAAATAAAAATCTACAGGGACTCGCAGTGAGACAGTCCCAAATCAAAAACATGAGGGTCAGGTGAGTTATCTAATGTGTACTTTCATCCACAGGCCTTCTATCGTGGTCATCCTTGCCTTCAGGCCCCAAAGCAAAACAGGTTGTGGGTGTCTTCGTTATTTTTTGTTTTAGGAGTTTATTTAATGTTCTGCCAAAATGTTCTGATTCAAACAGTCGATTATTGACGTCCCTCTTTCCCATCATCTTCCAGGTAATGGGTTCACTTTTGAACCCTGGGGAAGAGACTGCCCCCATGCCCCACTGGATTTACATAGCGTCCTAAAACGTATGGATGTGCCCATCCTAACCTAAAAAGCAGGCGTTCCTAATATCAGTTCACAACAATATTTACTAGAGCAATCCAGGTTAAGGACCTCGCTCAAGGTCACAACAGCAGTGCCTGATGTTGGAATCAATCCTACCACAGGTTTGCAAACCCAGTTCTCAAACAATTGGGCTACAAATTGCCCATGTATGCAAGTGATCGCATGTGTGCTGTGTACACATATAAATCAGTCTTACCCCAGCGACATGAGCATGTTCTGATATAAAACAGGAGGTGAGGGTGGTGGATATGGTAGCTATCACAGTGCTACGCCTAAACTACACCTGCGTTCAGACTGAGATGTGAAAAACACTGGGGAGAAACTCCAGCCATGACTGCTGGCTTGCATTGTATGTTCTGTATAGCAAATTCTAAAATATGACATCACAATCCATAATATTCTAACTTAAACATTTAGCTGGAACGCATATTTTTGAATGTAGGGGAACTGGGTCTCAGTAATTAAAAGCATTCACCACACGTGTAAGCTGAGTTTCAGAGCCTGGTTCAAGGCAAGGCTACACAAGTAGGCCACAGTATGTAACTATGACAGGGTCTCCACAGCAGTGCTACACAACTTGTTTGCCCAGACAGGGCAGTTGTGTTTAGTTCGCCAGTGTTCGTTGGGCTACTTCCCACTGCATCAGCGCCCCCTAGCGCCTCACCAGGAACCTACAGGTAACCAGTTGCCACTGAGAGATGTAAATGTCCTCCAATGAGCGTGGACAATAGTCACTACTTTGCAGTGTTTTTGGGGGGAATGCACAAGCTTCAGTTGCAGTGCTTCCAACAGAAAAATAACAAAACAATTGGTGGCTGACTGTTTAATTGCACTGGAGCGTGGTGTGGTTTCTATCGCGTGCGTATGTTTGTGTTGCTAAGGTGATAGCATTACTGTCTAGCAAGCAGTAGGCCAAAGTTTATAAAAAATGTCGAGATAGAAAAAAATTGAACGAATAGTTTCCCGAATCCCAAACGTATCACTGCATTTTGTTGAAAAAATATATATATTTTTTTAAATTGCAATATGATAAAAGCAGTAGGCTAAACAGTTTTCCCCATAGATATCATCTTGCAAACCTTCGTTTTTTTCCTAGTTAAGTTAATGTCCTAACCGCTTGAAATAAACAACATTTTTCAGCTCACAAGACTCGAGTTCGTGTTCTTTTTCTTCAATCGGCGAATCGATTGAATCAGTCTCATTAGTTTCCCTGCCCCGCCCTCTCTTCCTCGATACTATCTGGCTGCGTCTTATTCAGACTTCAGCCGACAGGACCTGGAACTGGCTGAGCGATCATTTCTCTGTTTGTTTTCAATCTCTTATCGCGACTGCCTTATGTTGATTGCGTTTTCTTTAAAAAGGCGCTAGTGAAGCTAAGTCTTCGGACAATATAACACCCTAGTTTCGTTTCAATTACCGAGTAATGAGCCATCGGGAGACATGGTGTCCTATAATGGGCTGATTCTGCCGCTGCTCCAGCTGTTTTGTGTGGCATTTTGCTATGGAACTCCAATAAACAAAAACCCTGGCAACTCCAGCGCGGCGAGACCCCCTGTCGTCTTGAGTAAGTTGGCTAAACCATCTGTAGTTATCACTGCAACTAACCTGTATCTAGTTTATATTTTAAAAAGACTCTGGAGATAGGTCACTCGCAAGACAGTTATCTAGCTAACGTTATCTGGCAAGTGTAAATGAATCTGTTCCAATAAGCCAATACTAGCCACAATGAAAGGTTAAAGTGCTTTTAGCCCAACTGTCGGCATGAAATAGAAATTCGCAGAAGATGAATAACAGAACGCACCCAAAATAATTAGCTGTGATAGCTCTTCTGCTGTTGCTATTATCCGATTGTGTTCGCTTGTACATTTGGTATGACATTAACTAGCATGAAGCAACGTTAATATCTTGAGTAACGCCGGGAGCATTTTTATGTGTTGCTTATTTAAGTAATCGCACGTAAATTACCGTATTTACAAACACTTCCCCCGAGCACAACGAGTGCCTGTACAAATACCTCCGTTGGATGCAAAATTAATGAACGACTATATCCAACTAGCTATCAACTTCGTGAGCTAAATGCCCATCGTTTCTGCAAGTAGCCTACACCATGATTGCGGTGGTTTATTTGTTTGCGGGACTTGAGCTTTTCTGTACTGAACGGTTAACACCACGTCCGGCGTTGTTTTGCACTTCACTGATCATATGACAGTGTAAAGATACGTGACTCATCGATGCAACAATAAGGTTTTGGCAGCTAGCTAGCTTGCTAATTATATTCCTGTTCCAAACGAGCAGGCTACTGTAACTAGTGCAAAAGCACAGGACCCTAACTAACACAGCAACACAGGCCAGATCGACTATAATGTGTATCTGAATGAGTTTAGACAAGTAACGACTTAGTTCTGTATCTTGGGAAGAGTCGGCTTTTAGCTGCACGGCACGAAACACTATTGTCAAATCATCTAACTGCATGTATAAACAAATGTTAATGAAATGGCATTGTCTGCTCCTTTGCGTGCTCTTAAACAATGGTTCCCAACCTCGTCCAAGAGGTAACAATATTTTTGATTGATCAAATTAAAGACTGCGATTAATCAACAGGCTTATTAACCGAATGCAGGTTTGGCTCGTTATCATTTGCTTTGTCTTCGAGTTCTTCATGTGCCAGACTGTTAGTTTACGTCGCCGTGTGTCCACGTTGTACCAAATAGGAGCCTATATCCGTTCACTCGGTCTCTAATGGGATAAGTTAAAATTTTGTTACCTCTTTTTTTATGTAATTGTTTGCAATGTGGCACAATGTGAACATGGGACCTTCATTCTTCATGGCAAGCATAGATATTTCTGACACAATGTGGCTTAAAATGCTAAATAATCCCTGTAAACATTAAAAGCTAATCTAATGAAGAAACATTAACAATCTGTTAAAATGCTGGGATTACAATTGTGTTTGGAACAAAAACCAGTAATAGACAGTGGTCTGAGTTTGGGAACCACTGTTTTAAAATATCAGATGGAGTTGTCAGGCGCCTTATCACGCGCTTGGAAAAACATTAACCAGTGAGCCAGTACACCAAACGTGTGCCCGTCTGTGATAGTGCTGACTGCGGTTCGCTTATTTATGTAATTCTTGTTCAGATGCGGTTTCTCTTGCCCCGGCGTGATCCCTTAGACACACAAAGCGTCCAAGTTCTTCTGGCGAGCGAATGGCCTTTTCCTATTAGGAAGAGAGAAATAGGCTTCTACATTTCCGTTTAAATCAAGCCGATTTGCAAGGATGTTGTAAGATAAGCAACTTAAAATTTAACACGAGCACCTTCGGCTTTTGCTTTCTCTCTTCGGGCCTTCCTTGAACTGCTGAAGCAGTGTTCCATCTGTGCACGACTCGGGGCTAGTACAGCAACAACAGCAGTGTTGTAAAGACTGTTCATGACCGAATTTTCCCAGCCTTCTTACAACTATATACAAATTCCACTGCGGCAGGTTAAAGTTGTAATAGCTGTATTCTGTCATGTTACAGATAAAATTTACAATATAAAAAAATTCTGAATGTTACACAATAGTTTGTGTCAGGTGAAGAGAGCAATAATCACAGGTCACAAGGTGGGTTATCCAAAGATTACAACACTGGGGTGTGTTCTGGATGGACATTGTTTCTGCTACAGTTCTCTCATGAATGTTGAGAGTTACTCTAAAGTGAAAAAGAGAACGCACACCTTGTTTGGTGAGGTTGCAGACCAGGAAACTTTCAAGTAAAACTGAAAAAGAAAGGTCACGCACTCTTTTCTCCGATGCAGTATATCCAACGCTTCGACTGAAAGCTGCCTTCGTCAGGGCTTTTCTGTCATGCTACGCAACTTTCAGTGTTTCAAAACAACCTTAGAGGTATTTTTACCCCTGATCCATTTGGTGGACATGCCACTGGTGTGATCAGAAGCAGCAAGTGACCTTGTTTAAGAAATGGTGTCCAATTGTACACAAATGCCCTGTCAACCAGCACAGTTACAACACTCTGTAACTGGATGTGTAATACAGCACTGCTTGCCCTGTCAACCAGCACAGTTACAACACTCTGTAACTGGATGTGTAATACAGCACTGCTTTCATGTATAAAATGGTTTGCAAGGTTGCAATTATCTTGAGCTCAGCCCTGAACATGTGACCAGAGGTCAAAGGTCAGCTGTGTGATGTATTAACATTAAGAGGTGTCTCTGCTGTTGTTGAATCTGAAGTTGTTCTTATTTGCTAGCTCGTACCGAATATCTACAACTGAGCCAGGTTGACAGAACATTCGTAGTGAGCAGAGCAACACAGACTACTGTTTAAGGATCTCCTCGAGTAAGAAGGTACCTGAGACCGAGGGCAAACTGTCTGACTTGTTTACGGAATATCTGTAAATTATGCATCCCAAGAGTACACCATCTTGAATGGTGATACGAGCCCTCTCTTGAGGCAGCTGGTTTCTGATTGGTGGGCCCTACTCCTGTGACCCTTGACCAGGGATGAAAGTAACGCTGTGAATGCATAGCAGATGAGCCGTTCCAGGCCTTACTTGAAGCAGATTAGTGGATAGCCACGTGGGGGGGGAAGGCTCAGTATAGTGCCTTGCTGCTCATGAGACCTGGAGAAGCTCAAACTGCTTTACACTGGGGGCGCTCATTCCGTCATCCCGTCCCTGCTTTGCCGCCCACAGTTCCAGGCGACCTGGGGAACCAGCTGGAGGCGAAGCTGGACAAGCCCAGCGTGGTCCACTACATCTGCTACAAGAAGACCAATGACTACTTCACCCTGTGGCTGAACATGGAGCTGCTGGTGCCGGTGGCCATCGACTGCTGGATCGATAACATGAGGTGAGGAGAGCATGGGGTGGGCCTTCAAGCTGAGGTTAGTGGGGTTTAGGGCTGAGGAGGGGAGGGGGTGGGATTAAGAGCTGAGTAGGGGCGGAGCCAAGACAAAATATTTGGTGATGGAAAAAAAAATGTCTGGCTTTGTGAATTCTGGGAAAGAGTAAAACTTTGTTCACTCCATGAATACAACAAAAAAAAAAAGATGAACTTTCTTATGATCAAAAAATTTAATCTGAACTAGGTATTGATAATGCATTGTATAAATTTGTATATAAGAAAGATAAGGTTTTAAAAGTATTAATTCCATAAATACAGTACTTCAAGTTCAAGGATTAATGCTGAGATTTCAAATGGGGATGCTTTCAACCGACAAACAGCTTGAAGGCATTTTTGCTCTTCTGCATCATGCGTGGATTTTCTTAAACTAACTCGTATAGTAAATGTGTCAGACTACTAAATTACAGCAGACTAGCTACCTAATGTTATCAGCTATACTGATTTCACTTTTAAACATATCAACTTGCTAACCCTTGGCTTGCAACGCAAAGAATTTAGCTGGCCAACTAGCTGATAGTCTTGAAACAGACTTCAGCACAGCAAGTGTGTTC
>CM045898.1:21334411-21429411 GCA_025169545.1 Anguilla japonica | reverse complement strand
TTACTGACTCCCTCGGCGCAGCACTAGGTCACTATAGTCTCTAGTTAAACAGTCGGACCATTACGGTGCATGAGTCACCTCCCACATTAATTGGAATTACCGCAAGCGAGGCTTTCACGTAGGCCTGCGTAGTTTGAACCAAAGTAAATGCATGCTGACACGTCATCACTGTATGATGTGTGAATGTGTGCTTCCTACGAAGAGACGCTTCGTTAGCGAGAAATACCACATTGACATTTGCGTTCGACAAGGAAATTATTTTCAGAATTGTCGCAAAATTCATCCAAATTGGTTTGATAAATTCATAAGATGGGAGAAAGATTCGTGTTCTCCTTTTAAGTACTCGGCGTCTTGATATTCCCTGAATTTTTCGGCAACTCAGTTAAAAGTTTTTGAATTTAACGTAATTTATTCATTGGATTTTTAAAAATCCAATAACGGGTAATCCGTTCAGAATAAGTCCGCGTGCAAATTATAACGACGTAACTTCATCACTGCCGGGAAAATTAGCATGGGAAGACGCTTTGCTACAGCTAGTGTGTTTTAAACTGACTGAGATTTTATGTTATTTTTTTCTCTGGTGGACCTGTGTTCGAGAATTTAGGTTGGCAAACTTAAATTGAGCATTTTCAAATATCATAGAGGTACACGGATAAACAACTTTTTATGTGTCTTTTTTTAGTTAAAGTAGTTAGCATGTTGAACAGCTGCTAAACTGGAGACTCGCTGTTGAATGTCCCATTCAGTTTTATTGGCCAGTGTTGTTCTAGTTGTAAAATAATTCCAGACCTATAACCAAGAGAATATGATTGGGTGTTGTGCATTTGTGTTTTGCAAACAAGACAATAATGGCTTTTGACATCATTTCAAAATTAATTAAAAGGATTGCGTTTTTGAAATATGGTTCGATTTTAGTGCCATTGTGCCAAGGAAATATTAGTGCTGATATATGCCTCTGTGAAATTATTAATAAGGTTATGCTTGCTCTTTAAGCAATCATTTTATTTATTTATTTTGACAGAGGATGCCCCTTCATATTGATCAAACTCCTTTACTCTGCTTTTGCTCTTGATGATTTTTAGATTTGAAATGCTGGTCTATCGTTGCCTTTTGGGAATTTTCTCACGGCAAACTGTTTTTGAAAAGCAAACATTGTTGCACTTTAATCGTATTTGATTCCTGAGTGGTGCATCCCTTTAACAGAAAATGCTTTTCCTAATTCATTATTTATTGCCACACACTTGTGGCGTTTGCCCCGGTTAGAGTGCCAGCAGCGAGGCCTTGAGGATGAGGGTGGAAATTCAGTCACATGACTCAAATCACGTAGTCGGGTATTTCTACGGGCTCTATGTATGACAGAACTGCGTCTAAACATTTATCCAGCTCAGAGTTACTGATCTATCCTGCAGTCTGCGCAGGTCAGAGATTTTATAAGCATTTTATAGCTTACTGTGTATTTCAATCGTTTCTATGTTTCTTTTATGTTGAACAAAAAAAAGATTAAATAGGATATTCAGTTATGGGGCCGGTTTCATGGATACAGATTAAGCTTAGTCCTGGACTAGACTGAGTTTTGTATAGAGAATCGCCATTCAGAATTGAATTGAGTCTAGGACTGGGCTTAATCTGTGTCTGCAAAACTGGCCCATGATGTATTACATGGAAATGTTATTATACAACTCCAGTATATTCTGCGAATGAAAGTGCCACACTTTTTTCCCCTGCTGTTTTTGACTGTTTTTATCTCTTGTGCATGATGAACCTCTGCCAGTTTGTAACCAACAAGGCAGGGAGGACAGTGGGATATGTAGTTTCCAGTGCGTCCCTATGGTGTGCTTTATACGAAACTCGCTCACGCCAACAGATTTTTATGCCAGTTTTCTGATGTGTATTCCAGTTGTTTTGATGGCTCGCCTTTTGTAATTTTAATGTTGTCCAGCTTTTTAATATTAATTTTAAATTTTATCATTGATTTATCATTTATGTTTTCACCTTTGTCCAGTGTATCTTAAGTATCCCAGAATGCCTTTCTGTTAAGGCTGGTACATTGATTGTTCACTCAGGGGGCAGTGTTAACCTTGGCTAACCCCTCGATGACCTCTGACATGAACTGCGACTGTGTCGCTGTTCTGTTTAGGGGCAGAATTGTGTTTGCTGAAACAGCTGAAACTCACACAGATAAATATATCTTTTATTGAACAAAACAAATGTTGAAACCTTACTTTGGTCCAGTCAAAGGGACTGTGCTGATACAGAGGCGGTGATGTTTACCAGATTAATGTAATCATGTTTACTGTTGGGTCTTCAGTTCTGCTGTTATGAAGGAGCAGCATACGCTGTCAATCACCGACTCAAATGAAGCAATCAAGTGACCTCATGTCCCTCAAATAAAATGAGTGGTTCAGAGTGAGCTTGATAGCATGTGACAGCTCCACCCACGTTGGGGTTCGTGAAGCTTCAGTCTGCCTTGTTTATTTTTATCGCGCAAATAAATACCTCTTCGGAGGCCGGGTGCCCTGAGTCTCTGCTGCGTACAAATAGGATCCTCCAAATCAACCACGAACTCCCAGCAGCCTCCAGTGCTGACACCAGCTCCATTGCGGAACCGCGTGTCACCCTCTTAACCACTTGCCCTGACAAACCAATCGGAGCGCCTGATGAGCACAGACAGACTTCCAATTGGGTCTGACACCTTCTGCCAAAAATAAAGCACCAACATCAACCCTGAGATTCTACCGTGGTATCTTGTTCCTGCAAACTCGGGTCTGCCCTCTCATGGTGGACGTGTGGAACATGCTGTACTGTGTTGCATAGCAACCCCCGGACCAGTGGTTACATATTTCCTGTATATCTGTACCCAAGCTGCCACAACTCTTCCGGTGTCTGTACCACAGCCTCCCCAGCTCCTTATTCACGTTTCGTCATCGTTCGGTTAGTTTTTCCCCCTAGTTGTGTCCTGTATTCCACCATTTCGACCAACTCCTCTTGGCAGTGGGGGAATTGTGGGTAAATAATTCTGTTTCCACGGTTACCCCTCCTCTGTGCCTTGGCTGTTTTTACTCCCCCGTACCTGGTAATCAGCTCAGTGCCCGAGCCTCAGGTGTGAAACCAAATCCAGCTCTGTGTGGAACGTAATCAACGTTTTAAAAAACGTGAATCGGTGCAATGAAACAAAGCTACTGTTGTGAAACCATATTGTTTGTGGAGTGTTTGCAAATTAAAACGTTAGCAAGAAAATGCTCTCGCTTATTTACAACCTCAAGCTTCTTATGTGCAATAAATCGGAGGTTTGTTAAAAGTGCATCACAATTTATTTTGTTCCTTGCTGACACTGCCACAACCCACACAATCCTTAAATCATACACATTTTGTGTGCCTGGGGTATTTATACTACAATTATTTAAAAATGTTTTTCCATTTATGATTTACAAGTAACAACTTCAGTTGTTATAACTGCATAAATATTTTATGTTTTTAGGCATGTGAAGTGTCAGCAATTTTCATTACTTTTTGAAAGTATAGGTTAACCAAACTTAATTTTTAATAACATACTGTGTTCTTCTGTTGCAAAATCTAATTTTACCCATAATCATTGTGCTGTAATGAACTGCCTGTTCGCATTAAGACTGATGCCATTTAATAAATTAATACATTTTCACCAGCTGTGTTTCTATTCAAATTAATTTACCTGGGATCACAAAAAACCACCTCTTCACCTAGAACTAGGACAGAAGTTTCAGACACAACAAGCAATTTGTAGAAAAGTTTAAAATAGTTTATTTTTTTGCAAACAAATTTAAAATGTGTGCAAATGTGCTAGTGGGAAAAAGTGCTGGGGACTGGCCTGAACAATGTAATATGTCCATTATAAGGGTGCAGTGCGGCAAGCGCGCACAACCTTTTTTCCCCTGGCTTTGCGAATCCTGAAATGGGCGTGGCTACCGCACGCCGTCGGTGACTGACAAGCGTTACGGACCAATAGAATCTCTTCTCTCTCTGTGACAGAACGCGAGGGCGGCTTTGCATCTGCGAATAGCTGATCTGGAGAGCCGCCCCCCACTGGGAGACTGACGGAGCCTCGCTCGTTGGGGTCAGGGGTCAAAGAGCAGAGGGCAGAGGTCAGTGCAGGGGGAAGGTGAAGACTTTGTTCCCGGATTTGCAGCGGAGCTCCTCACAGGCCAGTCTCAGCAGGAAGGAGCCCTCCTCGTGGGAGTCCAGAGTGGCCTAGAGAAACAGGAAGAGGGAGAGAGCAAATGAGTTATTGATATACGTCGAGATAAAATAGCTCAGGTGAAGCCGAGCAGAGCGAAACGTGGTTGATCTTCAGAGTTATGCAACTCGCTGGCTACATCAACGCTATGGCACAAGCTTGATGGGAGGGAGGGAGGGAGAGAGAGAGAGAGGACTCAGCTAGACAACCAGGGTTGGGCAAATGGACAGACATAACGAAGGAGAGAAGCTGCAGGGAACAGACAGACTGGGAGAGAGATGAAAGGAGACCAGACGGACGGGGAGAAAAGCCAGCGCGTCAGGTGCGTGGGTCAGAGGTCATACCTGCAGCTCCTGCAGACATTGGCTGCGCAGCTGGTCTACGCAGTCGCCCACGGACCAGGCCAGGCTGACGTGGAAGGAGGGGTTCTGCGGGGGAGGGGAAAGAGGGGCTGTCATAAGTCAGGGTCTCCTGTCACGCAAAGGGCCCAAACACCGGTATTACAACTTTTCACTTTCTCTTCATTTTTTCATAGCAGAAAAATCTAAACATCAGGCATTGTTAATATTTTCTTTTTAACTTAAGTTCCCTCAGCTTTCATAGCAACATGAATTAGTACAGTTAACACTGTGTCAAGTGTTCCTGCCCTCTCATAATGAATTTCATTCACTTGCAGTCTTACCAGCTTGGTATTGTCTACGGTGAACCTGTGAGCGGTTCTGACCTTGTAGAAGGTGCTCAGACTGAACTCCTCCATGGTCTGGTCCACGGCCCTCACGACCTCCAACAGCTGAGCGTGCCCAGTGGTGACTTCCACACCCAGAAAGGTCCTGCAGCAGGAAGTACACGGTTATGCCGGCCCAGTCCCATCATGCACTGCACATCAAAACCACAGGGCATCAAAAATGAGTGAATGCGGTTAACCGCCTGCACTTGAAAATGGGTTGTGCAATTTATGGGAGTTCTGTAGTGTGAACACAAGGAAGTGAACGCTACCTGGTCTTCTGCTCATTGGTGTATACCTTCATCTTTTCAGCCAAACACACCATCCTAAAAAAATAGAAAAGACACACACTGAGATCAACTCCTCTCTCCCAGTATCACAGACACACTGAAATGAACTCCTCTCTCCCAGTATCACAGACACACTGATACCAGCTCCTCTCTCCCAGTATCACAGACACACTGATACCAGCTCCTCTCTACTACCACAGTCCTCTCTCCCATCAGACAGATACCAGCTCACAGACTGACACCAGCTCCTCTCCCAGTATACAGACACACTGATACCAGCTCCCCTCCCCCAGTGCTACAGACACACTGATACCAGCTCCTCTCTCCCAGTATCACAGACACACTGATACCAGCTCCTCTCTCCCAAAATCAGGTGGCCCTCACCGTGGGTAGGAGGCCAGCCCCTTACGAAGGGACAGCACGAAGGGCTGGATCCAATGGTGCCGCAGGACCACCGTCTGAGACAGGCTGACGTGGAACTCCTCCGCCCAGGTCAGAGAGAGGCCACGGGCCGACACCACCTGCATCATCTCCCCCACCAGGTCCAGGAACCCCTCATCAGGAGCGTCTGCAGGGCAAGGGGCAGATGCAAGTCTTTCTTGGGCATCCCAGGTCGATCACACAGCCAATTACTCTTGATAAGAAGGTTTATGTATGCCACAGGTAAACGTACTTAACGAGTTAGGAAGAGTTTTGAATTTGAGGGTAGAGTCGCCAAAGAGTGTTGTCACGGTAACCTGCACCGCACCTTTAATGTGCTTCGCTAGCGAACTGGTCGAGCTACATCCGCCACGTTTACTTGGGAAGCAGGTACGCGTCCGCAGGCATTTTTACGAGACAGGTACATATTTATTAATATTGCAGGTGGACTTACACGGAAGGTACACATATGTAGCCCAGTTTCCCCTCTCGTGTTGGAAAGATCGCACTCTCCCGCCATGTAGCGAACTGTCCTCAGTTGACGGATCCTCGGGTTCGCTGAACATTTCGAGTACGCAACCTGGCAACGGTAGGCGGGGCTTTGCCTGGGTAGGGTGGAACGCGGCCATTTGGGTGCAGCCATCCCTGTGGGGAGAAAGCAAGGGAAATGAACACCACCGGCGAAAAAGAAAGGACTGGACAGTTATGAGGTCACCATAAAACTCTACGGTTGTCAGCTTTTCCATTAAAACTAGACAGGAGCTCCCACAGTCATAAAGTATTTTGTTAACGTAAATAGAACGCCAGCAGCGCTTGGCCGATACTTACTTCCGAGGTCACTGTAGAGTAAGGTGACATCATGATTGTCTTATCCCAATTTCATTACACCCGAACACCACTAACTTACTTTCTGAACCACCTGGAGTTACAGCTCAAAACATCGAGGGAACAGGTTTAACACCATTTAACCAGAAGAGGGCAGTAGCCCTCATCCGGGTGATGCCAAAATATTGCATGACTTTTTGCGACGAGCTGCTGCATAACTTGTGTGATTTGAATCTATTTTCTAACAGACGATGCGCTGAACACCTCAGACATCTAGAGGAAAGGAATATGCATACGTAATCCCTTCCAGGAACAGCGTTGTTTCTAAAGCCGTGCTAGAACATGATTGTTTACATTTAATGCAATCTAGCTACATTACGACTAGACAGTCCGACAGCATGACAAAATGGTGGGAAATTCCATATATATGTACTAAGCAATCAAAACTACACTCGTAGTTATATGGAGCATAGTTGCCTTACTGTGTTGCTGTGACACATCTGAGCTTTTTGCTAGTCGGTGGGGAGTCATCGTTTTTACAACGTTTATGCTTCCTTTTTATCCCTGCCTTCGTTTTCCTCGTCTTCTTCGGAGCTGCTGCTGTAGCTGACTAACATGCCACAACGAATTACTAGATCATAAAGCCATGAAAATAACTTCTGTGAAAATCAAGAGCTACCGTTTGCTATTTCCGACAGAAACGTTCTGGAAATACTTCCCCTGACAAACATACACCAGCGCGAAATAGTTCCACTCTGTCACGTGGATTGGCGAACGCTTGGTAGGTTTATGCTCTTTTTAGCTCCATTATAAAACCTCGCGGTAGTAGTGAATTGTTGTTAATTGTGTAATAGCGAGGAATTATCCACTGTAGTTTTGATGTTTTGTTGTTAGCCTTGATAAGAGAAATGCGGCAGCAGTTCTACACTGTACTCTGTACTTTGCATAGCCCTATATAATAGTATAATTTATATTGAGGGATTACATCCTTGTAACATCCAATGAGTAAGATTGGAACATCCAACGAGTAACACTGTGGCGTGCAATGTATACAGCGTTTGCAATTAAACAATAAGTTAAGTCCAGAACTTCCTCACAATACCGGCTTTGCGATCCTGTAGAGGAGACATTTACCTTGAATGACCCAATAGTTTGTATGAATCTTAATCATAAGAAGGATATGAAAAAAACATATATGTGACATATACAGTCCACTTTGTGCTGTTTAATATATAGGATCTTATAAACATGGTAGTTTAAGCACTTATCAAGACAGGCTATTGCAGTACTTTAAAAAAAAATGCTTGATCCCAAATAAAATAAAAAAAGAAGTATTCTCGCGTATTTTTGGACGGAATCCACATATGTTACAAGAGGGGCTAAAATGAAACTAAGTTGTGCAAGGTGTAATGACAGTTGGTAAACTGCACCGTGACCCTCGGGGGTGTAATGTGTGCACGTTTCCGGTGTGTGTTTCTGTGGACCGTAGTTATTTCCTATTCAGGTTCCTGTGTTTCTTTGCTCTGTTTGAGCTGTGAATACTTGTAATGAAGTGAAGTGAAGACCCTGCACCTGGAAAAAAGCAGGGTGATAGTCATAGGATTCCAGGTTAAACCGAAAGTGTCGTATGGATCCATCGTCCACTGGACATTGAAAAACGACTGTCTATCCGTTTCGCGCAGCAAACAAAGCTGCCCTTTCCAGACCACTACAGCTCACCAGCTGGAAGAGAGAGCAGCGCAGAAAGCGGCCTAAGCTGGCCGCAGTCCGTAGAGCAGGAGACCGCCGGGGCCCTCCATCCTGCCCGCAGTAGCACAGGAGTGCGATATAATTTATCACTGAAAACAAGGTTGATTGGCTGCGGCAGGCGCACAAGGTGAGTATTATATACTGCATCTCCGATAAAGGGGCATTTATTTGACTATTTGTGCAGCGTCTATCTGCAGTGATTACCTGGCTAATGCTCACTAGCAAGAATATGTGACGTGTAGGATGATATTTTACTGTAGGATGCAATTGTGTAGCGATCTGTAGCTAGTGTCCAGCTGCTTACCAGCCAGCAAGCTAATGTCGTAGAATGCATTGATCTGTTTGCAGGTCTTTGAAATATTTTTGCACTGATTCATAATAAATTAAACCTGTATTTGAAATGCTGCGTGGTTTGTTTCCCTAAGAGAGAATTTGCCCCCTGCCCACACACACAATAAGGGTGGCTAATCGTGGCTAGCTACATAGCTATTGTTGTTTTATTATTTCGCGACCCAGTTGAAATATTTTTTCTTTAATTGGCTGTATGTATATCGTCATTTTGTAGATACAATTTCTGCAATAGACCTGTAACTTATTTCTTCCCTTGTTTATGCTTTCCTAACCAGCGTTTGGCTAGCCGGTGCGTAAGCCATTTTAGGCCACCGGAAACTAGCCAAAATGTAGCTATTCAGCTCTAGCTGTATTTGTGTCCAGCTTTTAAGGCATCTCCCAATATTCAAGAGATTCGGCGACGCTTTCAGAAAGTCGACTTGGCTCAAATGTCGTCCAGCCAGTGTGCTACGTTACATAGAAAATTACCTATTTAAAAATATGGGAGGCATCACCCCCATAGCCTTTCACTAAGGAAACGGATTTGAAACTGGAATTTAAAAAAGCTATTTCAAGTGTTTGTTTCTTTTTTTGCAATGCTCCACATAACTTATTTGAATGCACTTTCATTGCACGTTTTTCTATACCGATTTGTTTAGTTTTGGGTTGTTCTTTTGAGTACATATTTTCATACCAGATGGGCTTATTATATGCTTTTCACTCTGGAGAGCTGATTCTACATTGCCCTGCTTTGTATGGATTTGTAGTGATGCCCCAGGTCATCTCATCCTTCTGGTGTCATAGCTGGCTTTTCCACTACTGTGCTTGTACAATGTAAGGCTAAAGGGGAAAGGTATGGAGTACTGAATAGCTAGAGATATCTCTATGTTGAAATATTACAGTCTGCATGATCAGGTGCTGTAGGAGGAGGAGGCTACAGAAAGATGTAGCTTTGAACAGAAGCGGTTATGAGAAGAGGCTGACCCTCGTTGTTGTGTGCAACAGTGCCCTGTGCGTGGCGGTTTCCTGAGTTTCTGTTCGCTCTGGGCGCCTTGGTGCCGTTTGGTGAGAGGTGTGCCCCGCTCTCTCTTCCCTTTGAAGCCTGGAATCCACCAGGGGTTCATCTGGGGAACTCGATCAAAATGAAACCGAGATATTTCACTTCCTCCGGTCGGCCAAAAGGAACAGGGCGACTGATGCGACCCTTTCATTGTGGTCAGGGCAAGGGGTTGAAATCGCCAATAAAATGATTGTTGTTAAGTGCCCTTTGTGGTATTCTTTTTCACAAGCCTTTAATTGGACTTTACTTGCAGTACATTTGAAAGGGGGGGGAATCCTTTTTACTGACCCTCTCGGGAGATACACCAGAAACATTGGTCTTTGCTGAAAGAGAGACTTTAGGTTATACGGGTATTTGATCTGACTCTCTTAAGATCTGGCTTTGTGTGCTGGGTGCATCGAGTGCTCAAATGCATTGTGTCACGATGCACTGCCGCCGCCCCGCCGCCCCCAAAGAAAAGATTTCATTGCAGAGGTAACGCCGAAGGCGTTCGAACGCTGCCGTGGGCTAACGTCTAACTTCTGTGTCCTTCCGCTGCTCTCTGCTTGCATCCCGAGTCCGTGCCCTGCAGTGGAGCCAAAGCCAGGCGGGATTATTCCTCATTTTATTTAGCTGTTAAACCCGGGCTTATCACGGTGGACTTGAATAGCTTACGTTATTCAGTTTTTTAAATATTTACTGTAGAAATCCAGGTTATTTACAGCACAGTGGCAGCATCTGATCCAAGTCCAGGGCCAGTGTTCATGAAGCACCTGAGATCAGTCTTGCCTGTTGGCTCATAGTGTTTCAGGCTAGGCTTTGACCGGGGAGAAAACTGGTCCTGGAGCAGCACTCCCACTCACAGGGGTTTTTTATGGTCCTGGGCTCTGCCCTGGAACCCCCACCCCGCCACACGGACGCTGATTTCCCCCGGGGACGCGAGCCATCGGGGGTCGACCTGAAGGCTTTGCTAATTATGCAGGCAGATGTATTATGTAGGCTAGCTGCGCTAACAGCACTGTAGCAGCCATCTCTTATGACTTAACTGTAGGCCCACAGAACTGCGTTTTCATGGTTTTGAGGGCAAATGCGTCCTTGCTCCTAACATTTCAACGTTGACAGGTGTGTGCTTGGATGTATTCGCTACAGCTTGGCTATATTTGCAGCAGTTCATCTTATCTGATTTGTTTCCGTTTCATACTTAAACCTGACGGGGTAGATTCATGCAATGAGTTTCAAGGCAGCCCCTGAAGTATTTATTTATCTAAAACTGGATTTCGTACTGTCCACTGGCATCTAAATGAGTGTCGCAGTGTCCCTGTGAAGTTCCTCTCCTGCGGTTTTGGTTAGTTTGGTTTGGCTTGATTCTCCAAAACTGTGCTTTATCCACGTTAAGGGATGTGAAATCGCATCATTGTCGTGGTGTTGGTAAAGGGGGAACGGTGTAATAATGAATCTCTGTTATTCTTGCAGGGCTTCTGTGTGCGGGGAGGATTCAGGCCATGGATGGTCACTGCCAGCAGAGAGTCTCCAGTCTAATGTCAGCTCGGTCTTTACCGTCCCTTTAATTTTCCGGACTGAGTAGTCGCCGCTGGAAACGGAAGATTGACGAGTATTCCAAGCCACGCCCCCTCACTCTCCTAGCGAATCGGCTGGGGAATTGCCGACCGAGTCCGCCCGTCGCCGCCTCCCCCCCCCCCCTCCCCCTTCGCTCGATGAGCCACACCCCAACTCGCACGCCGGAAGCCGAATCCCCACATCCGCGGCAGGATGACGGAGGCGTGGCAGCAGCACGCGGTGGCCCCGCCCGCGGCGGTGCACACCATCCCTCAGGGGGTTGAGAACGCGCTGGGCTGCGCCGTCTACGGCATCGTGCTCCAGCAGGACCCGGGCCTCCAGCAGCAGCACCAGCAGCAGCAGCAGCAGCAGCCCTCCCTGCAGGTAGGGGGCGACAGCGGCCACAAGTGCGGCGCCTGCGGCCACGACATCTCGCACCTGGCCAACCCGCACGAGCACCAGTGCGTGGTGAGCCAGGACCGCTCCTTCCAGTGCACCCAGTGCCTGAAGGTGTTCCACCAGGCCACCGACCTGCTGGAGCACCAGTGCGCCCAGGTGGAGCAGAAGCCCTTCGTCTGCGGCGTCTGCAAGATGGGCTTCTCGCTGCTCACCTCGCTGGCCCAGCACCACAACGCCCACAGCAGCGGCAACCCCATGAAGTGCTCCATCTGCGAGAAGACCTACCGCCCCGGCTCCTCGGGCAACACCACGCCCACCTCCTCGGGCTCCAACCCGCAGCAGCCGTCCTCCTCGGCCGAGGGGGCGGCGGCGGCGCTGGGCTCGCCGGCCCCCGCCGCCTTCGAGGCCCCGCAGCCGGCCGAGCGGCCCTACAAGTGCTCGGTGTGCCAGAAGGGCTTCCGCCACCTGTCGGAGCTCTCGCGGCACGAGCGCGTGCACACGGGCGAGCGGCCCTACAAGTGCGACTCGTGCGACAAGAGCTTCAGCCAGTCCTCGCACCTGGCGCACCACCGGCGCACGCACAGCGACGAGCGGCCCTACAAGTGCGCCGCCTGCGACAAGGGCTTCAAGCACCGCTCGCACCTGGTGCGCCACATGTACGCGCACGCCGGCGAGCACCTGTTCAAGTGCAACCTGTGCGAGCTCCACTTCAAGGAGTCGTCGGAGCTGCTGCACCACCAGTGCCAGCCGCAGGCCGAGCGGCCCTTCCGCTGCGCCGCCTGCGGCAAGGGCTTCCGCCGCCCGTCGGACCTGCGCCAGCACGAGCGCACGCACTCGGAGGAGCGGCCCTTCCGCTGCGAGGAGTGCCAGATGAGCTTCAAGCAGCCGTACGCGCTGGTGCGCCACCGCCGGACGCACAAGGGCGCCGCCGAGCGGCCCTACAAGTGCGCGCTCTGCGACAAGGGCTTCCTGCAGCCGTCGCACCTGCTCTACCACCAGCACGTGCACGGCGTGGAGAGCCTCTTCAAGTGCGCCGCGTGCCAGAAGACCTTCGGCCAGTCGGGCGAGCTGCTCCGGCACAAGTGCGGGGAGGCGGCCGAGGCGGCGGCGGCGGCCGCCGAGAGGCCGCACAAGTGCGAGGCGTGCGGCAAGGGCTACAAGAAGGCGTCGACGCTGCAGCGGCACCGGGGCACGCACTGCGGCGGCGGCGGCGGCGGCGGCGGCGGCGGCGAGAAGCCGCTCAAGTGCTCGCTGTGCGACCGGCGCTTCCCGACGTCGTCCGACTTCGTGCAGCACCAGTGCGACCCGGCGCGCGAGAAGCCGCTCAAGTGCCCCGACTGCGAGAAGCGCTTCAAGTACTCGTCGGACTTCCAGCGGCACCGCCGCGTGCACACGGGCGAGAAGCCCTTCAAGTGCGCCAGCTGCGACAAGGGCTTCAAGCAGCGCGAGCACCTGGTCAAGCACGGCAGCGTGCACGCCCGCGAGACCCAGTTCAAGTGCGTGTGGTGCGGCGAGCGCTTCGGCGACCTGGGCGCCCTGCAGGAGCACACCGTCCAGCACACGGCCGACGGGGGCGGGGGCGGGGCGGCGGCGGCGGCGGGGGCGGATACCCCGAGGCCGCCTGCGTATAGTCCACCCCTGGACCCCCCCCCCCCCCCTGACCCCCCCCCCCCCCCCCCCCCCCCCCCCGAACCAGCGCCCGAAACCTGCCCCGCGTCTCGCTGCTCTCAGACTCAAACACGGTCACACGTTTGGACACACACACATACACACACACACGCACACACACACACACACTCACACTCACACACACACACACACTCACACGGACACACACACGCACACGGACACACTCACACGGACACACACACTCACACGGACACACTCACACACACACTCACTCACACACACTCACACGCACACACTCACACACACACACACTCACACACACGCACACATGCACACACAGCCTTCTCGGTGCCAAGGCTTAGTGCCCACCTCCACCATAGAACAAGCGTAGCTGCTACGTGATCACACGGGCCCAGCTGGAATGCGTAGGATGTCAAGAGGCCACAGAAACGAACATATCAATCACGTTATTTGGAAATGTGTAAAATGGGGAGGGGGGGGGGGGGGTCGGGGGTTGTGGGTAAGGGTGTTCCCATCTTCTGAAAGGCCCAAATGAACAAAGCATGGAGAAAATCAAATGGACAGCTGCGGTGGTGGTGGTGGTTCTGGGAGATACAGGGACATGAACCAGAAACCGGCTGCCAGTGGTTCTGAGCCCCAGGGCAGAGCAGGGACGGAGCTAGCCCACAAGGTCATACCTCCACCAAGCAACGCGATTGGTCACGCCTGGGTCACCTGACTGCCCCCTGCTTCCTGTGCTGCTGCCTGGTGGAGACGCTTCATTAACAATCATGAACGATCGAGACATTTTTCATCTTCATGGCCATATTAGGAAAACTATGATTTAAAAAAAATGTAAGGGGAAATTGTCTAATTATTAAATATTGTGTGTCTATTTTCTGGGTCAACGTGGTTACTGCTGGACTTACCAAAGCCTCCACTGTACGACATCCCAATGGGATGTACTGAAATCGCTATGGAAATGTACAGAAATGTGTATACACTTCTAATTTCTGCCCATATATATACATATATGTATATGTGTGTGATCCCAGCAGCTAAGGATTATGGGTCTGTCACCCCTACAATGGCTAGGGACTGTAGAAGGCCCCCTTGTCATTACTGTATGTACATAAATAGTATGTATGCTAGTATGTTTACGAGTTGTGACGTAGGAGTTGCGTTGTATGCGTTTATAAAAGTGCACCTGCTATTTTGCCTATTGACACTTTATTTTGTGGTTATTTTGTTATGATTTTTTTTTTTTAAATGGCAAATTATTGTACCCTACATGTGATTTCACTCGAGTGGTTTGGTGTTCTTGTTGTGTTTGTGGGGGAGGGGGGGGGGGGGGGAGGGGCTTCCGGCCTCATATTGCGGGGGGTGAAAATTTGGCGAAGGAGAGGCCGATCCTCGCGGCGCCTCTTTCGCTAACGGCGTCCCCCGCGGCACGCCGGGACGGCACCGCAGCCAAGCCAAGGTCGCCGGGCGCAGCCTCCAGTGGGCGGTTTCATTTCGGGGGTGTTCGGACCAGCGGTTCTCCCGCTCGGTCCTGGGGCTCCAGTGCTGGTTTTTGTTCCAACCGTCATTACAGCTTCCAGACAGCGACAAGCTGTAGTTGGTCTTAATTCGACACTTAGCATGTCTGTTGAAGAATGATTTGTACTTAAGGCCACGGTATGTCAGAAATGAATGAAGAATAAGTGTTCACATCACAGGACTTTTAATCAGCCAGGTCATGCAGTGCTCCAAATTTCTGTAATGTGGTCTATGACAAATTATTCCTTTTGGAAGAGGCTCCGTTTTTAATTGAAGTGATTAGAATCTGGCAGGGACTTCGTTGCTGAAAGTACGGTCAGCTGGTCACTGAAACACTTTTTTTTTTTTTTTTTTTTAGAAATTAAGAGTTTGATGATGGAACAAATAGAATTTGGGCAAATGTGCAACGTTTTAAAATTTAAGGAAGTAATTATGGTAAAACTTGCTTTCTACAACCTTAATTGGTCAAAAGCACCAGCGTACACAGTGGACCCCCAGGACTAAGTTTGGGAACGACTGCTTGAGACTAACCAGACCAGCAGCTCTCGGTTCTTAACTGTAATGGCTAAATCTCTCTGCTGCAGAAGTTGAAGCTTGAGCCATCTTATGAATATTCACGAAGGGGCATGTCCAAAAAAAAATTGTTGCCATGGAGGTTCTGCTCTTGGGCCCACCGCTTCGCGAATGTTCATGAAGTAACATGGCGCCTGAATCTCGTTACCAATCGGGTCCTCCCAAGGTGAAGAAGTAGGGTCTGACAATCTGGTTGCTGTAGAGAATCTGTGGTTTTGTATCTCTTGTATTGTGGAGGGGGGCAGGGGCAGAGAGCTGAGCCTGCCCATAAGGATGGATAAAGCTCATTGCTTATCACACTCACGGTGCTCATCCCATACTGCAAACGAGCTGCCCATCTGACCCCGCCCCTCTCCCACTGGCCCTTATGTGATTTAGGAAGATACTGTAAAAATACAAATGGGAAAACAAAACTGTCAAAATGGAAGAAATGTACAGAGGTCAGAGGTCGCAGGTCAAAGACTGCTTCTGAGGGTTTTGCTTAACCGTTTGTTGATTTACATTTGTGTGTCATTTTTTTTTTTTTTTTTTTTTCACTGCCTGTCTAGGAAATGATCATGTCATATTTGGCCTCCAGACTGAAGTGGTGCTTGGTTTTTATTTATTTTATTTTTTTGTGGGGGGGAGGGGGAGGGGGGAGAATTGTATATTAAATATGAATTATTGTAAGTGCCAGTTTACAGGAGCCCCGAAGGGTACAGTTGGACTGGGGTCAAAGGTCAAGGCCCTGTCCTCGTGGGGGCTATGCTGATGTTAAGTGTTACAGTGCAGGTGAGGTTTCGGGGGGCGCGCGCGTGGCGGAGTGACGGCACTTCAGCGCAGATACGCGGCCCTGTTTCCCATCAGGCCCTGGGCACCGCAGGGTCCAACTGAATCTGATAAGCTCCGCCCTCCGAGCTGCTTCAGACCGCCCCCAGCTTCTCCGGGGAAACAAACCCAAATGACCCCAGTCGAGGGGAGTGACACTGAGTAACAAAAACCATAGGGTTAAAAGATTTTTTTTTTAAATGTATGTTTTGCATGTATGCAAGTTTAAGTGTATTTTATTTTAATTATTAAAAAAACTTTATACATACATATATATATATATATATATGGAAAAATATCTATATTCTCAGTAGGAATATGAAGGGATGAGTCATTAACAGACTGGTTATCTGGAGTGCAGATACCATGACCTTTGACCCGGGCACTGGGCAGTAGTTAGCCCCTCCCCTTGCCCGTGTCAGCCCTGTGCATGCTCACGGTGTTAGCCTCTGTGTACGTGTCCCCTGTTCTTTTTTTTTTGTTTGTTTCCCCCCCCCCCCCCCCCCACCCCCGCATTTGTAGTTTCTGGAAGATTCTTTTAAAGCTGTATGTGTGGCAGTGGAAGTGTACACTCGAGCTAAAGCGATCTCTAGCGTTTAATACACACAGCTCCAACGAATAAAAACCTTTTCCATGAATACGGACGGAGCGGTTGTCCTTGTTTGAAAGGAGGGTGACGCGCGGGAGGATTTCGGCGTGGGGTGAGAGCGTGTAGAGAAGGCTCCGCCCCCCCAGCTCTCAACCGTCTGGGCTCTGGAGCCAGGTGGCAGCCAGGCCTGCAGGAAGCTCGCCACAAACGCAGGAAGTGGAGTTTACGTTAAGCCGCACTTCCCCTGCGGAACCTGCACCCGCACACACGGTCAGCGGGACGCACCAGGGTTGGGGTCAGTTCTGTATTCAGTTAGCTCAATTCACAAAATTCAATTCGGTTCATGAACCTTGCGTGAATTCTGAGGATTTTTCAAACTGAATTTGTGAATGGAGTGAACTGAAAATAGGACTGAACCCAACTGTGATTCCACCTGTGTACACGCACACACAGAGTTAAGTATATATGCTCGCACATGCATGTTTACACAGGCATACACGTTCTTGTGGCAAACACACACACGTACCATCGTTGGGCAAAATAAAAATGTGTTTCAGTAAATATAGTATAATGTATGTTTGTGTATTTCTCTGCCCAATTTCTCTCCAAAATATAAGAGGCAGGAAGATGGTCATCCATCAAACAAAAAATTTATTACAATGTTTAGTTGTACCTTCAATCTCTTTCACGCAAGTATGGAAGCTCCTGTTTTTTAAGCTCTGCTCTGTAGAACCTAAATAGTAGTACATAGGAGAACACTGCAACTCCCTAATCCCCCCCCCCCAAAAAATAAAAAAACACACATACACACATACATATTATCTGCAGTATGATACTGCCACAAACTGGTGGGTGGGAGTAGCTTGGAGATTTGAGTGTGGTTAGGTAGGGCTATTGGGTGAGGTTTGGGTGTAGTAAGGTGGGGTCATTGGGTCAGGTTTGGGTGTAGTAAGGTGGGGTCATTGGGTCAGGTTTGGGTGTAGTAAGGTGGGGTCATTGGGTCAGGTTGGGTGTAGTAAGGTGGGGTTACTGGGTCAGGTTTGGGTGTAATAAGGTGGGGTTATTGGGTCAGGTTTGGGTGATAAAGCGGGGTTATCGGGTCAGGTTTGGGTGGTAAGGTGGGGTTATTGGGTCAGGTTTGGGTGTAGTAAGGTGGGGTTATTGGGTCAGGTTTGGTGTAAAGGCAGTTTGGGTTATAAGTGGGTTATTGGGTCAGTAAGGCGGGGTGGGTGTAGTTTGGGTGTAGTAAGGTGGGGTTACTGGCTCAGGTCTGCTACACCAGATACCTGAAGCTGAATCTTTTCCAGCATCTTCGTGTGGTTCCTCAGCGTCATCTGCAGGACAACAGAGAAAGGAGTTTGAGTCCAGGCTGGTCAGAGGGATCCGCCAAAAAAAATAACACATTTCATTCTCCTGCACCCAAAGTGCTACACAAGGAGCAAGGTGAAAAGCAAAGAAACACAATCATCTCTAACAGCTCCAGAGGCTAAGGCTAAACCAACGCTGAAAGCTAAACAGTGTAGTATAATGGGCGAGGAGGTGGCCTTGTAACCTGAAGGTCACAGGTTTGATTCCCAGCGAGGACACTGCCGTTGTACCCTTGAGCAAGGTACTTAAATAGGTACATTGCTTCAATATATATCCAGCTGTGTAAATGGATTCAATGTAAATGCTATGTAAAGAGTTGTGTAAGTCCCTCTGGATAATGCTAAATGCCTGTAATGTAAACAGAGACAGTAATGCCTGATTTATACTTCGTCGCACGACCCTTTTGACAAGTGTTGCACGACAAAAATGACGTACTTTCAACAGAAAAAAGTGTCGCACAACACTTTTTTTTTTTCAGTGTCGCGCACCTCTGGAATTTTATGTCGCAGAACTTCATACTTTACCGCACAGTGTTGACTGAGCAGCCAGATGTAACACCGAAATAAACCGTCCCGGTTACGTCATTATTTTCAGTTTATCTGAGTGACAGACCACCCCTCTTTTTTTTCCGTTTGCTAAAGTAGATATAAAACGTATTCCTCCCCTATTTCTCAGCAATTTCACCGGGCGGTCTTCACAGATGTGAACATCAGCAGTTTGTGGTCTTGTAACCATAGAGACAACAGAAACCCTCTCCACAACCCTTCGACAGAGTATAAATGCGGAACGTCGTGCGACGCTTTCGTTTTTGGGTTCAACAGGCTTAAAGGTCGTCTGGTTTAAAAACGGAAAAAAAGTGAAGGGGACCCCTATAAAAAGGCGCGGTCCTGACCTCGGCGATGACCACCTTGCGCTCCCAGGACCGCACAGTCTGCTCCAGCTCGCCATGGACGCTCTTGGCCTTGATGTAGTCCAGCAGGGGCGGGACGCTGAAGCTCTCCAGCTGCCGCTTCAGCTGCGCGTTCACCGCCTCCGCCTCCGCGCACTCCTGCCAGCGGGGGGCGCCAGACGCACGCGTCACGGGCCAGTTTGGTGATTACCGCCCCTGCATGCTGGTGTACAGTGTGTGTGTGTGTGTGTGTGTGTGTACGTGTGTGCGTGTGTGTGTGTGTGTGTGTGTGTGTGTGTGTGCGTGTGTATGTGTGTGTACGTGTGTGTACGTGTGTGTGTGTGTGTGTGTATGTGTGTGAGTTTGTGCGTGTGTGAGTGTGTGTGTGTGTGTGTGTGTGTACGTGTGTGTGAGTGTGTGCGTGTGTGAGTGTGTGTGTGTGTGTCTGTGTGAGTGAGTTGGCGTGTGTGTGTGTGTGTGTGTGATTGTGTGTGTGTGTGTGTGTGTGTGTGTGTGTGAGTGAGTTGGCGTGTGTGTGTGTGTGTATGTGTGTGAGTGTGTGCAGGTGTATGTGTGTGCATGTGTGTGTGTGTGTGTGTGTGTGGTGGTCTACAGAACCTGCATACCCCAGCAGCAATGTGGGGTTATCAGAGGTTCTAACCCATGACCAAAACCGAACACAGGATTTGATTTGTGGTTCCAGCTGTTCTTTCCTGATTTGACCTGGTTTTATCTGGTTTTACTGCATGCAGTAGACCATGGATGTTAGAATCTAGTCCTAGAGGGCCACAGTGGTTTTTCATTCCCTTCCAGTGATTCAAAGTGATTGAATGTGAAAGAATCCACACACCTTGTTCTCGTGGTCTTTAGTGACTGATTTGGAAGGAAACCACAGATACCTGCACACACTGGTCCTCCAGGACTTGGTCTGGCGCAGGAGTTTGACTGTGCCAGACCAACCCACAGGCCCCCTATTTTTTGGGGTGGTTTAGGGGACGTCCAAACTCACGTGCTCCGCCTGCCGCTTCTCCTCCTCCATCTTGGCCACCACGTCGTCCCGCGAGGCGATTTCGTTGCTCAGCAACTTGGACTCGTTGATCAGCTGCTGCAGCTTGTTCTGGAACGATCCAACACGCCGCCGCGTCAGGCACAACGCGCGCCACCGCTGCGCTGACATCAGCGCGTCGCGACAACGCACCGCTGCGTCACAGGAACGAGCCGCGGCTGTGCTGACCCGGCACTGCGTAAAACTCACACAGCGCCCCCGCTGGGTCACAGGACTACACTGCGTAAAACTCACACAGCGCCCCGCTGGGTCACAGGAACACAGCCTACACCCTCAGAGCTACACACCAGCGAGCAGAGAACAGGCGGCTTTCCCAGACCGGCTCGTCAATCTGATAGGACATTGATGCTTGGGACTGGTCAGACATGCAGAGAGACAGAGATACAGACATGGTGCGGTACTGTGTGTGGGTGTGGCCTTGTGTTAGACAGACAGACAGACAGAGACTCAGTGTGGGCGGGGCTCAGACCTTGTGATAGACAGACAGACAGCGTTGTGGGCGGGGCTCAGACCTTGTGTTAGACAGACAGACAGCGTTGTGGGTGGGGCTCAGACCTTGTGATAGACAGACAGACAGCGATGTGGGCATGGCTCAGACCTTGTGTCAGACAGACAGACAGACAGCGATGTGGGTGTGGCTCAGACCTTGTGTCAGACAGACAGACAGACAGCGAAGTGGGCGTGGCTCAGACCTCGTGATAGACAGACAGAGACAGCAATGTGGGCGTGGCTCAGACCTTGTGATAGACAGATAGACAGCGTTGTGGGCGTGGCTCAGACCTTGTGTTAGACAGACAGAGACAGCGAAGTGGGCGTGGCTCAGACCTTGTGTCAGACAGACAGACAGCATTGTGGGCTTGGCTCAGACCTTGTGTTAGACAGACAGAGACAGCGATGTGGGCGTGGCTCAGACCTTGTGCGAGTGCAGGATCTGCTGGGTGCTCCCGGCCAGCAGTTTGAGGCGGAGCAGGTCCTGGTTGAGCACGTCGATCTGCTGCAGGTACTGCGTGTTCTTGATCTTCAGCTGCTGGAAGTCCACGTGGTGCCGCGCCTCCCCCACCTCCTCCTTCTGCTTCAGCTGCAGCTCCAGCTTCCGCTTCTGCACCCTCAGAGCGCCGTTCTTCAGACGCAGCTTCTCCACCAGGGCGTCCTGCGGGGCGGGGAGGGGTGGGGGTGAGAGGTCTTTTTTTTGTCTCGCACTGATGATGCGTACAGGCCCCGCACACCCCACACAGGTGTACCTCTTCAGAAAGGCAACGCATGCAGCTTCAGACTCTGACCTGAGGCAACTGGCTGCTATATTAACACGTGAAGACTTGTGAGGGCTCTTATTTTGAAAATCGTAATAACGTAATATTGATCGAAGACAAGCAGGTAAATGAAAGATGAGACTCTTGCAACTGCCCTTTACAACCTGGTTTTATGCAGCTCGGCCAGCTTAATATCGCTATAAATGTCAATTCTCTCCCAGTGTGACACCAACAGCCAATCAAAATCCTGTACTGTCAGCTGCTCTAAATGACCTTTGACCCCTCGAAGGTCCCACTCACCTTCGCCTTCATTCTGTCCTCTATGTAACGAATGACCTTCTCTGCGTCCATCATGCCGCCCTTCTTCTCTCGAATCACCTTGGCAACATCGCGGTCAAACTCGTAGCTGGCCTTCTTGACCTCGCTCAGCCTAATCTCCGCCTCCTCCATTGTGGCCTGGCGAGGGGCGGGGCCAGGGCAGAAATGTAAAAAAATCAACCAATCAGGGCTGCCTTATGCAGGTAGTGCGCAACAGAGGACCTTGCTGTTGCATATCATAACAGACTGAAAAAACACTGTGTGAAGTTCAGCCTCTTTAAGCCCTGCTGCATAGAGATTATATTGACTTAAATCATCACAAATATTAGTTATGATTAACACATTTATTTTGTTGTTTCTTTTGTTCCTTTTCTTTCCTTTTTTTGTTATTAAAGGCCCATCCAGGGACTGGTGTCAGAACTACATATATGTGTAATTTCTTACAGTTGTTAAAATTGTGATAATTTACATTATCAGGTTGTGTAATACAATCGATTTACAAAGCAGCCGGACCTTGTCTGTAATGATGCACTGCCCTCTGGTTCCCCCTGTGGCTACCAGATAGCTGTGCAGCTGCCTCTCTGGCTCCCCCTGTGGTTACCAGATAGCCCTGGAGCTGCCTCTCTGGCTCCCCCTGTGGGTACCTGGTGGCTGTGCAGCTGCCTCTGTGAGCTTTCCTTCAGGTGTTGCAGTTCCTCCCGCATCGTGTCATGCTCTCTCTCTGCCACGTCACACTTCTGCTCCATAGTGAGCCGGTGCTTCTCCTGAGCCAGCCTGGCCTTCCTCCCTTGGCACTGCCGCACACACACACACACACACACACACGTACATGTGCACAGACACGCGCACACACGCACACGCGCACGCGCACACACACACACGCACACGCACACACACAGACACGCACGCATGCACACACACGCACGTACACACACACACGTGTAGAAAAATTACTGTATTAATACAGTGAAATGTTTAGTGTTAAATCAACTATTACAGAGTACAATTTACTCCAATAGAGTATATGCGGTCCCTGTTGAGCTTATATAAACTCTGTTAGAGTTGAATTGAACATTTTACTGTGTAATAGTGTCTTCATTCTCCTTGCAGTCGCTTGCATGATTAGTTTGTTTGTGTTAAGTGTTTAAGTAGCATCAGAAACTACGGCACTATGCTGCCACCTGAAACAAGAGTAAACGTGTGAAACAGACACAGGAAGAGGCCACGCCCTCAGAGAGCTGACTGACAGCCGACAGCGGAGACGTGCTGGTGGCTCTTCACCATTCCCATGTCCTGGAAGATCCCTCCCAGGCCGTCGGACAGGGCGCTGTCGTCCTTGGCCTCCTGCCGCCTGATGAAGCGCTCGAACATCTCCGTCTCCGCCCGGAGCGCGGCATTGCTCTGCCTGGGCACACGAACCAACACGTGCGTTGTGTTAATGAGCTACGCACGAACTCGCACGCGTGCACACTGCACTAATACACACACAAACCAGCCTGCACTGTGTTAATGAGCTACGCACAAACTCGCACGCGTGCACACTGCACTAATACACACACAAACCAGCCTGCACTGTGTTAATGAGCTCCGCATGAACTCGCACGCGTGCACACTGCACTAATACACACAAACCAGCCTGCACTGTGTTAGTGAGCTCCGCACGAACTCGCACGCGTGCACACTGCACTAATACACACAAACCAGCCTGCACTGTGTTAGTGAGCTCCGCACGAACTCGCACGCGTGCACACTGCACTAATACACACAAACCAGCCTGCACTGTGTTAATGAGCTCCGCATGAACTCGCACGCGTGCACACTGCACTAATACACACAAACCAGCCTGCACTGTGTTAATGAGCTACGCATGAACTCGCACGCGTGCACACTGCACTAATACACACACAAACCAGCGCATGCTGTGTTAACGTGACCCGCACAAACTTGCACGCGTGCATGTACACACAGCACTTATACACACACACACACACACACCGTTAACTGTCACACACAAACGGCACAGGTTGACTTGTGTGTCTTGTGTCAACTGACACGCCCCACGGCCCCTGTGACAGTGTTACAGGGGGAAACCGGCTTTACGAAGCCGAACTACAAAGTATAACTGCCGTGTTATTGCAACTCTGCAATAACACGCAAACTCCAACTCGCTGATGCGCGGTGAGTGTGAAGTTCAAAATGGCTGCCGTGCATCTCCTGGGCGGGTGTCCTTTTTTAGTGGCTGAACAAGATTACCCCTAACCCCACCCCCTTCCTTCACTGCAAAGCAATGGGATGTTGTGAGAAACCACTATCAAAATACAATTCACAATTTTAATAAAATAAGTGAATGATCATGAAATCTACACCCTTACACATTTCTCACTTTCCCTGCCAAAGGGCCCAGGTGTTAACACAGGCAAGGTAGCCTAGCCTCCAAATGTATCGAATGACACCTGTCAGAAACAGCCAATCAAATCGCAGATGATGGACTGGATTCCATTACATTACATTACATTTATTTGGCAGACTCTTTTATCCAAAGTGACGTACAAAGGTGCATTTCATGGTCACGGACAACTACAAAACACAGGTTCAATAAGATACAATACAAGCTATTTCTAGCCAAGAACAGAGTTTAGTTCACACAGTGAACACTATTCTGACCTAACCTCTGCCAAGCCAACTAGGCAGAAGAACACGCTACAATATTAGGACAATACAAATTACCAAAAAGTGCTGGAATGGGGGTACAAGTAATGAGTGTCACGAAAGGGGGGGGGGGGGGGGGGATTTAAAGTGAAATGATATACAGAGTGATGGTAGTTAGTCCAGGTATAGTCTGAAGAGATGAGTCTTCAGACCATGGCGGAAGATGGGTAGTGAGGGAGAGGTTCCAAGATTCCAAGGACACATGAAAAGAACCAGTAAAAGAACTAGGTGAGGTTCAGCTAGCAAACGACAAAGTGTTGATGTGCGTTTAACATCAACTTGCTTTTGTGGTCATAGCTGACAGGTTTTCCATTTCTGTTATGTCGGCTACTTGTATGGATTCTCGTACAAAAAGGTTCACAGTTAATCTATTTTTAGAAACTAGCCATTTCATTACAGCACGTTTTTTTAAACAAGAGTAAATAATGGCAGAGAATAAAACTTAGTAAGCTTGTTAACTGCATGTGTGTAGCCAAATACAAACAGTAAAACTAATGGGAGATGGCTGCACACTGCATTTTAACCGTTCATATTTTGGTGGTTCTTGTTGGTGAATACCTGCTGCTCTCTTTTAAATTAGTTTTTCAATGGATGTGTAACCTGTAAGTGCTATATGTGAAATTTCAATGACCATCCCTTCCCTTACGTTCCACTTATTATAGATAGTTTGTTCAACTTTAACACCTTAAACCTTTAGTGCAATTATTAATGCACAATTAAAAATGAACAGTCCAGCATGAATTTGAATAAATATGATGTTCAGAAAGAAGTGTGCATTTCCAGATTAATACATTCCACATGCAATGTTTCCAGCTTTAATATTCTAGCTATATATGCAGTACTCCCACCTCGACATGGAATACTGTCACATACCATCTATCTGGCCACCATATCCACGTTCTTTTAGCATTTACCAATAAGCTAAATCAGTAGCTAGTTACTCTTTTACTTACATCACCACCACAAAATGTTCAATCAATATTATAATGTTTATATAACAACAATGACTTGGCTCGCGTTAATATTTTTCCATTCCCGGTCTATTTCGGCTACAAACAATGAATGTATATTTCAAGTGGTTATTATTAGATTGTTCACTTAAGTCACACTGGCGACTCGCGTTGCCAGTTAGAGTTTGGTTCGGAACTTTGGATGCAATTCCATTGCAAGCACAGCCAACTTAAGTCATCTGGCTGACTTGCTGTCAGAACCGATACTACATATGAAATTAACCTACTCACTACTACTTTGCAAAATGGCATAGACTATCATTTCATGCAAACCGTCTAATTAGTTAATGTAACGTACGTTAACGTGAGCTCGCTGGCTATTGCAAGTCTAACTGATTTGCATAGCAACCGAGTGCTGTCACAATATTGCACATCTGTTTCTTTTGTTATCTTACTTAATAACATAGACGGTAGTCATGTTCGTGTTATACAATTGTATAAGAACTTATTTTATCAACCTGAGATCCTCCACAGTTTCAACAAGACGTGTTTTGTCCTCTTCTGAAACTCCATCAGCCAACTCTTCGATGTCATCCGCCATGGTTGCTAAGGTAAACACAACTATAGCCGCGTTTCCACCAAATTACCCGGAACTTTTAGTCCCAGGAACTACTTTTCCAGGAACTAAAAGGTTCCTTCAAACAATGGTTGCCTGCGTTTCCACCGGGGTCTAAAGTTCCGCGAAGATTAGGCAAATTAGTTCGCTGACGTGTAAAATAGCGACGTTGTCGTCGGTCCATCTGTCCTATGATTTATTCTGTAACCCCATACTACCACCGAAGTAGCCTACATTATTTTCTAATAACCGGGACAGCCCGGAGGGGTTTATTCCACTTATATACAACAGGTTACCAACAATGACTATATATTGTTACTTTTGTATTTATTGATTTTTTTTACCAATTTAATCACCTGGAATTGAAATATTCTTCTGCAGCCGTTTGGGCATATTTTACCGTTGTCAAGCAAAACTGTCGTTGGTAGTTGAACTTGGACCGTTGTTATGCAACAAAAAGGATATAACAGGCCAATAGTCAGATTGTAACTGTTTTATATATCCTCTCAAGCACATTCATTATGTTTTTATGCGAACATTCACTTTCATGTCTTGACATCCGAAGCGACAGAATGCATTCACATTTCTAATATAACTGGGAACAACAGCAGAAAACATGCACACGTTGTAAACAATTTGCTGTTTGATTACTTTCTCATTGTCAATTCCATATAGGCTAATCGCAAAATGACAAGAATAAAACGAAAACTCGGACTTGCGTGAAAATTTAAATTAGCAGTGGTACAGCCACCGTTTGCTTTCCTTCGAAGTTACTGCTAGCCGAGCAGCGAAGTGTGCCCTCCAGATGCGAACCATGCACCATAAATTAGTCCATAGTCTTCCTGGTCTTTTTGTGGAATTGAAGAATGGCAGAGTAAAATTACGGCAGTCAGAAAAAGATAAAGCGACGATTACTAGAATTAACCTGTTATTTTTCTCTGACAAAAAGTGCGGAAGGTGATTTCCAGTTTGCTTTTACTGTATCAACAATGTGAATTACGCAGAACTACCGCATACCTCACATAACTGTATCAAACGTTTTGAGTCAATTACAACGGACAAAAAAGAAAATCCGGAAGAAAATATTCAGCAACCGAATGAATCAGTTTGAATGTTTTGGTACGTAATATGCTGTCCCAGCACGAATGCTTAGCATTTTATAAAACGAATACTAAAGCAAGAAAAGAACAGAAGAGCACACGTTATAATTCCAAGACGTTGGCAGGCTATAACTAAAACTAGGCTACTGCGCCGCATAACATACAAGTTTGATTTGAAGTTATTATGAAAATAAATTGGTTTGCGGCTGCATATTTTCAAACATGGCGGTTGAAAATAGATACAAAAAAAAGCTGCGTGTACTCGACCAATCAGAAATGTTCAGCGCTGCAAGCTCCACCCAAAAGGTTCCTGTACTTTCGGAAAGTACTACCCCCCGAGCAGGAACCTTTTGGAGGTAAAATAAAGCCCCCGGAACTAAATTTAGACCCTAGTTCCTGCGGTGGAAACGCACGTAGTTCCTCAAAAGGTTCCTAGTTCCGGGGTAAAGTTCCTGCGGTGGAAACGCGCCTTATGATCACGTGTGGTTAGCACGCGACAACCACATAGACGTCGACCACCACGTGTCAAATTAGTATACTTCTTTTGCGATCGTAGAAGTCAGTATAGCTATTAGTATTGTCCATTAGGCAATAAAACATAAATCACAATAGTCTTGGTAAATATTTATTTTGTAAATAACGGTCGTAGCGAGGCTTTAAATTGTTGACTACCAGCTGACTCGGATTTGTATAAGCCTCCATGCACTGGATTTTCATAATGAGTTTTTAAAAAAAATGGACATCCTTAAGGTTATGATATTTCAAATATTTTATTTAATAGATACACGCACATGTACATAAATTACTTATTGTTGCAGGGCCTTTAGTTTGAGCAGTGAAGTTGCACACCCAACATTAAACAAGGGCACATCTTGGGAAATCCTCTGAAATGCAGTTGGAAGACTGGGTCAACATTGCCCCCGAAATTGGTGGTGCTGGAGGGATTTTGGTGAGCAGATGTGAATGAAATTGCGGTAACTCAAATGGCACATTTGGCACGTAAATTGGGCTGAAATTGTGAAAGTAAAAAACAAACAAACAAAATGAAACAACAAATATTGTCTGAAAATAAAAACAGTCCATTAAATTGTTAGGCTACTCAGGTTTAACATTGTGCATTTTATTTGGGGTATACAAAATCTTATCTGACTGAACACTGAGCAATAAATAAGGTGATCGTAGCAGCGACATGTTGAAATTGTGTCTCTTTGACACAAGAGCACCCTTAGGAGGCTCACTGAGGTGTGCGATATTCCCAAAGCAGGAAAGTCAGGTAAATTACCCTGAGGATATCAGGGCAACCACTCCCTTGTGGAAACCATTTAAAACTCAGTGAGGCTGGCCATATGCTACATGATTTTTTTTTTTAGCTTACACTGTTTAATTCAACATATTTTGTTTAATGCAGTATGTGCTACAAACACATTCAGGGGAGCCTGTCTTCTAATTAAGACTAGACTAAATTATGCTTATGCTCAATTATGAGTTCCAGTCCCAATTGAACAAACAATGTATCTTAATCAATAAATTGATGATAACTTCCTTTGACACGTTTGTTTAATGGTAAAAATAAAAATAAATAAGGTGAAGAAGTAGGCCTAGGCCTACCTTTATTTGTATCTTCACATTTGAACAAAACCCCATTAAAGGTCGCATTACTTTTCCAATGAGTTATAGAAAAGCCAAGTGGTATCCAAAACTGATCAATATTTATTTATTCAGTCCAATCAAACTAAATTAAGTAGGCAGTTTGAAGAAAACAGTCATATTCCGGATTCAGGAACTTCGCTTTTTTTATCTCAAGGGACCTCCTCCCTGTTAGGGGGCGCCAGAGAACTGATTAATGAAATTTCTCCCCCACCCCGCCATTCTTAACTGACCCAAGTTGGCTTTTTGATTCTGATCCCGATCGTTTCCGGGTGTTTCTGCCGCAATCCGGTTCCCTGCAGTACGGAGTACGGACCGGGGGGGTTCCCAAAAGAGCTCCCCGAACCTGGCCAGCAGAGCGCTTTGCTTGGTATTTTTTATTGCTGGTGATCCTAACGCTTACACCAGCTCGGCGCCCTGGCGAGGGTGCAAGATACCGCGCTTCCCAGAGGCGCGCCTTCACACAGAGCCAGCTAGCCAGAAAGCTAGCTAACTAGCTAGCTAACAACATCGATTTACCCCACCCCCTCCCTCCAACCGGCTGTGGTTCTTAATATATCCAGTAGCTAGCTAGCTAGGAGTAAATTGTGAAATCAGTTTTTTAAATATTTATTTTAGCTTTTCCGTTAACATAAACCGCAACATTGCATTTCGTCGGGGGTACGGGGAGAGCAGTCCGACGCTGGGCCTGTCCCCGAGAGTCGTCCTGGTCGGATCTCCAGGTTTCGGATCAGGGACTCGCGGCCCACTGGGGGTGGGGGTTTAACGTGCGATCTTAGCGCCCCCCGTTATGTTACCCCAAGATTGTAGCTGTAATTTTTTGTAAGCATAGGCCGCTAGCCTAATTCGGTATTCGTGATTGGACCCCTACTGAACCATTTCCTCTACCTCTACCTCAGCTTAATTTATCTAACGTTATACCCCGTCGTCTCGCTGAAACTGGCTGGCCCTCTCCTCCCCCTCTCTCCCCGGCTCCTTCTCAAGCTTGGAACCCCGGTCGGCTTAGCTCTGACAATCCGAGCGACGAGCGCGGCTCAGCGGTCACAACCTGCAGCGCACTTAGACCATCTCCCTAAACACAAGGTATCCACGATCAGAAACCCGTACTCTGAAAGCGCAAAACCACGGACACCTGGGGAAGTTCGGTGTTCCGCATTCCCACTCCGAGTGTCGAAGAACCCAGCGGTAAGCGAGTACTGCTCAGACCGAGCACCTGCCCGCGCCATGCCCGGCCCGGCGGCCGGTAGCAAATCCCGGGTTTACGCCGACGTGAACACTTTGAAGAGCCGGGAGTACTGGGACTATGAAGCCCACGTGCCCAGCTGGAGGTGAGGACCACGCTTTACTGTTACTGTGAACCGTGTCTTAAAATGGATTTAAAAAATGCAATTGACACCAGTTAGGCTACACGTTCATCAACATGGCTTCCTGCCTGAGGTGGAATCGGATTCGTTGTGAAATCTGCGTTTCAATTTCAAGTGCGCGAACATACATCGGTAATAAACTAGACGGATGATAAACGCAGACTTTGAGTGATGTCTTTTGATCAGCTTTGAGTTTTGTGTACCAGGGTTACCAGCTGTGTGTAATTAAATGACATGCATACCTGGGGGTTATTACTGGTTGTTGATCAGCCTGATGGTATTTTCGGGGGAAAAAGTCACTGATTCGTTAAGCAAGGGTCTGTAGACAGAGGGTTGTTAACTTGAGGGTGTCACGGTTTTGGAGCGAACGCGTAGTCTGCCCCGGGTGCTTTGCGTTATCGATCAACCCGGGAAACTCATCGATCCGCCCGGATCTAGGAGGCCTGTGCTGTTTGCGGCTCGACAACGCAGCACTGCCGCTTAACTAGGGACCGACCGTGTGTGTCACTCGCGAGGGCGACGTCCACTACTTTCAGATTGTCGGGTCACAATAGAGCAGGGGCTGTTTTGCGTTTACCAGCGCTTCAGTGGATAGGACCTGCTTGCTTTGGTGATTTTGTAACATACACACGATGCTAAATGTGGCCAAATGTCTAAAACATTCCTTTAGTCAAGAAGTAGAGATTGTGAAATAGGGCTATTAAGTCACATGCTCACGCGAGGTGTGTTTTTGTGTGTCCCCTGGCTTTCCCACTGTTACGATGTGAATTAGAGGTATAGTGTAGCACTTAATATAAGACGAGTGTTTGCGGGGTGCATATCATCCCATTACATAGTCGGAAACATAAATATTAAGTATTCTAGTGAAAAACACGGGAAGTACTATATTTGTCTTCCTGGCTTGTCTGTCATGCGTTTCCTCTTTGTTTTAATACTATAGCATCCAGTGAGTCATTAGTGTGACAGCGCTGTGACGCGCGCTATCCTGACGCCAGAGGCAGCTCGCGAGCTCGTGCGCGAGGCAGGGAGCCTACCTCCTGTCCTCAACCTCTTTTTGATGAAGTTCAAGCGAACACGTTTGCCAAAGGTAGACAGTGTAGCATCACCGATTATTTTTGCACGAACTCTCTGCATTTCTGTTCCTTTGGACTCCACCAGAAGCGATTCCTGTGACGTGGAGGTTTAGCCCGCATTAAATCATTTTCATTTTAACTTACAGATCAGAAATATTGGGTCAAAGTAGAATATATTTATTTGTTGTTAGAAGTGGATTTGATATTAAGTGCCCACAGGTAAAAGCTATTGTAGTGGACTCAATGAGGTAGAAAGGAATTGGTTATTAGTGGGTGATCCTGAATTAAAAACAGCCGTACTGCTTGTTTTGTGTGGGAAACTAAATGCACCTTTAGGATAGCTGTCAGATGCTGTCAGTCTGCTGTCTGACTTTCCTGACTGCTCCTGTTTGTCGGTGCTCTCTTAAATAAGTTTGGTTCCCCTATTTTATAAGCTCAGGACCCATTTAAGAAGGGAATGCACTTTCTGTGACCTGCTTCACAGAAATATTGCAGCCTAAAATATGGTCAAATATGAATGAAATGTGTGTCAACATAAGTCTGTGTACGCTAACAATAGTTGGTGTTTAGCTTTATTTATATGAATGGGTGGTTGAGGTGAAGTACAGTAGATATGAATTTTTTATTTTTTTCATCTTGTTCACCACTGAGGCCTAGGTTAACCCACTGTTTAAGGTTAATACCTCTCCCTATCTCTCTCTGACACACACATGCTTTCTCTCACACACACACACACACATGCACTCTCTCTCTCTCTTGCTCTCTCTTTTTCTCCCTCTATGTCTCTTTCTTTGTGTATGTCTCTCTCTTTTCCTCCGACTGTTTCTTTCACTCTCCCAGTAACCCGGAGGATAATCTCTCTCTCTCCCTGGCTAGTTACTGGGGGATTAATGTTGCTCTTTGCCGAGTAACCAGGAGGAGTAATCTCAATCTTTCTGTCCTCCCAGTAACAAGGAAAATTAATCTCTCTCTCCCTCTTCTACACCACTGTGTGGTAACCAGGAAGATGAATCTCTGTTTTGCTTTCTCAGTAACCAAGAGGATTACCAGCTGGTGCGTAAACTGGGACGTGGGAAATACAGCGAGGTGTTTGAGGCCATCAACATCAACAACAACGAGAAGGTTGTGGTCAAAATCCTCAAGGTGAGCTGATCCTCTGTCCCCTTAATATGAGCTCACTTCCTGTCTGCTCCCATTCATATGTTTTGCTCCATCCCACGCTCTGATTGGTTGTCTGACGACGTGACCTCTGACTTCCGCAGCCTGTCAAAAAGAAAAAGATCAAGCGGGAGATCAAGATCCTGGAGAACCTGCGTGGTGGAACCAACATCATCCGCCTGGTGGACACCGTGAAGGACCCGGTGGTACGGCCTGCCCTCCGCTCCCATCCGCGTCATTGGCCGGCCCAAAGTCACATGGCTGCTACTGACCAATCGGAGCTTACGCACCTCAATACCAGATCTGTTTTCTCTGCTGTGCCGGAATATTACCCCCTGGGTGGTGTCTAATCACCGGATTTGCAGGAACCATTAAAATTTTGCATGTCGTGTAATTCTATTTTCTTAATTACAAAATTGCAACAGCGGTCGGAGCTAAATGTGCTGTTGTGCGTAGCAGTTGATATCCTGCCTCTTTGAACGATTCTCTCCATTAATAATGTACTTGGTATTTACTGCAGTAATGTGTGTTTAGTTGGGTTTGTTGTTATGTTTGATGCGTTTCTTTTGTTATAGTGTCTGTGTGGTTTTGAGTGCTGAATTGTGGCAGCTTCACATCTTTTTCCTTTGATTTCTTCTGCAGTCCCGAACGCCGGCACTTGTCTTTGAATGCATCAATAACACAGATTTTAAGGTAAACCTGCTCCCCTCTGCACGCAGTTTTCATGCGAGGTTGGCACATCTGGGCAGGCCTGTGAACTAGGCCAGCGCACACAGTGGTGGCTGCTCAGTCTGATTGGCCATTAAAAGAGCTGTAAACCAATCAGAAAGCGCTGTGCTGTGTCTCACCGTGACGACGGTCACAAGGTCTACCCGTTGGGACAGGTGTGTGTCATGGGATCGCGAACAGGGCTTTCCCAAATCTCATGAGCACGCACACTCGCACTCACACACGCCTTCTGTCATACACACCCTCTTTTCTCGCACCCACCTTGCTAATGCACACACGCACACACACGCACACACACACACACACACACACACGCACAAGCACTGCTATACACGCAGCCTCTCACATACACCCGTGCATGTACAATTGCGCCCTTGCAAATGATCTGTGTTGTTCTGTGTAGAGGGTTTGTGATTGGCCCTGCGCTGGACAGTGAGTAGAGTGGAAATTCTGAAGCTCTTTGCGTAGATCTCAATTAATTGGTGCAAGCGAGCGTTTTCAGAGCATGCGATTGGTCTTCGGATTTCGCTTATCGTTTCTCATGTCCTTTCTGCCATATTCAGGAGCTGTACCAGAAGTTAACAGATTTTGATATTCGTTTCTACATGTATGAGTTACTAAAGGTAAGAACAGCAGAGTGTGCGCGGGGTGTCTGCTTGTGTGTGTGTGTTTGCGTGCATATGTGTGTGTGTGTGTGTGTGTGTGTGTTTGCGCGCATGTGTGTGTGTGTGTGTGTGTGTGTGTTTGCGCGCATGTGTGTGTGTGTGTGTGTGTGTGTGTGTGTGTGTGTGTGTGTGTGTGTGTGTGTGTGTGTGTCTCAGCCGTTTTCTGGCTTTGCGTTCCCTTGGTGCCAGGCGTGTGATTGACGTGTCGCTTGCGTGCGCTTCCCCTGTCCCCCAGGCTCTGGACTACTGCCACAGCATGGGCATCATGCACAGGGACGTGAAGCCGCACAACGTGATGATCGACCACCAACTGAGGAAGGTAGGGGGCGCTGTGCTAATTATTACCGTCATTCTCATGAATAATTAATTAGCAGGCGCTCTTATACAGAGCTTCTTACACAACCATCAAGGCACGATGCTTAAGAGAAAATCATAAGAGCTACAGTGACAGGGGCATTATGGGTAGTGAATGCAGAACAGGAAGCAGAGCAGCGATTGACCATAAAGCATTAAGGTAATAGGTAGAGATGGGTGTTCAATCGCACACAGGCACATTATTTATCACCACTGATATAAAGGCACGTTTCCTAAAGGCTCAGCTACGCAAAGTGGCAAGTTATTAGACCATAAGAGCAGACATAGGAGTAGTAATTTCCATCGAACTCCGGAAGCCTTTGCCAATGGTATAGCAAAGCAAAGTGCCAAGGTATATGGAGTGTTGCAACAGCCTGGCTCCTGGCCTCCTCTGAGGACTTGTAGTGATTTGTATCTGCCACCAGATGGCGGTGCCGCAACACCTTTATGGGAACGTCTCAAAACAGTTTTTTTTTTTTTGGAATTTTGTCAGAGCAGCAGTTGGTTAAAATGGTCGTCGCGAATTTGTTCCTGTTCACATGCTGTCTGTGTCTTTGTGTGTCTGTGTGACGACTGCTGCGTGTGTGTGTGACCTGTGTGTGTGCATGCACGTGTGTGTGTGTGTGTCTCCACAGCTGCGTCTGATAGACTGGGGCCTGGCGGAGTTCTACCACCCCGCTCAGGAGTACAACGTCAGGGTGGCGTCGCGCTACTTCAAGGGCCCGGAGCTGCTGGTGGATTACCAGGTGAGCGCTCCCCCAGCGCGCGCACGCGTAGCCCCGCCGCTAGCAGGGCGCCCCTCTGTTATAAAGGGTATTTTTACCTCCCGTCGTACGTGGCTCGGCGCAACGGAATGTCTGTAGCCTGTCGATGGGCTGACCGGAGCTGCATAAACAGGATGGACCGTCCAGATGACTCAAAGGTCCCCCTGCAAAAAAAAAACCAAATGGAGTCAAAGATGTTTTCCTAAAGCAGCTCGAGTAGAAGTGCTGATCTCGGATCTGTTCCGCCTTTTAGCTCTTAATGTAAAGGGCTCAGACGTCTCAGCGCAGCGGGTTCACGCTGAAAAGGCTTTCCCAAGCTTTGCCGTGCTTGATTTTCGTTTATAGCATCATTTTTTACTGATTTATTTTCTTAAATCCGTTCAGGGTTTACTCAGCTGCTGTATAAGACGCTATCTGTTTATACAGCTGAATTTTTGCTGAATATTTACTGAAGCAGTTTGGGCCTGTGCCAGTGGTGCCCCCCCCCAGATGGGAATCGAACCTGCAACACTTCTGTTTATGACCCATTGCTTTATTTTCCCAAAATGATTAAATGCTGTCAGAGACCAAGATGTTTAGTTGTGCTTTTGATAACTAAGCAGCTGTTTTATTAATCGGTGTTGCTCTGTATTGGTTGTGAACGTGCATGATTATGTTCTGGGGTGTTGATAATCGATGTGCTGTTTTATTAATTGATGTCTGTCTCCGTGGCTGGTAGATGTATGACTACAGCTTGGACATGTGGAGTCTGGGCTGTATGCTGGCCAGTATGATCTTCCAGAAGGAACCTTTCTTCCATGGCCAGGACAACTATGACCAGGTAACTGAACCTGCATAGTACTTCTTTGACTAGCACCCAGAACTAACTATCACCAGTACACATATACACACCATAGCTTTGTCTACTAGAGAACCCTTATAACTAGAAGCTGACAAATGATTATTGAACATAAACTCTTCTGTAGAAACACCCATCTTTAGAGTGATCAGTGAAATGCTTAACCTAATAGGACTGAGGCCAAATCCATTTGCTATGAAATGTATCATTATAGTGTGAAGGCAGATCTCTTTACACAGGAAGATCTGTACTTCCACATCAGTTGGGCTGAGGGAGATGTATTGATTTGGTTCTGGAATATTCTTATAAGTGTTCTTAGATCCACTCTTGTGGACATTAGATAATGTAATATAAAAAATATAGCTGTTCGCAATGCACTTTTATGCTTTCATGCAACAGTTAACTATAACTGTACAGTGTTGCAAACACACACACACACACACACACACACAGTGGTCTTTTGGGGTTGTTCTAACTCTGGGTTCCGTTATCCTGGTACCAGCTTGTGCGGATCGCCAAGGTTCTGGGGACAGACGAGCTCTTCGGCTACTTGCGCAAGTATCACATCGAACTGGACCCCCGCTTCAAGGACCTGCTGGGCCAGTGAGTACCACCGGGGGGTGCTGGTGGGGTGGGGAGGGGTGGGAGGTGGTGGTGGGCCATCAGTAAAACGAAACCGGTATGTCAGTCACCCACGAGGGGGCGGAGCTTAGCCGGCCTCAATGGGGGATTGTCCTCGTGTCCTCGCTCGCCTGCTCTGAACCCACGAGGAAACCACGGCAACCAAACGGAGAGGCGAATACAATCGGCCCTTCTGTGTTTAGAGGCATTGGTTGTGAATGAAATATGGCCGAGTTAGGGTCGCCAGCCCTGTTGTCCTGACTGTGGCTGCTGTGCTGGTTAACGGCGGCCTCTGTCGCCCCCTGCAGGCAGACGCGGAAACGCTGGGAGCAGTTTGTCCAGTCGGAGAACCAGCACCTGGTCAGTCCCGAGGCCCTGGACCTGCTGGACAAGCTACTGCGATACGACCACCAGCAGAGACTGACCGCTACAGAGGCCATGGAGCACCCGTACTTCTGTGAGTGTGTGTGTGTGTGTGTGTGTGTGTGTGTGTGTGAGTGTGTTTCAGTGTGTGTGTGTGTGTGTGTGTGTGTGAGTGTGTTTCAGTGTTTGTGTGTGTGTGTGTGTGTGTGTGTGTGTGCGTGTGTGTGAGTGTGTTTCAGTGTTTGTGTGTGTGTGTGTGTGTGTGCGTGTGTGTGAGTGTTTCAGTGTTTGTGTGTGTGTGTGTGTGTGTGTGTGTGTGAGAGTGTGTGCGTGTGTGTGCGTGTGTTTCAGTGTGTGTGTGTGTGTACTGAGTGTGTATGTGTGTGTGTGTGAGTGTGTTTCAGTGTGTGTGTGTGGGTCTGTTCTCTATAGATAATGTATGTTTCTCCACAGATCCAGTGCTGAAGGAGCAGTCTCACTCCAACACTGATGGCTCCCTGCCGTCCAGTGGCTCTACCACGGCGCGATGAGAGAGCAGGTAACACACACAGACACACACACACGCACGCGCACACACACACACACAGTGGCTCGCTCACGCGCACAGACACACACACACACGCGCACACAGTGGCTCTCTCGCGCGCACAGACACACACACGCACGCGCGCACACACACACACACACACACACACAGTGGCTCGCTCGCGCGCACAGACACACACACACAGACACACACACACGCACACACACACACACGCGTGCACACAGTGGCTCTCTCGCGTGCACAGACACACACACAGACACGCACACACACACACACACAGTGGCTCGCGCACACACACACACACACACACACACACACACACACACAGCCTCTTGCACTCAAGCACACACACACACACCACTACACACATGCACCCGTGTCCGCAAATACACACACACACACATGCATCAATGCTCACACAGTACTGCACTTCTACTTTTAGAAGTGTACTTGGCCCGCACAGCTCATTTTAAATGATGTAATATTACACTGTAATCACGCTGCATGTAAAAAATGGATGGGTTTGGGTTTGCTTTTGTGACGGGAGTGTTTGCTCAAACCTGGCCTCCCATTGAGGGCGGGGTGTGTGTACTCTCCTTAATTACAGCCAACGTCTTTGTAAACGATCCCTGCCGCTCCCCCTTGCTCTGTGTGTTTAGGGCTTAAACTGGCCACTAGGGGGCTGCCTTTACCACACACCACGCACCCCGCGCCCGACACGCACTCGGAGCCCAGCATCAAATCAGGGTTGTTCGTTTCAACCACAAGACCCTGGTCGGGGAGCCAGTGGTAAGGGTTAGCTGTCCGTCGCTCGACCAGTCGCAGCAGACCAAAGGGACAGTCACAACATTCAGAGGGAAGAGGTGGCTGTTTCCAGTCAGCCTCGCCGATTTCGTTCCTCAGTGAACAGTGAACGCATTGCCATTTCGCACAAGCCACTTAACGGATCATGTGACGCCCCAAATTCAAATTTTAAATGTCAGATTCCAAACGAAATTGACTTGAGTGGCAAGGCGCGGACAGAAGTGGCAGCTTTTACAAGAGCCTTGCACACTAATGATACAACCCGTGCTTGTGTACCGTGTGCAAACTAGGACTGCTGGACGTCCCCTGCCATTTGTGACTCATTTTAGATATCGTCAAACAAGGATTAATCCATTCTCCTAACTCCAGAATCCCCATTTGCCCAATGTCTAGGCAGTGCACCAGTTGACCTCATACACTGACTATGTGCTGTCACAGCCTTCCAGTCTATTGGCTCTTTATTGCATTAGACGTATGCTATTTCTGAAGCCACTGATGTGTTAAATGAGTTTGTCCTTTTATTATTTCTTGTTGCCCAGTGTTCACGATAGGGCAGCTTTCCTATTGCAAATTTAGTTTATCTATTTTACTTATTTATTATTGTATATTTTGCGCCTCTGTGTATGACGTTGGGAATTTATTCTTGGGAGGTGCTATATAAATAAACTTTACTTACCACTTCGTATCAGTGAAATCAAATATGGTTTCAGATAAACCATGTTTTGAAATCGTTCACTGAGCTTTCATGTTCTTTTTTGGATATTTGCATTTTGAAATCTTATCGGCCGCCGCGCTTGTTTGATTTTTTATCGGTTTATCCAACCCTTTGCGTGTGGGGTTGAACGTGCGGGGAGTTTCCCGTACTGTGTCCTTAACTGTTCTCTCGGATCCTTAGCTGTTCTCTCGTATGCTTAACTGTTCTCTCGTATGCTTAACTGTTCTCTCGTATCCTTAGCTGTTCTCTCGTATGCTTAACTGTTCTCTCGTATCTTAACTGTTCTCTCGTATCTTAACTGTTCTCTCGTATCCTTAACTGTTCTCTCGTATCTTAACTGTTCTCTCGTATCTTAACTGTTCTCTCGTATCCTTAGCTGTTCTCTTGTATCCTTAGCTGTTCTCTCGTATGCTTAACTGTTCTCTCGTATCCTTAGCTGTTCTCTCGTATCTTAACTGTTCTCTCGTATCTTAACTGTTCTCTCGTATCCTTAACTGTTCTCTCGTATCTTAACTGTTCTCTCGTATCCTTAACTGTTCTCTCGTATCCTTAGCTGTTCTCTCGTATCTTAACTGTTCTCTCATATCTTAACTGTTCTCTCGTATCCTTAGCTGTTCTCTCGTATGCTTAACTGTTCTCTCGTATCTTAACTGTTCTCTCGTATCCTTAGCTGTTCTCTCGTATCTTAACTGTTCTCTCGTATCTTAACTGTTCTCTCGTATCCTTAACTGTTCTCTCGTATCTTAACTGTTCTCTCGTATCCTTAGCTGTTCTCTCGTATCCTTAGCTGTTCTCTCGTATCTTAACTGTTCTCTCGTATCCTTAACTGTTCTCTCGTATCCTTAGCTGTTCTCTCGTATCCTTAGCTGTTCTCTCGTTCCTTAGCTGTTCTCTCGTATCCTTAGCTGTTCTCTCAGACTCGTAACACGATGCTGCGCTGCGCTGCGCGAGCATAATGAACGTTTTGTCATTTTCCGTGACAACAGCAGAAAGGAACCGAAAGTAGGCCATTGTTCATTCTTTTCCCTCTTTCCCCCCCCCCCCTTTTTTTTTTTTGTCTTTCAGGAATACTTTTGTTACCTCAACTTTTTAATCCCGTTTGTGGCAGAAACCTCTTCAAGTGTACAGGGACACCGGATCAATACACCGTTGACCAGTGGAAACTCACACACACACACACATACACACGTACATGCATACACACACACATACACAATACACACACTCACATACACACACAAACTCCCTCCCTCCCTCTTTCTGTGTCAGTATACAGTTGACTCCGCCCAGTCAGGTGTTCAGCTGCCAGACCAATGAGCTTGAAGGTGTCTCAGTGCCCCTCCCCCCTCCTCCCACTCACGGTTATGTTTCAATATATTTTCAAAAACAGAATAAAATGGCCCCCCCCTTCCCATCTTCATGCCCCAGTACCCCCCCCCCCCCCCCATATAAACAAGCATGGAGAATGAAGAGAAGAATGAGTGGGATCCCCCAATACCCTCTTTACCCTCTTTCACCCCCCCCCCCCTTTCCCGGCCCAGTCCGCGTGTTTCTCTCCCCCAGGCTGGCCCCTCCCCCCCCCCCCCCCCCCCCCCCCTCGGGTTCAGACTCCGCACTGTAGTTCTGAGGTGGCATGGCGGACCTTTCTCTGCTATAGGTATAAATGATAATAATAATATTAATAATAAATGATTTTTATTTAGATTCACGTGTCGGGTCATTGTGTTCCAGAGGAGACGGTCTCATTTCTGAGGGGCTACAAGATTGTTGTGGGCCGCACCGAGAAGATGTTTATACACACACACAGACACACACGCACTGTACACGGTCCCTTCTTTACTCAGATGCACACAGTCTTTATTTTATTAAATTATTCTTGAACCAGGCATGTTAATTGAGTTCTTATTTGCATTAGTGGTCTGGACACATTGGCAGTGGTGTGTCAAAAACAGATGGGAATACAAGGAATTGAACTCCAAGGCTACAAGCAGGTAATGACGTGACACACGGCCAAGTACAGGACTGTGAGAAAATACCTTTTGGTATTTTGTATTTGTCCTAATACTGTAGCTTATTCTTCTGCCTAGTTGGCTTTGCAGAGGTTAGGTTAGAATAGTGTTCACTGTGTGAACTGTGTTCTTGACTAGAAATAGCTGTACAAAATAAGTATTATACCTTTCTGAACTTGTGTTCAGCAGTTGCCTATGACCATGATATGCACTTTTTGTACGTCGCTTTGGATAAAAGCGTCTGCGAAATAAATGTAATGTAATGTAATGAAAATCACCATGATCAGGCTTAATGTAAGAAATGCATTCATACACCGCATGGGCTGTCCCAGTCTCTACATACAGTCACTCCCAAACACAAACACTTCCACGCACACAGCCTCCTCCTGTGTACACACACACCCCTGTCTTTTACCTGTAACTGGCGGTATTCTCACGCTGGCACACACATTGTTCTGTGTAACTGGCGATGTCCTCACACACACACACGCACTCTTATATGTAACTGGTGTTGTGCTTAGACCTCTCCTGCGATGCGTATCACACACACTCACACACGTGCGCACACACACACACACACACACACCCACACACACCCCGCCCTCCCAGCACGCAGCGGCGTGCACCTGACTCGTGCCTCACGTGCGTTCCCATGGACACCGTTGCCGTGCTGACGGGGGGGTACACACGCACGGGGCTGGGTGATGCGATGCCGATCCCTGCTGCTGGGGTCCTCGTGTGTCTCTGACGTGGTTCTTCTGCTCTGTCACCTTGGAGATTAGCACCTAAGGGCTGGTTGGGGGGGGGTTGTTTTCCTCCATGGGGAGAGGGACATCTGCATTTAGAGAGGCATCCATGAACATGTTCAAGATTATATGTGGCCAAAAGTATGTGGACACCTGACATCCAACATCCATAATAATGGCCATTAATATGGAGTTGGTTCACCCTTTGCTGCTATAACAGCCTCCACTCTTCTGGGAAGGCTTTACACTAGATGTTGGGGTATTGCTGCAGGACTTGCTTCCATTCAGCCAGAAGAGCATTAGTGATGTCAGGCACTGATTGGGCCATTATGCCTGACTCGCTGGTGGCTTTCCAGTTGATCCCAAAGGTGTTGGATGGGGTTGAGGCCAGGGCTCTGTGCAGGCCAGTTAAGTTTTTCCACACCCTTCTCAACAAAACCATTTCTGTATGGACCGTGCTGTGTGCCCGGATGCATTGTCATGCTGAAACATGAAAGGGCCTTCCCCAAACTGTTGGGGAAGCACAGAATCCTCTAGAATGTGATTGTATGCTGTGGCATTAAGATTTGCCTTCACTGGAACTAAGGGGCCCAGCCCAAATCATGAAAAACAGCCCCAGACCAAGGGGTGTGCGGATACTTTGGGTCATATAGTATACAGGACTGTGCAGGTGCATCTCCATATCAAGTCTGAGTGAGTGAGACACTACAAGTATATGCATATGTGCTTGTATGCAAGTGCAAGGGTTATGTATTTGTCTCTCGACATACGAATGCACACCTTGAATCTTCAAGGCAGGCTGTGTGTTTGTCGCTCATGCAAATTAAACAAAGGGCCCGATCCAAATGATACGGTCTCCCGCTCAGGGTTGACTCCATGCCTGTGTGTGTTGGCACTTTGCACAACGCCTCATTTCCATGATTAACCCAAATTAACCTATTTGTGCTGAAGCGAGCTTGCTTTTGTACGTTGACTGCAGGCAGAAATTTGCCAGTGACGAGATCAACGGCAGAATTACTGGACAAAGGTAAATTCTGTATTGATACCAGGAAGTCATTTATTGAACACAGATTTGACAAAGTAAGTGTGGAACAGCTTAACTGGTCAGTAAACACTGAGGCCCTTGAAGAGGAATTGAGGTCTAGGCTTGGGAAAGTACTGGACTCTTTCTAGCCTGCTGGAAATTGACTAGATGAGCTGAATAGTCTGTTATAGTTATTTTCTTATGTTACTTTTCTTATGATTATCTGTGATGGTGTACAGTCTTTCATAAGAGTGTTAGACTTTAGACTTTATTGTCCCCAAGGGGAAATTCCTTTCCACAGCACTGTACCCATCAGACAACAGTACATACAACAGCACACAGTAACAACATATAATGACAGATAACAGCACACACTCAGGCCTGATCAGCGAGGCCTGTTGTTCAGGCGGCTGTGGCTGCGGGGATTAGGCTTTTCCCAAAGCGAGCTCTTCTGCACCTCAGTGCTCTGTACCTGCACCCGGAGGGCAGTAGGGTAGGGTGGTGATTGAGTGGGTGTGTGATGTCCTGTTCTGTTGACCTTTCAATGCGTGCAATGGCCTTTTTGTTTAGCTCCGCGAGGTTAGGTGTGGGCAGACAAGTTATCCTGGCAGCGGTGTTAGCTATGGACTATATTAACATGGGCAACCTGGCTGCATCCATTAAGCAGAGTGGCTTGTGATTGGCTGGATACCAGGTTGTTCTTTGTTGGAAAAACAGAGACATCCCATATTCAAAAGATTATCTCCTCTCATCGCAGCATTCGAGAACATAGAATAGAATATAAAGTCATCCACAGATATTCGAAGTAACTGGAACTGCTCATTTCTTAATGTGGTGTTCTACCTTGTCGACAGTTGAACTGACCACTGAAAGGTGACCAGTGGGATGTTCAGATCGGTAACTAAACCACTGGAAACTTCCACTGCTGCCATTAAGTCAGTCTGTCGGAGGTTAATGTTACTGGAGCCCTGCTGCACACTGCAGGTCTGCTCATTTTCCCATTGCTCTCATTTCATACAAAGACACACTTTTACAAACGTGCACGTACACACACACATACTCACACACAGAGATACACATATTAACACATGCAGATTAGCAGGCATACACATATTCACACACACAGATTAATACACACACACACACACATATATATATATATATTCACACATGCAGATTAACACACATACACACACACAAATATTCACACACACATAAACACACACACATACATATACACATATTAACACATGCAGATTAACAGACATACACATATTCACACAGATTAATACACACACATATATATATTCACACATGCAGATTAACACATGTACACACACACACACACACACACACACACACTCACGCACACACCTTGCCGGATCTAATCGACTGCCGAAGTGTGACAGGAATATCGGTTTCCTGTGCCGGGGGAACGTGAGCCGCCTCTTCCTGTCCAAACAGGCCAGCTGCCCGTGGCTCACGCTCGGTCTACATCTCCCCATTAAAGATTGAGCAGCGGCGCCGTGTCGGGTCAGCGGCGCCCGCGCCGGACCGGTGTAGATCGTGTCCGGTCAGCGCCGGACCAGCGTGGAACGCGTCCGGTCATCACGGGGCCCACCAAGACCCGTGAGCCAATCAGCCGATAGCGTGCGCACCTTAACGGTTTCCTATTTATGTTTTTTCCTCTGGCTGCTCGTTACGTGATCAGATTACAGGCCGCTGTCGTCATGGCGAGTTTCTTAACCAGCCACGGACCATTACTCTAGACCAGGGTGCGGCCAGCCCAGGGCCTGGAGAACCGCAGGGTCTCCTGGGTTTGTTTTTACTCTGCACTTAATTTATCAATTAAAGCAGTCGATTACACAGTTGAATCACCTCACCTGGTTTCTTTGGTTTGTGTGGACAGCAGGCTCCCCAGGACCAGGGCTGGCCACCCCTGCTCTAGACCAGCGGTCAAACTCTGAAACTCAAAAAAGTTCTGGGGGAACTCTGTGTGTGCTGGCCTTTGTTGCAGCCAGTCTCTTGCTCAATCAAGTTTGTTGAACACGGGTGTTTAAGTTCTTTTGTAATTTTTTCCCTTAAACTTAACACAGTGCAGGTTTGGCTCGTTCTCATTCGCTCTGTCTTTGAATTCTTCTTGTCTGCGAAATGGCTCGTTTTAGGTGGCCAAGCATTTACACTTTCACAAATTAAGAGCCTACTGATTCACTGCGGTCATTTATATGATCAGATAACAAATCAGTGCAGTGGCAAATATATGGGCTGTGGAATAGCCTACCAGCATCTGAAATACTGCAGGTTTGATACAATATTCCTCTTCCACAAAAGGTGGATCGGCTCAATCTTTGTTCATGGAAGTGAAAATGCTGTTTTAGGCATTGTTCCGGAATGTGCCATAAACGTTCTCATTCCTCAAACCCCTGGGCAATTAGTAGTGCTCTGTAGACGGGGTATTATCGTCTGGAAAGATAACCTTATCTGTAGAAATAAATTCTTTAATGTGGGTTGAAGATGATCACCCAGTACCATCTCTCTCTGGTACCATGGAGCAATGATTAACATTGCCCTCGCCTTCTAATGGAATGGGAGCACCACCGGAACCCTGTAGATTTGGAACTCAGCAGTGTTCCAATACATGGCCATATATTGAATAACTTACTGAAGTACATTGAATTGGCAACAGTTTGGGCAACAGTTTAGTATAATGGGTAAGGAGTTGGTCTTGTAACCAAAAGGTCACAGGTTCAATTCCGTATGCATCCAGCTGTATAAATGGATGCAATGTAAATGCTATGTATAAAGTTGTGTGAGCTAAATGCCTGCAATGTAATGAATTGTGCGTTAATATATGAAGGTATCACAAATATATTAACTATTGCATTGCCATTTTCCTTAAATAATACATTCTGTTGGTTGTATTCAGATAGATCCCACAAAGACCAAGGGGAACTAATTGGTAATTTTTAAATATATTTATTATTCAATATATTACTCAGTATAAATTGGAACATATTGCATGTACCAATAAAGTTTTTTCACCAGTAAGTCAGTGTTATATTGTCATCATACCATTAGCATGTGTAGTTAAATGCTGAAAACATATTTAAGAACAGCCCTCCTCCTGTAATTAAAAAAGTTACCCTCAATATAAGGGATCTTAGCATATGGGAAAAAATCATATTTATAAAAATCCATATGCATATTGAACTCCCTGAAAGCCTCCCTCCCTGGGAGATGCTATGGCCAATAATGCACCACTCCATGGGGCCCCTGACTGAAGTTGGCTCTGGTGCGCTCAGGATTCCGTGGTGGAATATGTGCTCGTGTTCCTGTACTGGAGAGGCGGCCATTACGTGCGCAGTTGTGAGTGGCTTACGCGCTAATGACGAAGCTCTATTCTATGCTGCAGCGAGCGCCATGTGTGCCTGTGTACAGTGTGTGTGAGTATGTGTATGTGCATGTGGTTTAGTATGTGTTCATACAGTGTGTTTGTGTGTGTTTACACTACAGGCATTTAGCAGGTGCACTTATCCAGAGTCACTTGCATGGCTTTTGTGTTGTTTACATACTGTAGTATCCATTAATGCACATTTTCAGGTCATGGGTACAATGGCAGTTTTCTACCTGGGAATCAAACCTACAACCTGTGCGTGTGCCTGTGTGTGTGTGTGTGTGTGTGTGTGTGCGTGTGCCTGTGCGTGTGTGTATGTATGTGTGTGTGTGTGCGCGCGCGCGCGTGTGTATGTATGTGTGTGTGTGTGTGTGTGCGTGTGTGTGTGTGTGTGACAGCAAGTGTCATGTGCAATAGTTATTAGCGCCCTGCCTAAATTAGACTGAGGGGTGTGCACTGTGCCCGATAGGATACTGAGCCCATTAGCTTTGTTCTGTGTGTTGCCTGAGCTCTGGTGGGGTTAAGTGTTTCTCCCCGTGCTGTATCTGGTGACTGCTCCAGTTCCTCTGGATGTGGCCAAACATGAAAGTAAGACGCTTCATTTTCACCCGTGATGACAGCTTGGCAATCCATCCAAAAGCCAGAGTCCACATCAACGTCTCATTTTATTATTATTTTTTACTTCCGTTAAAAAAAACACACAGACATGCCAAAAAAAACCCAGCAACCTCACCACACATTTGTAAAACAACACACAAAATTAGACTGAAGTCTCTGTGACATTCAGACGCTAATTTGTAACCAGGATATTATGATACCAGACCAAGACCACATCTTCTGCCATGTACCTATGGGGCTTTCATTGTTAAATTGCAATGACAACATTCAGTAAAATGATAATTATGAGTACTGTACTTTATTTAATTTATTTGTCAGCGATCATGCACAGTGTTAAACACAAATAATTTGAGGTTATATTAGCAGATTTAGCCCCGGCTAACTTTTATTTGCAGTCCCTGTGTAGCAGTAGCAGTCACACAGAGACACTTTGACTGAACAGCAGTAATAATATAAGTAGTCTGAGATGACACACAAGTATGTTAGGGTTACATGCCCAGGGACAACAGATTCAATTTAGCTTGATAGCAAATGATGTCACATAAACAAATACATAATTTAAGATCAGTAAAGTGATACCATGCAATAGTCAGTAAATAAGAAATACGACAAAATGATATTAAAACTGTAATATCAGAAGCAAAGAGCTGGAACAACAACATGTCCGACCTCGTCTTTGAGTTTGAGGCGATCTTTCCTCAAACAAATGTCTGACCCCCCCCCCCCCCCCCCCCCCCCCCCCAATCACACACAAACAACACCCAGGCGAGCAGCTCCAGGCCCCGCCCCCATCTGTCAGTGAGGGATGGTTCCCTCCCACAGTTTTGACTAACGAGATACATCTGCTCTGAGCTCAGGTGAGCTGCCTCATTGGTGGGTGGAACCTGCAGACTGTCAAACAAAGAGCAATGCGGTTTCCATGGCATTGGAGTTCAAGAAAAAAAAAAGAGGCAGAGAGAGAAGGTGTCGCACCCAGCGTCAATCAAAGGCGTGTGCGGATTCAGTCCTGCTGGAGTCCGGTGTGGAGTGGTCCCAGTTCCTGTACAGGTGTGCTGTGCCCCCCGAACCCCACCCACCCTCACTGACCCTCCCCCCAACGGTAGTCATGATACCGGTGTTCTCGTTCTGTACTAAATTGGGAGGCGTGGACAGGGCGGAGCCATCAAAAAAAACAGTGTCCTCATTGGCTGTTTGGGGGGAGCTCAAGGCGGGTTCAGGGGGAGCTCAGTTGTCACCCCACCCTCTTGATATTTCCATTGCGTCTGCGGCGGAAGCACGCCATCAGGCATCGTTTCTCCGTCACCTTGACGACCGGTGGGCCCGGGGGTGGGACGGGACTTGTTTGCTTCCTGTAACACACAGACAGACACACAGACACACGCCTGTCAGTCAAAGAACATGGAGAACATATAAAAGAACACAAATTCATCATCTCCATTTTTTCCTTTCCATTTTTTTCTGTGAATGAAACCTTTATTACCCTAAAGCTGTGGTTCCCAACCCTGCTCCTGGAGATCTACCATCCTGTAGGTTTCCATTTCAATCCAAATTTGGCACACCTGATTCTACTAATTAGCAGCTCAACGAGATCTCTGGCTGTTGAATGAGGTGTGCTTTGTTAGGGTTGGAGTGAAAACCTACAAGATTGTAGAACTCCAGGAACAGGGTTGAAAACCACTGTCCTGAAGAGAATTCATTTTATACCAGAACATGACCCTAAAGGCAACTTAAGACACGAATCAATGACGATGCCAAGATATCTGAACTCTTCCTAACGTTATTGTTAGTACCGTCCGCTGTTGCCGGGAGAGATCTGAATGAACCCTGATAGTTTATTTTGCTTTCAAAGGGATCAAAATCAAAGTTATTCGATAATAACTATCTGTGCACCAGCCGTATAAATAATTCATCACCTCTCTGTAATCGAATTTGTCGTCAGTTGAAAGGTTGACCATGGCTACGCCAACCGCAAATTTAATCAGTGAGGAGTTAGCGTGGCTGCTGACGCAGTCGTCTGAATATAGTAACCGAGGGTGAAAGGCCCCGATCTGGCGACGCCCCCGTGGTGACAGAAATAATAGATGATTACCCCCGGGCCTCACACACACAGACACACTGTTGCCTGCTAGCTAGGGATACATTCAGCCATCGGATGAACGTTTTATTGGCTCCCACATTCACAAGCAGATGTGGTTGGATCACAATACAAAAATCCATAAGGGTAATGCTTCCTTTTACAGTATTGTGAGCACTTTGGTATTTACCAGGTAAATGTGTGGTAGGATTATCACACAATTGGGTAATTACCATTGGTTTAAAAAAAACAGGTTAAATACTAAGAAACGTAAAATGAATTATCAGGAACACCTCCTCTATTACCTATCCATTCAAATGATTATCTCGTAGTTAACAAAAGATTAGGTTGGTTATAGCCTGAGTGTAACTATGTACTTCCTAGAAAGAAGACGATACTTACTGCCTAATAGAGGTGTTTCCATGAAAATATTATTTAAATTCCAAGGAAGTACTCAATTACACTCAGGCTATACCTAACCTAAACCTTTAATACGGAACTCACTTGAATTCGTAGGTAGTAGAGGAGGTGTTTGTAAGTATTACAGTGTACTTTTATTTACGTTATGTTTCTTTTTATCAGTGTTAACCGCCCAATAATTTCCTATTCTTACCATGTGTTTGCCTGGTAAATTCCTAGTACTTAGAGGACTGGAAAAAGAAGCCTTACCTCAGTATGTAGGTGCATACTGTCTGCTGATTTTTATTGAATATGATCCAATAAGTGCTGTGCATTTTTTTTTAAAACTGTTAATGTCATATGCATACACCGTGAAAACCTTTTTTTTAGCTTCATGTTTAAGCGCGTATAGTGCTGTTCCTACTGCTCTTTTGGCATGCAGTTTGAGTAACAGTTTGATGGCCTTGTAAATCACGATGATTAAGAGAATCAGTCGCATTAATAATGCAATGATAAATAATGATTATAAATCAGGTTGGGGAATAACGCCCCACATTTGATTAAGAAATGATCAAGAAACAAAATCTCATGCAGTTGAAGATCTGATTCAGAAATGAGAGACCTTATTAGATGGTATTAGAGGAAACAAGAGGAGCACAGCGGTAGTCTTTAAATCAGTAGTCACCTCAGGTTGAATGTCACTCCTGAGTTAGACAACAGACTTTAAACTGGTGACAATGGCTATTCCCTTAAAGTTCCGATCGGCAGTGCACTAAACCTCTGATTAGTTTAAATCAAAAGACCAAAACCATATCCTCCTGTATAGCTGTCAGTATGAACAATGTCTTTCAGGTTGAAAGAGCTCAAACATATAATCTCAGCTGAATAAAACGGGCTTAACATAATAGTATTTGTTGCCTTCTGTTTATAATTACTCTTATAACAATTATTTTGATTACGGTTTTATGATCAAATTTTCGTGCTTATTTTTTTAAACTGTCTTTCATGAAAATTGGAAGCTTGTTAAATTACAGATCAAAAAACAGTTGTTCTGGACCTTATTAGTTTGTGTCCCTTTGAAAGGAATTACTTGCCCTCAGCTCTCCAACCACCACAAAGTTGATCGGCATCATTGTTCCTTCGGTAAAGCATTATATTACATTAAATTTAGCATTACATTAGATTTAGCATTACATTAGATTTAGCATTACATTACATTAGATTTAGCATTACATTAGATTTAGCCATACATTACATTAGATTTAGCATTACATTATATTTAGATTTAGCATTACATCAGATTTAGCCATACATTACATTAGTTTTAGTATTACATTACATTAGATTTAGCCATACATTACAGTAGATTTAGCATTACATTATATTAGATTTAGCATTACATTACATTTAGCCATACATTACATTAGATTTAGCATTACATTATATTAGATTTAGCATTGCATTACATTAGATTTAGTATTACATTACATTAGATTTAGCATTACATTACATTAGATTTAGCATTACATTACATTAGATTTAGTATTACATTACATTAGATTTAGCATTACATTAGGTTTAGCTTTGCATTACTTTAGGTTTAGTGATGCTCTTGTCTCATTGTGAGAGAGCTGAAGCGCGAGAGACGCATCGCACGCGTGCAGTGCGCTGCAGGGCGGGGCCAGACTCACCTGGTGCCCGCGGGCCCGCCCTCCCGCCTGCGCAGCTCCCGCATGATGCGCAGCATGCGGCACACCTGCCGCAGGGTCATCTTGGGGCCCCGGTAGGACACGCGGGGGCCCGGGGCTCCGCGGGGCCCCTGGTACGACAGGAGACACAGGTACCCGCCACCCGGCCCGTTCCGAAAGAGCTGCAAGGGTCTGAGGCCGTTGGCAGCATAGCAAGATGCAAACTACAGGGAGGGAGGGAGAGAGAGAGAGAGAGGGAGAGAGAGAGAGAGATTTTCACCTTCTGTTTTCATTCTTTGTCCCACTTTTTCTGTTTTATATACAATTAGTGCCATTTACAAATTATATTCACCATTATTATTGTCAAATATTTCATGTGATAACCCAGCATGAGCAGCAGTGTACATTCTGGACGACTCAGAAGCTGACCAAAATTTGTACAGTCAGATTCCACGCTTACATGTTCCTTCAGTCCAAAAGATAAAGTAAATTTCTACCCTCTTGTTACACACTCAGGTAAACGCCCTCCCCACACACCTGTTACACGTACAGCCAGCCCCCTCCTTCAGGCTACCCTGTCAGATACGGGCAGGAAGGAAGCTCCGCCTCTCCCACTTAATTCCTGATAAACGGATTTCCTTACGCGCTGTTGAACCCCGAACATGACCGAGCGCTGCTCCTCCCCCACTCCGGCCCAAAATCTGCAGGTCATGATTAAAGATGCCCGTGGCACAGGAAGTCCACCTCACGCAGTCCTGGTCATGTTCCCCCGCTGGGGAGAGTGCTCTGTGCACACCCCCCCCCCCCCCCCCCCCCCCCCCCCCCCCACCCCCCCATCATGCTCAAGGCCTCGGCCCTGCTGAACCCCGAACCCGTGTCTGGTTTCGCTGTCCGTAATGCCGACACTCGAACCCGTGTCTGACATCACGGCCGCTCTCCAGTTCCCCTGCCGCTGTCTGCTGTTACCGCGGTACCGGCGCTGCTTCATCCGCCTTGCGACCCCGACGATGGCCAGAGGGGACCGGGGGATTTTGCCCTCTGATGCATCCCTCTTTGCCCCTCCTGCCCCCCCCCCGGTGGGTACATAGGTCTGCAGCTACGCACCATAGAACCCGCTGACCCGCTAACCACCTGTTCAACCCCCCCTGCCACACCCCCACCCCGCCTAAGCGTAGCTTACAGACCAGTAAAATCAGCAGGACATCACCTTCCCCTCCGGACAGTAGCCCGGCGATCATCAGACTCATACTCACAGGGACGACGGTTGCCATGGTGACTTCTTCCGGCTGTAATCGCTGTGGTTCAGGTGAGCGCGGCTGTGGGGCCGTCTGACACGGCGCGGCGCTCTTATACCCGCCCGCAGTCCAGCGGGCACAAGCAGGCGGCCAGCGACAGCCAATGGCAGCCCAGGAGTCCCTGCCCTGTCTGTGACATCACCAGGTGAGCTCACCGCTCTCCCGTTCCCTCCCCCCCCTCGAAGGAGGATGTCTTGGGTTTCCGAAGCAAGCAACTTAGAACCACAAACAAGGGATGAATTATTCAGCGGGCCTTTGTTTCTGCAGGTAAATTTAGAAGCAGAAAGTAGGGGGTGTTGAGGGCAATAACTGGAAGGAATGAAAAAGAATGGGATGGTCAGAGAGGTGCATTGTGGGAAGAAAGATGTCAGGTTTCTGCTCTTACACTTGAGCCTAGCTGAAAACTAGTTGAAACCAGTCACACACTCAGAAAGTTCATAAGTACAGTTGAAATCAATCGGACACTCAGGCGCGGTTCATTTATTAGCTACTTTATTAACTACTTCTACTTCAGTGACTTGATCTTTTTTTGCTTGTTGCCTGAAGCTTTATGTATGTGCTGATATCAATCACTCTGGACAGGCGCATCTGCTTAGAGACTAAACGTGAATGTAAAACGGGTAAACAGACAGTCACACAGGTCAATAACAACTGACTGAAACCATCAGATACTCAAAGAGATGAAGAAAAGGCTTAGAAAAGTTCCACAGTGGAGGAGTTAAAAATAGGGTCTGTGAGAGTTGGCCAGATCATCCTCAATGTTCTTCTCGGGGTAAAATTCCTCCCTTTCATCATTAAAGATATCTGGTGACACACGGACCTCGTCCTTACCTGTCACATTGTAACCTAGCTGCTACCCAAACCACCTCTTCCCTGAAAACATCCCAGACCTTTGAGACTTACACAAACAAGCATACTCCCATGCACGTGCACTCACATAACGTGCGTGCACGCACACGCACATACACTTTAACTGTATTTATTTGAACTGCTTTGTCACGTGTTATGTATTTTATTATTTTTATGATTCCTTGTCCTCTGTCTCATTATTGTGTTATGTGGTTCAGAAAGCGCTTCATAGTTCATTGTAATTTTAATATTACAACATTAGACACAAATGCGCTCAGAAACACGTACATGCACTCCAACAACATACACGCACGTAAAGACACACGTGCGCATGCGCAACTTCGCAAAGACTTGACGCGTTCATTGTTTAAAACTGCTATCTCCCGGGCAGGTGGTGTTCATTTCAAGACTTGTCTAAATAAAGCTGTCCACAAGGGGGCGCTATAGCAGGCTTAGGCACGAGTGGGAAACACAACTCCGCAAGCTGAAGTGGCTGTATTCTCCTGCTGTGTAAAGCCGTCGTAGTGCATCCCAGGTGTTCACCCGTTCACCCATTTCGTACATATACTTACGGACATGACATATAGACATGGCTATATGAAAAAAATTAATGAAATGAACGCGTTGTGTATTCAGTACTGTGATATACATCAATAAACCATTCATGCCTCACACTCACTAACTGCTCTGTCTCTCTCTCTCTCTCTGTCTCTCTCTCTGCTCTTGCCCACTACTGTTCTGTGGTTTTCACACATGCACACACACACAAAAAACGCTGATGTTATTTTCCTGTCCATGGGCTGACAAACCACGTCATTGCTGTGAATTAAATGTCTGGTTTCTACCCTTGCTACAATGTTAGTATTGTTCCATCTTAATGTCCACGATACCACAATGTTTGTATTGTGGTGGTTAGACTTCCATAATGCTGGAGCATTACGCGACCGGACAAATAACTCAATCTGTGCCAGCCAAAATGAATTTGGTTCTGCATTCTGGTTACAAATGTGTGGGTTAAAAATGTGAAAATATGGCAATACTGAAAGCTAAATATGACTAAACTTTTTCCTGGCTGCGTATCAAGTCTTTACAAACCGAAAGAAAAAAACCAATAATGTGATTAGTTTTAGTTTACAGGCATTTAGCAGACGCTCTTATCCAGTGCAACTGGCATTGTATCCAGTTATACAGCTGGATATATACTGGAGCAATGCAGGTTAAGTACCTTGCTGAAGGATGCAACGGTAGTGTCCTGCCGAGGAATCGAACCTGCGACCTTTAGGTTACATCTATATCGATGAGGAAAGCTGCTTTGTTTCTAAATGCCCAGGTAAGCTTGTAAGGTAAATAGCATACCATACAAACCAATCTGTGCTTATTATAAATGCCTGTGACCAGGAGACTGTTTCTCTGCCAGTGATCACTTGAGGCATCCAGACGATGAGGCTACGTCAACACAGCAAGCAAATTAGCTGAACACATTTTAAAATTAAACACCAAACTAACACTAAACACCATATAAAATGCTTAAGGTCTCCTCGAAAGGACTCTACACGTAGATGGTTTTCAACACCATTGCCATAAAAAAGTATTTGCCCCTTCCTGATTTTCTGTATTGTTGCATATTTGTCATACTGAATGATTTCAGATCATTAGACCAAATGTAATATTAGACAAAGGTAACCTGAGTAATTTTGTATATTACCATTTTTCTAATGAAAAAAGTTATCAAACACCCATATCACCCATGTGAAAAAGTAATTGCCTACTTAAATTTTATAACTGGTTGCACCACCTTTAGCAGCAATAATGGCACCCGAAAGCTTCCTGTAATTTGATATCAGTCTTTCACATCACTGTGGGGGAATTTTAGCCCAGTCTTCTTCGCAGAAATGCTCTGATTCTGACAAATGGTCTGGTTTTCAAGCATGAACTGCTCATTTCAGGTCCTGCCATGGCATCTCTGTTGAGTTCAAATCAGGACTTTCACGAGGTCAATTCTGTTCATGTTCAAGCTGCTGAATGTAATTAACAATTACATGTTGTTCATTGGTTGACTGAGTAACTTAGGGGGCATATTTTTTTCAACATGGGTAATAATGGTGCTTAATATGAGGCAGAGAGACAGGAATACACTTTTAGCACCTATTTTAGCTTTCGGGTGAGTGAGTGAAGAACCACAGCCTACTATAGGGCTCACATATCTCTAATGTGGCTTGAAAATCAAGCCTAACTTTCTGCATATCCAAAGCAAGACAAGGGCTTTTACATGCAAGAAGCACTGCAGTGATTTTTAGTGGTAAATAAGCAATAACTTTATTTTATGGGAAAAGCATCTCATCAGGCCTGTACAATGCGTATGCCATTATTTTTTTTTAAAATGGATTTCCAGATTCGGTCAATGGGTTAGAAGATTTATATACACACACCAACAACAGTAAGTGTCACATGAATTTCGGTGGAAAAAAGAAATAATACATTTTTATAATCTATCAAAAAAAAAAACAAAAAAAAAAAAACCTGAGACACTGATCTAGGGCAAGTCTTTGTGCCCAGTCTTATTGTCATCTTCATGTGCGCAAAATATATGTGCACAGTGGCACAGACTCATCTCAAGTGAGTGCCTAAAGTGTCCAGTCTTTCCCAAACAAGATGGTTACTGCATAAACTCAAAATTATAAATTAATTTATCAACAAAAACTTAATCTTGGAAATAGAAAACAAAATGTATTATACACAACCCCAAAAAAATATAGGCTACTAGAAATAAATGCACGCGTGCGGCTTGGATCCATAAAAAAAAAATAATCAGTTTTTTCGAAGCCAGTGAACATCTGCTAAACCTCTTCTCCGAGTAGCGGAGAGCATTGAGTGAAGCATCTATCCGCTGCAGACCACTTGTGCCACCTACTGACACATGAGTGAAACAAAACGGCGTCCTCGCCATGATTTTCCGCACGTTCCTGGAATTCCTGATAAAGAAGATAGTCAGAATAGAATATAATAACTTCATTTTTCCTCTAGGGGACTTCAGGAAAATCACGGTTCTTTGTTGTCTCTCCATGTTTATACTCACAGTAATATGACCCATCTTATTTTGTCTAACGTTATTAATCTATGTCATAGAGCTGCTCCTGGAGAGTGTGACCCAAGACTAGGTTTCAAATTTCGTTGTCATGGTGATGCATAAGAAGGGGCCAATTGGGCAATCTGGTCTATCTAGTCGAACAGGGTGAAGCCATCACAAGCGCGAGCACCTGGACAAACCGGATGGACGGCATGACGCGTGCCGTGCAAACTCGGCGCATTGGTCTCTGATTGGCTCAAACTTCAATGGCTTCCCAGGTAACTCGTTCGGTTACGGAAAAAGAGGCTTCCACTGACTACAGAATTGCAATGCATAGATACAAGCATTTTAAGAATCCTCTAATGTGCTTCAAAGGACAAGTTAAGCCTGGGGCGATAACGGAACTAAGTAGGAATCTCATATCCTAATAAAAATAAATGTAGTGACCTAATATTATGGGTTAATAACCACGGCGACTCCAGTTACCCGATACAAAGAAACACTCCATGAGCAACATCAATATTTTATACGCAAAAAAAGTTAACCGATTGAATTGGTAGTTGTTTGACCTTTCATAATTTATATCTTATGAGTGTGGTGCGTCTTTCATTTTGAACAGGGGCAAAGGAGACTTCAGTGGCGCATGTGCAGCTTCACATAATAGCATAAAGTTTAGACTATAAAGATGTTTTATAGGATTTAAATTAAAAAGCAATAATAGTTTGGCACGATAAATTTGAACCCTGGATCACATTTAAACGTACGAATACCATTTCTAGGGTCCTTGGTACAGAATAAACAAGGAATCATTCAATTTGAAGATCTCTCAAGTATTGCAAGCTTTCCTGTGAACTGCACACAAGCAGCTACGCTACGAAAAGCTGCCCAGTCCTCTGTCTATAATTTATGACCCTTTTTAACATAAATGATAGCCCCCATTTCTACTTGCAAATGGTCAAATAGCGTAGTCTAATCGCATCAGCCCGCAATATATCTAGACATGTCATTGAATTACACCTCACATCGGAGTACAACTCTTGACGGCGCAGTAGCCCTGTAGTCACAGTGAAGTATAGGCCTGGAGTTAAAGCATGAATTGTTGTCTTGTCCAGTTGTACTTCTTTGTATCAATAAATCACACAATTATATGAATGTGATTTAGACCTACTACACTACATCCCGATCCAGGTTCAGTCCATGAAAACAAAAAGAAAGGTTGGATACGTCCAGCTTTTAGTGTAAGAAAGATACCGGAAGTGTTTTTCCTGTCAAATCTAAAAAAGAAAAGGAGAACAAGGTTGATTTATCGATCGGCAATACTGTAGTCAATACTAAAACCAGCAACGTTTTCCTGTCAAATATAAAATAATATTTGATATGAGTAAATGTAAAATAGGGCATCTAATGTCCATATTTAGTTGTTCTTTAGAGGTGCGTAGCAAGCGATACAACGTGCTCCCTTATTTCATATTTAGTTACATCGTGAGAAATCACTTCTGAGAGAGACGAAACACCTATTTTCTGCAATATCGCGACAGGTGCCCGTGAGCCGCCCGTTACTACTAGAACAGTCCTGTGACGCGAGACAGGTGCGTAATGAATCATTCATGATATGTTAATGAGCTGGTTCCAGCGGAGTGAGGCTGTGAGTGCAAAGTCAGTCCACTTTTGGTCGGTCTACCAGAGCAGGTCTCCCATACACTCTTCTGGTTTATGTCTTTCAGGACACTTAACTACTGAATCAATGTCTCCCTCGGTGTCCCCGCACTTCTTCTCAGAAAAAGAGGTTGCCCGGCATTGCACCAAGGACTCCTGTTGGGTATTGTTAGGGACTCGGGTCTATGATGTGACAGGATTCCTTCGAATGCACCCTGGTGGGGAGGCTCTGATTTTACGCCGCTCTGGGACGGACATAAGCCGGGAGCTGGAGGGACCCCCGCACCGCCACTCAGAGAACGCCAGGCGATGGATGGAGCAGTACTACATCGGTGAATTGGACAGAGACAGCACACAAGGCAGACAGGTGCCGTAAAATCCGCAAACACGAACAAATGCGCAAACATTGCTTTGAACATCTCCGGGGTAAGAAGCGCTTCTGGCTGGCTTGGTATCAGTAATAACGGTAGTCTGTGTTTTGAGTTTTCTGAAGAGCGAATACCCCAATGAACAATCCCGTGCACTTCTTAAAAGTTTGTTTCTGGGTTAGCCTCAGTAAAGTAACGAGAGTGTGCGGCTAATGCACAATTATCGATGATTTGCTACCACAGCGTGAACACCCTGTTGTGATATTTGCTACTGGTCCCCAACAAGCCTGGGGAAAATAACCTATTGATTAGAATACGTGCACTACCGGTTGCCCGAAGGATTGCCTGACAACCGTCACTAACGGGACTGAAACGTGCTTTCTTTTCTGACTTAACTTTGTTAAAGGGTTCGTTTGCGTAGTTATGCCCCCCTGTTCAGTCCGCGAGTGGCCGACTCGTTGCCGTGTATCCGGGAGAACTCAAGCTTATTGCGCGTGCCCGTGTTGTTGTCCTCGCGGTCGGGAGATGTACTCTCTGGTACATGGGCGTTTTTCTTACCTGCCAGGCAGGCTGACGCGGTGCGCGAGAGAAGAAAGAGGAGTAGTTCTACCGTGTTATAAAATAAAAAATATATAATAAATAAAAAACTTGGTTATTTTTTAACTTTAGGTAATAAACGTGAGCTTACAAGCTGGTGCAATCAAGGAAATTTCAGATGAAAGGTGAACCCCCCACTTTTCAGGCTGTTTATCGCAATACTTAACTCTAAATAGACACACCCTTGGCCTCTTGTTCAAAGTATAACGGTGATTCGCATGAACATTTGTCCTTTCGAAGGCAGTCTTTTTTTCTTCATAAAATTCTATTTTTGTCCTTGTTGCACCACTTTATTAACTTATTTCACTGAAATGTAACCTTCTTCTTTCTCACTAAAATGAAGCCCCCAGCTATTTTCACTGATATGTTGACCAACTGTTTATACTGAAACAACCCTGTGCTTAATGAAATTCTTATCAAAACATTCACTCCAATTTCCTATACTAAAATGTGGGCCCCCAGTTGTTTTTCAGAACTAGTGGTTCTGTCGCTAGAATATTGTCCCAAAATATACTTTCTGATGTGTAGCCCTAGCTCCTCTTTTTGAAATGTAGCCAGAGCATTCTCTTAATAAAATGGAACCACAGTCTCTCTCACTGAAATGCAACCCTCAGTTTTTCTTACTAAACTGTAGTCCCGAAATTCAGTTCTTAAAATATAGCCTCCAGCTTTTTCTCATGCTGAAATTTAACTCCCTGCGTCATTCACACTTACCGCTTTGGCTTGACACCTACAGTGTCAAACGGAGCTCTGCTAGTGTGTACATTCTACTGGAGTAAGACCCCCACCCCTGTGTGTACAGGAACATGACTGATCGCCAGAGCTGTGACAGTGCCCTGGCCAGTCTTTTCCCTGTTATCGATGACACACAGCTCTAACCTCCATTATCGCCTGGTTGTTGATGAGTTTTCAGGTTTATCTCTAAATGGACGAGTGTAGGATTTGGGTTGAAGAAGCTGAAACTAACTAAGGGCAGAAAATGGCCGAAGCTTTCAGTGATGAAGAAATTTTACTGATGACAAGATCTGAGGCTTCAGACGACCACAAAGCCTTACCAGCACTTTAAACAGCATTTGTTCCTGGACATACGTGCAAAGAGGCTGCTCTTTGAGTGTTTCGAGTTCCCTAAAGAAAAGGCCACCTTTTTGTTGTTACTACTTTTTGTTGTTACCACAAGCTTGATCTATTATTTCACTTGAGCCGCTGTCTACAGCTCAACTCATGTGTACGTCTCACTGGGTTACTAAGCCTTTTCTGAGAATCACTGCCGACTTCTAGCTAGTAGCAGGCGGATGACTGAAAGACTGGTTTACTGAGTGTGACCTCACTATATTTAGGTCAGAAATGGGAACTCACAAGCGTACTGAGGTGCCAAGAGAGAGAGGAAGTCTTACAGAAATGTAGCTGCTTGTCTCTCTTGCTGAAATGCGTTCCCCCAAGCCTGCTTTGTTAAAATGCACACCCAAAATATTCTCTTAGAGAAATGTGGCCCCCAGGCTATCTTAATGGAATGTAGCTTCCAGTCTGTCACACTGAAATGTGGCCCTTCACCTTTCTCACTTAAAATCCCCGAGCGGATCAAATCTTTGGGGTCAGAGAACGAGCGTTGTTTGATTGTTTCCTCTAGTGGTTGTGTAGGGACACGAACATGTGATTGTGCTGGATTCAGAAGTTGCCATGATGCATAATAAACCTGTTGCCATGACATCACTCTCTGGAGCTCTCACACGCTGCCGCATTAGAGACCTGAGGCTGCCGGCGTACTGCTGCTGAACACTCTTACTGCAGGGTGTGTGTAGCGCTGAACACTCTTACTGCAGGGTGTGTGTAGCGCTGAACACTCTTACTGCAGGGAGTGTGTAGCGCTGAACACTCTTACTGCAGGGAGTGTGTAGCGCTGAACACTCTTACTGCAGGGAGTGTGTAGCGCTCAACACTCATACTGCAGGGAGTGTGTAGCGCTGAACACTCTTACTGCAGGGTGTGTGTAGCGCTCAACACTCATACTGCAGGGTGTGTGTAGCTCTGAACACTCTTACTGCAGGGAATGTGTAGCTCTGAACACTCTTCCTGCAGGGAATGTGTAGCGCTGAGCACTCTTACTGCAGGGAATGTGTAGCGCTCTGAACTCTTACTGCAGGGAGTGTGTAGCGCTGAGCACTCTTACTGCAGGAGTGTGTAGCACTGTACACTCTTACTGCAGGGAGTGTGTAGCACTGAACACTCTTACTGCAGGGTGTGTGTGGCGCTGAAAGCTCATACTGCAGGGAGTGTGTAGCACTGAACACTCTTACTGCAGGGTATGTGTAGCGCTGAACGCTCATACTGCAGGGAGTGTGTAGCACTGAACACTCTTACTGCAGGGTGTGTGTGGCGCTGAACACTCTTACTGCAGGGAGTGTGTAGCGCTGAACACTTACTGCAGGGAGTGTGTAGGGCTGAACACTCTTACTGCAGGGACTGTGTAGGGCTGAACACTTTTACTGTAGTGGGCTTAACATTGAACACTTACAACAGAGTGTGTGCTGTGTGTTTTTGTTTGTCACTTATGGTAGACGTCTATGTGTGTGTGTATGTGTGTGCTGTTGTATAATGTATGTATGTATGTATGTATGTATGTGTGTGCTGTTGTATATAATGTGTGTGTGTGTGTGTGTGTGTACAGGGAGACAGTGTGTAGAAGTGCCAGAGTGAGGGGCTGGTGTAATGCGTTATTTCACTACTGTGTGTGTTTTAGGGCCGATACTGGTCAGGACAGAAAGGCAGAGCCTCCTTTACTTTCACAGTGTCTGTTTGAACCGGTCAGTCCTGTTCCTCCAGCTTTCCACGCAAGCAGTGTGACCAACAACATAGCGGCACTGAGAGGAACTTTCCACCATCACTACTGTGTGTGTACGTGTGTGTGTGTGTGTGTGTGTGTGTGTGTGTGTGTGTGTGTATGTACGTGTGTGTGTGTGTGTAGGAGGGGTGTGCCTCTGTGTGTGTGTGTGTGTATGTACGTCTGTGTGTGTGTGTGTGTGTATGTGTGTGTGTGTGTGTGTGTGTGTGTGTGCATGCATACCTGTGTGTGGGAGGGGTGTGCCTCTTTGTGCGTGTTTGTGTATTATTAATTACTCAGGCATGTAAAATTTATTTATGTGTTGGACGGGACGTTATGCTTTTATACTGTACCTCTCACACAACTTTATACTCTGCACTGCATGCAGACACTCTGTCTTTCTGTACTTTGCTCTCTTTCTGCCTCCCCTTCTCTTCCCATTCTGCACTCAGTCTTTATCTCAACCTCTGTCCCACTCTTTAACCCTCTCTCGCTCTTCTTCTCTTTCCCTCACTCCTCCCTTTCCCCTCTTCTCTCTCACACCTTTCTCTCAATTCAGTTCAATTCAATAATGCTTTAGCTTATTTTTATGCATAATATTTGAATATATTGCTCATGCTCCACGTAGAGAAACAAACACAGAACTCACATCTTTCTAGAATTTAACATTAAATATGCACACACATATAGCGTTGCTATATATGTGTAAACATATATCTCTTTCCCTCTCTGTTCTTCTCTCGATCTCTCCTTCTCTCCTCCTCTCCCTCTTTCACTCTCTTCCTTGCTCCCTCTCTCTTCCTCCCTTCCTCTCTCCCTCTCTCTCCCTCTCCCCTCTCCTCCTCCTGTCCTCCTCTCCTCCCCTGTTAGTCGTGGGTTTCAGCAGCAGTGCCAGCGGGGGCTGTGTTTGGTAGTTAAACAAACGCCCCGGCCCTCTCCGGTGTGGGCAGGTCACCTTCACAGGCAGGCAGGGCCTCGAACGCAGGGCCTGGGGGGGGAGACCCGCCGCCTTCCCACAAACCCGCGCGCAACGACCACCGCGGGCGCCGAACCCCGGCAGAACCGGCGCCGAGCGGGCGTGGCCGGGCCCCGCTGGGTTTTCGGGTCCGAGCGCTGCGGACTTCGCCAGCAGGGCGGGAGGACCAGCACGTCAGCGTGTGGTCGCACTGATAATGCACTCAAAGGAAGAGTAGCCTGAACGATCGGACTCCGGCTCTCTGTTATAGCTGTGACACTCCTGCGTGTGTGTGTGTGTGGATAAGTATGTGTATGTGCGTGCGTGCGTGCGTGCGTGCGTGCGCGTGCGTGTGCGTGTGCGTGTATGTGTGCGTGTGTGCGTGTGTGCGCGTGTGTGCGTGTGTGCGTGTGTGCGTGTGTGTGTGTGTGTGTGTGCTCTTTCTTTTTTAATCCTTAATTACACTGTGCTGGGTTCTGGTGTGTTGCGGTATGGCGGGGCTGGGTGTGGCGTTTGAGCTTTTATTTCATTTCTTCATAGCTCATGTTTAAGGAGCCTTTCACTCGTTTATTTCATTGTGTTTCTGCGTGAGTCATTATAAATGGAGGCATGTTTCACTGCCGTTTGGTTATTTGGGTCATGTTGCACTTGAAGCATTCGGGTGTTTATTAAAGCAGCTATTATACAGATATGCTGTAAGGGGGGCTACAGACAGGCCCCATTGCAGGACCTCGTGCAGTATCGCATGGTCAGGAAAACATAATTTATTAAAGTACTGGTGCAGCCTGTAGCTTCCGGCTAGTGCTCCCAGCTGTAAATCCCTGATATCCTGAAATGCAAAGCACATATCAAACAGCACACCCACTATTGTTCAGCTTCACTCACATTTATAAGTACAGGTAGCTTAATCGTTGTCAGCTTAGGTAGGATTAACTCAAATGCTTCCAGTTATTTTAGTATTAATTGCACAAGCAAAAAAAAAAAAAAAAAATGTCAGAGAAATGAGCTGAAAATGGTGGCGGGGGGCAGCCATGTTCACTGAACCCATTTGTAGCTCCTGCTTACCAGCTCATCCCCTCTCAGCATTACACAGCGTGATGCACCAGCTGCCTCTGACATTTGAATGCGCTGCTCTGTGCTGCATCCTTATTGGCTACTGCTGGGGAGGGGTGGAGTTAGGGGCATCTGACCTCTGATGTGGAATGGAGGGGTCAGGTGTCCGGTATACCTGTGGAGGCACCCTGAAAATGCAAATGACTCATTTGCATGGCTTTAGTTGCCATGGCGTTCTCCTCCTACACCTGTCTGTGTCCACGTGCGTGCGTGCGTGTGTGCGATGTGTGTGTATATGTGTGTGGTGTCTCTTTGAGTGAGCGTATTGTAAGTCTGTGTGGGCCTTCGTGTGAGCATGCATGTGTGAGCGTGAGCGTTTTGGCCTGTGTGAAGCAGAGTGCATTCTGGGAGAAGTGCAAGGCTGCTTGCTGGGTGGGATGCTGACCTTTGGAGAGGAATTTTTGCCAGCAGCCTTCCTGCTGTGGAATTTTGCTTCCTTCAAATCTGAATCTCATTGAGGATTTCACCCGAAAGAGCTCAGAATCGCCACTCTGTTACCACGCACTGCTGCAATGCTCCACCGCAGTGCTCTGCTACAATGTACTGTGACAACACACTTCTGCGATGTACTGCATCAACACACTTCTGTGATGCTCTGTTACAACACACTTCTGCCATGCACTGCTACAACACACTTCTGTGATGCACTGCTACAACACACTTGTGCGACACACTGACCGCAGTTGTTGAGTGGCCCTGGGGTAATGGGGCAGTTCTTGAGCGGCTCCAGGGTAATGGGGCAGTCCTTGAGCGGCCCCAGGGTAATGGGGCCACAGAGATTCCCCTCCCCCGCGGACCGATGTGGAAAGACCGGCGGATCGGCGATGGCGGTGATTAGTGTTTATCGGCTGCCGCCATGGCAACTCTGTTGAGTCTAGAGTCAACTCCGCCCCCCCCCCCTCCCCATATCCACGCCCCTGGGCACCTGTGCCTCCCACGAGCCTCACGGGCGCACATCAGGGGCGGGGTCCGTTGTCAGGGGGCAGGGTTATGGGGTGTGTTTGGGGTGCGGGCCGTGGGCGGCCCGGTTTTTTTGGTGCGCGGTGGCGATTGGTCGGCGATACGGGCTGTCGGGCCAGATTGATTCAAAGCCGACACAAACACAGCCGTCCGGCCGCTTGTGTCTCTCTAATGAGCCCCAGGACTGCGTAATTACATCAGGGTGTTGCAGCCCCCCCCCGGGGACCGGGCTGCGGGCGGTGGGAATGACGTCACCTGGAGACCTGTCCCGTCCCCTGCTAGGGGGAGGGGGGGGGGGGGGGGAAGCTGTTATTCGCTAGTGTAGCTGTAACGCTCACCCTCGGAGCCTGCTTGGGGAACCAGGCGTGTGGGCGGGGCCACTTGAGGGGGGGGGGGGGGGGGGCGGGGTTTGGGGTGATTCTCTTAGGAGACATGTCCTTGGGTTAATGAGGGGAGTGATTCTTTTTTGGCTTCTCTGTGTTGATGCCGGGGGGGGGGGGGAGTTGGGGCGGTTTAGTGATAACGCAACAAAATGAGATCTCACTCGCGCTAAACGCCTCTCGCGTGTCCGTTTTCAGCCGCGCGCTTGGAAGGAAGCCGAATCGATACGGGCGAGCCGGTTGCCGGGCCGACAGCTCAAGAAACCCGGCCCTTGCGGCAAACAAACCCTCAATGTAAACACAATGCAAGCTCTCAAAACCGGAACAGAAACCCTGGCAGGTCGCCCGACTTTGTTCTGATCGATACCCCGTGCCACCCGGTGTGATGTACAGCAAATGGCTCGGTCATCCGAGCGGGTTAAATGTTTGCTTGAGGTTGCTGCAGTGACAGGCTCTATTCTCTGCAGGTCACAAACGGGACCTGTTTTTCGCCGCGGGGGGGGTGGGGGCGGGGGGGGGGGCGGGGGGGGGGGGGGGGGGGGGGGCGGGTTAGATTGGGACTCGTACGCGTCCTCGCCGCTGTCATCCCCGCGCGTTTTATTCGCGGACGGACGGAGCGAGTGACACGTTCGGGGCGGGCGGAGGAAGGGGCCGACGGGCGTTCGCGGGCGCGGAATATGCCGAGAATGTCCCCCCCCGGCGCTGAGGGGACGGGGAGAGACGAGAGAAAGGATTTCTTTCACGGGCCGTGCCAGGCATTGGCTGTCTCGGAGGCCCCGCCCACTCCGCGCTTCCCACCGGCGGTATGCGCGCGGGCCGGCGGCTCCCCGTCCCTCTCCCTCTCTCTCTCTGTGTCCCGGCCCTGCCCGGGTCAGAGAGAGCCTCCCGCTCCTCTTTTCGCTAAGAGCCCAGAGGCACTGCACAGTTAATCATTCAACACATTCTTCATCTGCACCCGGGCCACTCAAAATAAATAAGGGGTTAGGTGAGTGAGGGATTGAGAAAGAAGATGAGGAAGAAGGAAAGGGATGGGGAACAGGTGAATGGCTAACATGAACGAGAGGAAAAAGAAGGACAGAAACAGGACGGAGAGAAAGAGAGATGTTCTGATATTTCCGAGTGGTAGTTATTTTCCGGGTGAACTGAAGTGTTGAATTGACCAGTTTGCCCAGACAGGTGTGGAAATGGCTGCTGGTTGTTTTAAAGCCTTCAGGCTGCAGATGTAAATGGTGTCCTCCAGGGAACCGAGCATGCTGGGATACTCGGTGGTAACTTTGTGACGATGCAGCAAATCCCAGTGGTCCAGCAGACATACTCAGATAAAGGTCAAAGGTTAAATGTTATACTTAATTGACCCAATGGGAAATTTGTCCTCTGCATTTGACCCATCCTAGCTACTTAGGAGCTGTGGGCAGCCGCAGTGCAGAGCCCGGGGACCAACTCCGGCTCTTGACCAACTCAATGGCAATGGCAGGAGTATACCTAACATGACATACATGTCTCTTACTGGAAAACAATATGGCGGAGAGATATTGGTGAAGACACGGGAAGAGACATAAAACTAGCAAGACCCTGTGCTATCGTATTGAAGCTTCCTTCTCCTGCTACGTGAAGATATTTGGACTGATGTATGAATTCAGTGAAAAGAATGCGAACTCATTCTTTATGAAACCTAGCTGCTAGGTGTTATTTCTGTCATTTTCTGTATTTTCTTCTGTGTTATTCTATTTTCCAGCTAATGCTGTTCTTCTGTAAAAGAAACTTTCCTGATTCATTTCCCAGTCTTGTGTAGTGGTCCCTGCATTCTGTGAAATGACTATATATATGACCAGTCATATACTGTACAAACATATAAGAAGCCTTACCCATATGGGGACAAAACTGCATGGAGATGGTTTTATAGGTTTCTCACTATCTCCATAGGGGGAAACTTCAGACAGGAAAAATGAATCTTAAAATAAAATGAAGTTAAAACAGATAACTGTGGGAGATGCATGCATACCTATGTGCTGCATATGGCCCCTCCTACCTCAAACCCGTTTTTATTAATCCATTTACCATTGAGCAAGGGACCAGTTTTAAGCCTGTTTAATAATTATGCTGTACATGTAGGTTGCCCCATTGTTTTTTTATGGTCATTGAATGACCAAAGGTAATCATGGAGGCAGCAGTGAGGTAAAGTGCACTTTTGCACATATGTGCATGTGACTTTTCCACCAATGCACATATGCTCAAAATTAGGCCAATCCTAGCAGATGTGAGACTCAAAATTAGACCAATCGGAGCAGAGTGAGAGCTGTGCATGAAAGGAAAAAGCAACACTAGTCTTTCTCAGTGTGCTTGCCTGGCCATTTGATCACCACACCTTCTGTACACATCCCGGTTTTTAAGTGATTTCCAGCTCCTATCTGCCTGAGGGGTGTTCTGTGCTGTGTCTCACAGAAGCAGGATAAATGCAGGATCTGCCACTGCCAGAGCTGTGTTGTCAGGACCGGGCCCTGGCAGTTGACTGGGACTATAATAGTCGATAGAACTATTTATTTTATTTTTGCAAAACCATTTTCTGAACGTATATCTTTTTTTCACTATCCATTTCATTGCGGTTTCATTCATCTGTTTGATTTCATTCTGGTCATATTTTATGTCAGAAAGCAGCCCTCACCATTATAGCACAGTTATACAGATGTGACTAAACACGAAAAACAGAGGGGAGGCGATGTTTTGACAGTCTTCAGGCAAACTGAGCAACCATCCTTGCTGTTAATTCCAATTGAAGAAGACCTGCAACAGTCCAAACGTGTTACTTTTGCTCTGTTTTATGTGTGTATAAGTACTTGCAAAATTGTTTAGTTGTGTTTTTTGTTGTTGTTGCGTACTGTTACCATGCTAGGTGGGTACTACTGTTAAACTTTGCACTGGTTGGCAATAATACAGAATGTCCCTTTTGCATTGGAGTTTGATATTGATAAGGCAGAATTGCTTGTCCTACTTCAGGTTTCTTATGAGTTGACTGAGATGGACCTGCTTGCTGCAGAACATCAATGAATTGCAGTGGAAAGTGGAGAATGTGTATTATGTCACTTAAATAGTCTTTGGTAAACTCGAAAAGTACAGTCTATGAATACAGCTACATGCAAAATTATTGGGGACATGACACATTTGTTGTTTTGGCTCTGTACTCTAGTGCATTAAATTTGAAAAAAAAAATTGACTGGCACTTACATCCTAATCAGGTGATCTCTACCCTAGCCATTCTGTCCCCGAGGCTTGCGGCTGCTTGCATCTTGTGATGAGCCCTCTGAGGTTACTCTGCTGTAGTCTTCTCTCTATGGTGGTCTGACACATACGTGCCGTCCCGGAGAGTGTTCTTGATCTGTTCAGTGCTTAAAGATGGGGTTTTTCTTCACATTTGAAAGTATTCATCCACCTCAGTGGTGTTCCCCCGGTTTTTCCAGGTTGCTTGCTATTGCTGAGTTCACCAGTGCGTTAATTCCGACATGGACCACCAAATAAGGATATAAATGCCCTGAAATTAAAGCCAACAGTCTGCACTTTAACCTCACATTCATTGGTTTATTTCAAATCAAATGTGCCAGAGTACAGAGCCAAAACAACACATAATGTGTCACTGCACCAGTACTTTTGCATTTAGCTACATTTTTTTACTACAAATTATAATAAAAAAAGAAAACGGACAAATTATATAACAATACCTTAGGCTAGTATCCAGAGAAGATTCAAATACGCAAACTAAATAACTGACATTCACTGTTTTCCTCCTCTAGTACACCGGCTATCTTGATAACTATATTTGCCTGAGGCCATAAATGCACATGTGGTGTCTTTGCATCTCCCATGCAAGTGCATCAGACGTGACAAAACTGGCAGTCGCCATGGCATCGATGCCGTTGTTTTAAAAGGGAAGAAATCCCTTTCTATCGATCTGTTCAGTCGCAGCGAAAAAAACAAACCTCCTACACAACAGTCGCTAGTCACAAATTTACCTGAACCAAGTTGGACACGCCTGAATCTGGCAAAGCCGCGCGTTATCACTGGAGTTGGACAGTCGCACCTTGACCGGGCCCCGTTAGTTTAATGCCCCGTGTGACAAAGAGCACTGGCATGTTTGTGAATGCTTCTGTGCTGAAGACTGCATGTTTGTCTGAGTGGGAGTGGTGCCCGTGCCTGTGAATCTGTGGCACTGACTGAACGGCAGGACATTGTTCTGTCATGTGTGTGCACTCGTATCGGCGCAGACCTTTGGACCTGTCTCCGTGTTTGTGAGGAGAGGAAGCTCTCGAGCCTTCCCTCTCTAACTGTCTCTCTCTCTCTCTCTCTCTCTCTCTCTAACTGTCTCTCTCTCTCTCTCTCTCTCTCTCTCTATCTATCGATGTGTCTCTATATGTATTTATTTCTCTGTCTATGTGCTGTGTATCTGTAGCATACTGCAGTGAGTATGTAGATGGTGTGTGTACTGTAATGTATGTAGTGTATTATGTCTTGTATAGCATGTGTTTTGTAGCTTGTATGTGTGTGTGCGTGTATTTGTGAGTAGTGTAGTATAGTCAGTATGTAGTTACCATGTGTATTGTAGTGTACGCAGTGTACTATAGTGTGTGTATTGTATGTAGGGTAGTCAGTATGTAGTTAGCACATGTATTGTAGTGTATGTAGCTTAGCATAGTGTGTGTATTGTATCATATGACTAGTGTAGGGTGGAAGTATCTCCTTTGGGGATCCTTGGCCTTTCTCAGGGGTTTTTTCCCCTGTGTGAGGCCATCACTGCTGTGTGGTTCGGGATTTGTTTGTGTATGGCAGCAATTAGCTTAGCGATTTGTCATGCGGTAGTGTTTTTTAATAGCCGTTTGTGTTCTGAAGGGGTGTGATTATGCAGAGGTACACAAGGGCATGTATGAGGAGAGGGTGTGAATGCTTAGGGCTCGGTTTGTGTGCTGTTTCATTAGCAGTGGTGGGGCTGGACACGGTCACCATAGCCCCTGCTTAGCATAAGCAGGGTCGTAAAAGCTTGTCCTGGAGCCCTGCGCTCCAGCGGCGCCTCGGGGGCGGGAATCTTCTCCGCCACACGAGGAAAAGCTCGTTTTCATCTCCCGGTCCTGCCGCATCGCGTACGCCAGGAAGCGGTCACCGCGACGCTGTTTTTCCGCCTGTCCTCTGAAGCGGGGAGCCGCAGAAGCACGTGCACAGCAGGGATGACAGGCCACGGAGAGGACGGTGACATCATGACTTTTCACCTCAATGCCAGAGAGGAGATCTCCACCAATCACAGAGCTTGTTAGTCTGCCGAAGCCAGCAGTGATTGGTGGATAAAGTCACGCGCCCTTTATCAGTGACGGCCTCCCGGAAGTATAGGCTGAAAGTACACAGCGATCACCTTATATATGTTTTTTTTGTTTTTACTTATGGACCTGCTGTGTGATTGGTGGAGCTCCTGTGTGGTTTCTATGGGAGTGACAGTGCCAGAATATCCTGCCCCTGTTTCATTACCCCTGGGGCAGCAGCTGGCCAGCAGCCCCGCCCGTTCACCTGCCGCAGCGGACGAGGCAGACTAGCAGCTGTTGGCGGAAACCTTAGCGGGGGCTCGTCCCTCGGTCCCGGGGTCCCCTGCCCTGGGGGACTGCGTCGGGCTCCGCTGGGCACCTCTGGAACGGTCGACATTTGGACTGAGGACAACCCCGAGAACATGAACGAGAGAGAGTCGTAGCAAGCGGTTGTATAGTGTGTACAGTTTTACACGTAGTCAGTGTTTGCTCGACATTTACTTTACCCAATATTTATTTAATCTGTATTTCATTGGCAAGTTAAATTGAAGTGTGAGAGAGAGGCATGAAAGAAATTAGAGAAAAGATGTACAGTTTTTATTTTGCTGTCACTGTTGTTAATATCGTTGTTTTTAATACCGTTGTTAAACTGATGTGTTTTTAACAATTTACTCATTTCTTAGTTCTCATACACCTTTTCGTGAACCCTGTTCCTTGGTGGTGAAGTCTTTTTCGCCGATTACGTTTTATTGGTGCTCAAAGTGAAAACCCCCCACTTCAGTGCCTGGTTCTTCCCTCCTTTGTTTTGTTTGACCCCTCACCCCACCCCCTTGTTTGAACACACACACGTGTTTACACTATTCAGTGTATAATGCACTGTTATTTAAGACTGCCTGTCTTGGGTAACAGTGCATAGGGGCTTAACAATAATGGTCATGTGACTCCCACACCCTTTCCAGACAGTAGTGATCATGTGACTCTCACCCACTCTCCGTTTTTACACATCCTCCAACTGGCCTCTGTTGAAAATCATCTTTGTCCCAAGTCAAACCATCACATGAGATTCCATCATTAGTTTTCTTCACATCAGGTTTCAGCAGTAAACGGTAGTTTAAATCCTCTTTCTCTGCCCCGTCAGCGTGCTCACTGTTAGAATACAAAGCATAATGCGATCTGTCTGATTCGCTACACGTGATTCGCCTGTCTATTGCTGTGCATCTTTGTCTGTGGCGAGCATTCCTGACGTGCGCTGAAATGCTAAACTTTGTTAGTGAGCGTACTCCAGCTTACTGTGAGAAAGAGGACCGTGTGTGGAAAGCTGAATTTGACCCATTCAAATAGTGCCTGTGTAGGAAGTATCAGGTTGTTTGTTTTTGCATAAACGTTTACCCAACACTTGGCGCAAACCGCAGGTTAAGTGTCCCCCCTGTGTTGCCACAGCAGTTTCATAAAGTTCAACATAAGTTGTCACAAAAATACACAATTAGAAATGCACGTATATGAAGCAAATAAAATATCAATTCTTCTTTAAAAAAAAAAAAAAAAACACTCAGATTCAGGTGTTCTTTATTGACAGGAACAGTCCATGGCAACATATGGCCAAAGCAAATAACTTTCCCTAAAATATTGAATTAGGAGAGGGATGTTTATATTATTGTAGTGTTTCATCTCTGTTAGCAGATTTTTTTGCAGTGTTGGAGAAAGTGCCTCTCTGTTTCCTGCCTGTCTCATAGCAACCAAATCAGCCTTTGCTTCTACAGCAGTTGGGAGCCTGTGTGAGCCTTTCTCAATGGCCCGGCTGTGGTCGCCGAGCCTGTGTTTGGTCAGGGTCCGTCGCTGCTATGTGTCCCTGATAGCAAGGACGTCAGCCAGTCAGCAGCCAGTATGTTTGAATGTTTCTGCTCCTAAGACACTGAGGCTTGCTTTGTTTTTTAGTTTCACTGACCAAGTGTTCGCTGTAAGAATCTTTGGTGTGTTTGGCTGTGTTTAACGTTTAGATTTTTAAAGCTTTAAATGTTGTTGGCTGAGATTCGATCAATGTTTGTCCTGAACTTTGACTAACAGTTGAAGCAAGAAGCTTATTCTTCACAAACATGGTGTGGCGAGTTGGATGGTCACTAACACCAGCTCGCAAAATTGAGTTCGTGAAGAAAAAGATGCGATGCTTGAGTTTAGTTGTACGTCAAATTCATATTGTTGATCAAATACAGGCCTTTGTGCCTTTGTGATTTCAGATTCATCTGGAATTTTAGTGCGCATTTAGAATTTAGTTCAAAATTTAGAATTTTTATTCATATGATCCAGTCTTGTTTTATCTCTTCTTGAACATTCCTTGGTACATGTTGGGTTTATCTTGGATTCATGTTCCTCTTGGTTAGCTGCACTGACTGATCAAACATGACTGCTCTATCACACTCTCTTCTTCCGTCTTGACCAACATCTCTCTTTCTTTCATTCCCTCTCTTTCTGTCTCTCTCTCAATTAAATTTGTGTCTGCATGACTGCTTTTAGCTACATGGGCAAAGCAATTAGGCTAACAATGAAACGAGACATAAGTCAAGCAGAATGAATGCAGATGCAATTAAAAGTACATGAATAAAGACATAATGAAGTAAAGAATAACGTGGTATGTCTCTCTCTCCTCACACGCACAAACGCTCGCACGCACACTCACGCACACGCACAAACGCACACACTCTCACACACACACTCTCTCTCTCTCACATACACTCACATGCACACATACACACACATACTCACACGCACACACACACACACACACACACACACACATACTCACCCACACTCACACACACACACACACACACACACACAGTGATCTGATCTCTTCCAGTGAAATGTGCTGACATGCTTTATGTCCCTCATATAGAGGCCTTTATGGGATATCTGCCCATCTCTGACACACTGAGGGCTGTGTGAGAGGAGCTGTAGGCCTGTCCCCCATCTGATTGCGTTAGAGGAAGTTTGTGAGGGTTTATGGCACCTCTGGTGTTATTATAGCTCCTTTAGCTCGACAACACTAAGTGACCCATATGGATACGTTAACCATTAACCAATGGCTGTAAAGTTATAGAGGTCACGTGATCTGTGCAGGGCCCAGTGTCATTCGGAATGAGAGTGATTTCTCAGGGGGACACTTCAGCCTGGCCAATGAGGAGTCAGAGAGCAGGGAGAATGTGTTTGACTCTGCTGTGACTCACTGGACCCGGTGACTGCAGTACCATTTCCTGCTGTGATTGCTCGGGTCCGATATCATCACTTTTACTGGCCCTGATTTGACACTGGCAGCTGTGATTGGCAGCTCTTGTGATTTTTAAAAAATTTTTCTTAATGTTCCTGGATGCATGTGTGAAGGATCGCTTGCTGTTCACTGAGGTATTTAGGCTGAAAAAAATGATACCGACCGATGAGTGTGTTAGTATTTTATATTGTTTAGGGACTCACGCCACCTGGTTTTAAGTGGAATTTGCCCTCTCATTGTTCCTCAGTCCATAATTAACTGCCGTGTACTTGGTAATCAGTGCTGTGAATCTGTCATTCTTACTAAAATACATTTAGTTCAGATTTTGAGTATTTTCACAGTGTATCATGGTAAACTTGGTCACAAGGGTAAAAAAAGGGCAGTTAACACATTTCTGTTACAAAATACAGAAGTTTTGCTCAAATTCCATGTGAATGTATAGCACTTTCGTTGTCTCTACCATTAAAAAGCCAGCATGTTGCTTTCATTGAAATTTGTGATTGTGATTTGTGGAGAGGAGCCAGTAAGGGTGAGATTGACCTTAGATGTGTGGATCTCACAAATCTGAGGTCTGTGCTGTCTGTGGTGTTTATTTGTTCCCCGGGTCTGAGGTTGACACTAACGTTTCCTTGACCACAGTTTTTTTTCTGTCAGGAAAGGTAGCTTTTGTGGGAGAAGCAGGTTTACATGGCAGTTGGCATGTTTTTTGGACAAAAAACTTTCCCAGCAACGCTGGTGGCTCCTTTAGTTCAGACAACCAATGACCGTTTTGACAGTTTGGTAGTGTTTGTGTGTGAGGTTGCCATGAAATTCTCGAAAAGGCCTATGCGGGTAGGTTAAGAGCATAACCAAGATGTAGATTGCGAGTGAAGAAAAAGATAATCGTAACAGCTAACCCCCTGCCATGTCTTATGTACACGTTACGGGAACTTTATAAACTTTTGTATAACTATTTGACTTATATGAGTGGTGGTGACAGCATGGACTGTACCGTGTAGCTAGTTATAAGGTGTCATTCATTTGGTGTACACGCTGTGTTTACTTTCTTATTCTTTACAATAGTAAGAAATAACGTACCTGGATGTATGTTTTAGTTGGGCTTTGCATGCTTGGTCCATTAATGTTTTGGCTTTGCTTACACAAATGTAGAAGTGGAACATTTCCATAAATGTTACGAGGTCTTGGGCCGACAAGTTACACTTCAGTGCCTGAGTCTAAACACTCACACACTTTCAATTATGTATGTCTGGGTGTTTTTTTCTCTCTAAATGTGTTAAGGTGCTAGAGTGCTCACCTCTAACATATTGTCCTGTAATGGGCCAGACTATATAAATCTATCGTCACCCACATATCTGGCTCAACACGCTTAATTTAAACAAGATCTAGTGCATCTTTGTTTAACATATCTTCTTGCTGAGCACTCAAAATATCAAAGAGGCAAAGACAGTAAGTAAAAATTGACAGTGATATAATAAAATTGCTTTAGATTATAGATTATGTTTGATTATATTTATTCACATAAATAAATTGAAATGATCAGTCCGATTTAATAAAACTAATTAATGTCATTGTGAAAAACATTTTACAGTTTTTAGACAACGCGTATATCTGGCGCAAAGCAAATACAGCGTTTCTCTGTAAGAACATCACGCCACCAGTCAAACATGGTGGTGCCAGTGTGATGATGTGGGGATGCTTTGCTGCCTCGGGACCTGGACAACTTGCCATTATTGAAGGAACCATGAACTCTGTTCTGCGCCAGAAATTTCTTAAGGAGAACGTCTGGTCATCTGTTTGTGAACTGAAGCATAATTGGGTTATCCAGCAAGAAAATTATCCAAACACAAACAAAGCAAGTCCACATCTGAATAGCTGAAAAGAAACTGAATTTCAGTTTCGGAGTGGCCTAGTCAAAGTCCTGACTTGAACCCAATAGAGATGCTGTGGGAGGACTTGAAATGAGCAGTTCATGCTTGAAAGCCTACCAATTGTTGGAATTAAAGAAGTTCTGCAAAACAGAGTAGGCTCACAGGGATGTGAAAGACTGATATCAAATTATAGAAAGCCTTTGGTTGGAGTTATTACTGCTAAAGGTGGTGCAACCAGTCCGTAAGTTTAAGGGGACAATTCTTTTTCACCTGGGTGATATGGATAAGTCGCCTATGTGATTTTACATAGGTTATCCTGTACTTACTCTTACAGGTGTGAAAACAGTAACCTCCTTACCCAGGAGATCAGCTTTCCTGAAAATGTAGTGCAGTCCACCATTATACAAGGAGAAGCTCATTGGCTGAGCCATCCATACGGGCTACTGTGCTGGTCATGGATACTAAACCGGGCTTTAATAGGCTGAGTGGCCTGTTCTTCCAGGCCATTTGCTGATGAATATCAGATATCCTTTTTTTTTTTTTTTACATGAACTTTTGTCTTGCTGCTAAACGAATAAATTACATAAGTATGCATCCCCTATCCATCATTGACGATTCCATGTTCGCCATCTTCTTTAGTTTTCGTTCTTAGACTTGCAGTACCTCCCTTCACCACCGGGGCTTTTGACTCAGGTCGTGGTAGATGCTATTAGCAGTGGTGCGCAGACAGCGGAAACTGCCTGCCGATCACACCTGGAACAGACCACTTTTCCCACTGAAATCGCACTGATGGACGGGGTACGCGCCACGACGCCTGCCTCGGAGATGAGGCTTTGGTTGTGCTAACTGCCGTGGAACTTAATCCCCTATTTCCCAGAGGCCATTAGTCTTGTCAACTGTCGTTTTGCTGGTCACTGGGGTTTCCAGGAACCTAACAGCTTGCATTTGGTGATGGAACTGCTTTAAATGATTTGTGCTGTTCTGTTTAGTGTACAGCCTACGAGAACAACTGTGTACGGTAAACACAAAAATGGCTCCATGCTGGAGGATCATTATGAGCCGGACGTGTAATATCTACTTAACGACGGCTCGGCTAGTCAGGTGTTTGGTGTTTGTGGTGTTTGTGGTGTTTGAATGTCGGAAAATGCGTTGTGTCATTGCTTTGTTTGTTTGTATTTGGTCTATGTTTAATCTGACCTCAAACGCAGGACATTTTTCTATCAACTTACACTCATTTATAGTTTTGTATGATGCAAGTCTAAGCAGTCTCAATTTTGGATTTTTTGAATTTTTTGGCAATTTTACTTGGCCATCTGAGTCTAATAAGTACTATATTGTTCATTGTGCATAAATGTGCATATTTTTCGAAGTACATGGCAAGAATGGCATTATGGGATTGGATGGGGTGTTTTGAGACGAATTTATGTATGTTTTTACCGTAAAACCACACAGGCCTTCCTCGTTTGGTAGCGATAACATCACTTTATCGCTTTACTCCGTAATGACTGGTTGTTGGGCCGTTGAGAGCTGGTTGTAGCTAAGCTGTAACCGCAGTCGACGGCAGCCGCCGCTGCCTCCGATGATTGGCGTTTGCGACGGTCTGCTGACCGCACGTGCGGAGGAGATTTGCGTCGCACGCGCGCGGAGCTTTGCGCTATTAAAAGGCGCAGGTTCAAGGTGACTTCAGTTGGGTCGATCTCCGGGGCTTCCTCCCTGCGGCTCAGGCACGTTGCACACGCAAAGGCCGTATGAACTCAGCTGCCCTGTCGCCATGGTTTCCCGTCTCCCTGGAACAACGGGGCTGTTTGTGCTGCGTGAACTTTAACCCCTTGAGCACTGTGCACTTGAGGAAGGCCCAGCTCGACACACGCAGCCAGTATGTGTACACACACACAAACACACACACACACACACACGACCCATTCATGTGCACTCACTGAGGGTGTTATTTCTGTTGCTTCTTGTGAATACAGAGCTGGCCCAGTGACTAGGCTGTGTGTGTGTGTGTATTTGCACAAATCTGTAGCTAAAGCAGCCTATGAGAGAGCACTGTCACTAATGCACAGATTCTGCTCCCCCGTACTCCTCCCACCCATCCCCTCACACACTGTCCCCTCTTCCCCTCTGTACCAGTCACAGCCAGGATCTCCTCTGTCCTCTCCTCCTGCTCTCTCTCTTTCTTTCTCTCCCTCCCCCTCTCTCCAGCTTGCTCTGCACCGAGGGTTGGAGGGCAGACAAAGTCTCTTAGAGTCCTTGCCCCCACCCCCCCACAGCTCCCCTCGCCCCCCGCCCCTGCTAAACGGCCTGTCACAAAGACTGACCATTATCTGGGCGCAGGAATTCTCCACAGACTCCGGTATTGTACACACCCCCCCACTCCAAATGCCCCCCCCCCTGACCTCTCCCTTAAAGGACCCAGTCTGTACCAGGTCCCCCCAGCCCCCCCCCCCCCTTCCCACCACCGCCATGAGGTCACATCTGTAATTTATGCGGCGTGTTTCTGCAGGGGGGTGTGGCCAGCTGTGAGTGACAGCATTGTGCTGTGTGTGTACTTCATACATTCATGTGTAGCCGCCTATGAAATCCCCCTCCGTGATTGGCTTTCTGAGAAGCATAGTGAGTGCAGGATTGGTGTTTTGGTGATCAGTTTGGATGGAGAGTGATGGTACGTCCAACTGCAGCTCCCAACACAACAGAGGTTTTGTATTTTGTGCTTTCACAAACTGCTGCTAGTCAACCTCTCTTAAACGGTGCTGCTAGGCAACCTCTCTCAAACTGTGCTGCTAGGCAACCTCTCTCAAACTGTGCTGCTAGGCAACCTCTCTCAAACTGTGCTGCTAGGCAACCTCTCTCAAACTGTGCTGCTAGTCAACCTCTCTTAAACTGTGCTGTTAGCCAACCTCTCTCAAACTGTGCTGCTAGTCAACCTCTCTCAAACTGTGCTGCTAGGCTAAACTGTCTGCTAAAACCTCTCTCAAACTGTGCTGCTAGTCAACCTCTCTTAAACTGTGCTGTTAGCCAACCTCTCTCAAACTGTGCTGCTAGTCAACCTCTCTCAAACTGTGCTGCTAGGCAACCTCTCTCAAACGTGCTGCTAGTCAACCTCTCTTAAACTGTGCTGTTAGCCAACCTCTCTCAAACTGTGCTGCTAGTCAACCTCTCCCGAATTGTTTTTTAGTCAACCTCTCTCTTACTGTGCTGCTAGTCAACCTCTCTCAAACTGTGCTGTTAGTCAACTTTTCTCAGACTGTGCTGTCAGTAAACCTTTCAGCAATGGAAAATCACTTGTATAGTGCGTAACATTAACATTCCCAAAAATACCTGAATACAACAGGAATGTTGATTGAGGCATAGTGCTGAAGGGAGCCAGTGCAAAGTGAATGATTAAAGCGAGCAGTTGCAATCGCATACGACCGTCTTTTGTGCCATTCCAAGATGGAGTCGTTAGCAAACCTCCCAAATTGTGTTCTCTGAGAACCTGCGTCAATCCGTGTTGTTATTAACTGTGCTCTCAGAATGTTCGCTTGGTTGCCAGGGTGAAATGTAGACTATGGCTTGTGTGCTTTCTGTTGTGCAATATACTGATTTGCATGGCAATTGCCCCTGGTTGCCTTAGTTACCTGTTATATGTACTGTGTGCCTATCATCATGTCCTATATGATGTGTGTAGTTGCCTGTGCTGTTTGGGAGGAGTGACTGTGATTGCCTGTGCTTGAGGGAGGAGAGGCTGGAGTGACTTGTGCTGTCGGGAGGATTGACTGTGGATACCTGTGTTGTAGGTAGGATAACTGCACAGTTACTTGTGCTGTTGCCCTTGAGTCACGGTTTGTGTGGGGCGGGGGCGGGTGAGGTGTGCTGTCTGTGCTTCCGGGCAGTTTCAGGAGAGTGAGAGTTGCTTTAAGCTAAACGGAATTATCACCCACTGACCACAATGGACTGACTAGAACCACATCAGTTTGTTAATGAACTCAATACCCTCCGCAACTGTAACCAATTCATTGCTATGTTATGAAAGTGTAATAAACACACAGGAAACTCAACCCCTCAGCCCCCCCCCCCCACCCCACCCCCACCTTTTGAATGAGTCACATCTCTGAGCCTCTTTCTCTGCGCGATCCGCGATTTAGTAATGTGCTGCATCATGATTTTAATAAGACACTCAGCACCTGATACAATAAACTCACCTTTATATATTAAACCCTGTACCTGGTAAAATGAGAAGGGTGGGGGGTAAAGAATACTTCTCTTATCAGTTTCCAGGTCCAGGGGTTGGGAGCGCGGCTCAAACGTGCAGCCTGCGTGTGAGGGTTTATGGCGCTAATAAACGGCGCTGTTATACCGCCGGAGATCAAACAGGAACATGCGCGGTGGCGGGCGGGCGGGGGCGCGGGCGGGGCTGCGTCCGCCTCCACGTCCGAGCCGAGCGCCCAGGCTGGAACATTGACCCTCGCCTCATTAATGAGCCACCTGTGAATTTCCACTCCGCCCTAACCGCGGGGGCAAACTTCCCCCTCATTATCGGGCGGGGCCTTTTATGGTTGCCCGATGGTTTCTGTTGGACAGGTGTCAGTGTACAGGTGTCATTGTTCAGGTTTTGGTGTATAGGTGTCAGTGTTCAGGTATCAGTGTTCAGGTGCCAGTGTACAGGTGTCAGTGTTCAGGTATTGGTGTATAGGTGTCAGTGTTCAGGTATCAGTGTTCAGGTGCCAGTGTACAGGTGTCAGTGTTCAGGTATTGGTGTCAAGGTGTCAGTGTACAGGTGTCAGTGTACAGGTTTTGGTGTATAGGTGTCAGTGTACAGGTGTCAGTGTACAGGTTTTGGTGTATAGGTGTCAGTGTACAGGTGTCAGTGTACAGGTTTTGGTGTATAGGTGTCAGTGTTCAGGTATCAGTGTTCAGTTGTCAGCGTACAGGTGTCAGTGTACAGGTGTCAGTGTACTGGTGTCAGTGTACTGGTTTTGGTGTAAAGGTATCAATGTACAGGTGTCAGTGCTCAGGTGTTGGTGTGCAGTGTGTTTCATTCTTCTTCTGTGGTGCCCTCTCTGGATGATCACGGCCTGCTGACGCATTGATCAGTGAAGATGTGCTCAGAATCCCATGCCGTGGTTGTTCTGTTTTGTGTTGATGTTTCTGTTCAGGATGTGTTCAGGAGGTGCTTAGTTTTGCCAGTAGTGTTGTCTTGAGTGCTCTAGTTCACATGTTGGAGGAGTGTAGGCATCAGTTGTTCAGGTGGTTCTGACTACAGCCTGGGTGTGGTGGTTGCTTTGATAGTTGTGGATTCATTTTCTCTGTCCTTTGTGCTTTGGAAAGACCTTTACTCTAGTTTCCCTCTACCTGTATCCCTCTACCTGTCTCTCTACTTGACGTTATACGTGTGTCTCCCTACATGGCTGGCTGCCATCTTTCTTCATGTCTCTCCTCCTGCTTTACAGGTCATGTACAGTAGTTATAAAAGGGTGGCTCCACAGTCGTGGGAGGCGCGCTTTGTGCTGGAACGGATTTGTGCTCTTTTTTCGTTTTTAACACCACGCCCTGATTATCTCACAGTTATTGTCTGATTACCTCATAATAATCACATGTTGGCCGCACCCACTGGTCGATTCGGAAGCCTCCTATTATTTATACAGACACGGTAACGCACGTACACAGTGCTTAGTGGGTGACTTGGACCTTACCTTTAACTATAATGTCACTGAATAGATTTTTCTAAAGTGGGTCATTTTTAATTGAAAAATGAATTTGAATTTTTGCCCCGTCGGTGCCCTAGCCTTTCTAATGTTAGCTTCAGACAGTGATCAGCTTCGCAGGGCATTCTGGGAAATCAAGGCTAAATGGAATGAAGACATATGGAATACATTTGCCTTTCCAGCTTTCAAGTTTGTGAAGAAAATGGTGTCAAGGTTTAAGGACAGCCGGGTGTACCTTGACCCCTCAGACAGAGATTGGAATGGAGGGGCTCGATTGCAGAACCGCCCAGTCCGTTTCTGTGGTTGGAAAGCAGAGTTCTCACTTTGACATGTCCTTAGTCAGAGTCCAGGGGTCAGAAAGTAAGAGTCTTGCCGTGTGTTTCTTCCGCCATTGAACTCAGCCAGCTGATTTTACCAATTAGTTCTACCTCCTGGCTGAAGAATTGTGCTATTTAGTCAATCCAAGGTGATTTGAACAAAATACTGGGGAGGACTTTATGTTCTGGACTTGAATTTTCCACCTCTGTCCTTAATTCATTGAAAAATCCTCATTGGGCATTTTTCAATTCATAAAGCAAATGTGATTTAATTTCCGGAACTCAACTTAAACGGAATTGTCCCCAGTCATGCGGAAAAGTGGAGGAAACAAAAGATTTCCTGGCATTTCAGTGTGGTTATGGTTTTTATTTCTCCCTATATGTCCTTCATTTTACCATGAAAGTCCAAGTGAGGGTAAATCATCCCTTTTGCAAGGTAGACCTGGCCAAGAGAGATTCTCTACCTCAGTGGAGATTCATTGGTGTGTACACTCCTTTATGTGCTGTGCTGCAAGGCCAGGGACTTCTTCAATGTTATATTTTAAATGGAGCTCCCAGGTAAGTGGTGGAGAAGGCTATCACAGACCACTAATGAGCATGGAGAGCACATGGAGCATCAGGGTGTAGACGTGCTGGGAGATCTCCCCCCCTTTGGTCCAGTCTGGGTTTGACCCCCTCCTCTCTTGGTTGCTCTGTTGCAGACGCTGAAGGAGAGGAGGAAGACTCCGGAGCACATGCGGGAGGAAGAGCTGTCGGGCGCCAGTCTCTGCAGCAAAGTGGACCCCAAGACGGTAAGAGAGGGAGAACGTGACGGCTGCTGTCTCAGACGATATACGGACCACAGCCTCTCAAAATCGACCGTCTATAGACCAAACCAGGGTCGAACTGACGCGGGAATACATAGCCAGAACCAGGGTCTGAGAACTGACCGTGGGAATGACATAGACCAGAACCTGGGTCCAAGAACTGACTGTGGGAACGACATAGACCAGAACCTTGGTCTCAGGCTTGACCATGATGGCAATATAGACCCAGAACTGAGGTCTCAGACTTGACCTCAGAGACAATATAGACCAGAGCTGGGGTCTTAGGCTCGACTATGGAGACGATATTGACCGGAACCACGGTCACAGGCTCGACCTCAGAGACAATATAGACCAGAAAGTTGGTCTCAGGGCTTGAGTGCGTGGGAATGATAAGAACCAAAAAGTCTGACCGCGGGTACGCGCACCGGGGGCACCTGCGCTGCGGGAGCGCTGCCACCGTCCCGCACTGAGTCACCGACACGGTCACACTGTGTACCAGGCGCCCTGCCGCTCCGCGCCCGTGTGTTCGTTGACCCCGTTGTAAGCATGAGGCATTGTGGGATTATGGAGTCTGTTGGCCTGGTAAAGGTGACCACTCTGATGGGCATTGACCCTTCTGTCCGTCATCTGTCATGAGCACGCCCCCCTTTTCAGCTGTCAGTCATCCCAGACTGTGTGACCGTGCAACTGTAAGTGTGCACGCACACACACACACGATTACTCACGCACACACGGTTACTCTCTCACACACACACACACACACACACACACATATATATACACACAGGTACATACACACACACAGTCTCACACTGACAATCACACTGATACTCACACTCAATAACACTCATGCACGCACATGTACGCATACATTCACGCATATATACACACACACACTTGCTGACTCACACACACTCATACCCACATAAACACGCATTCATACATGGATACACACACACACACACCGCACTCACACACGCACGCGCACACACACACCCATGCTCCTCAGTGCTGCTGACTCACTGTAGCCCTTTCATAAGAGAACATGTGAGCTTCATTCTGGGCCCTTATCTGCTGATATTCTGATAAACACTGATAACTAGGGTGCTGATTAGTTTAGGTAATCCTCCGAGGATTCATAGGCTGTTCACTTCCTACTTGCTGTTACTTGAGGGTATTCCTGCACCCTGATGTCCTGGCTCTGAGAAACAGCACCATGGCTCCCTCTGCTGGTGGCAGTGGGCGTGGCAGCCTGCACTCAGGCTGATTCAGATCAGCTGTGGCCCATGCCGGCAATGAAGCTCCACTTTAGGCCCTCAAGCCTTCTTTCTGAGGAGAGACAAACCTCCTCAGCTGGAAGGGCTGGTCCAATCTGCAGCCTGCGAGTGCGCTCCTGTCGGTCCTTAAATAAACCAGTGTGGTCCGATGGTCGCTTTGAGTGAAAGGACCATAAAACAAACTTTAGCAAACAGACCACTGCAAATGTCTCGCAACAGCCTCGTCTGACCCGTGTCCCAAACCCCGGGTGACCGTCCCGCTCTTTTTCGAGTGCCACAAAGGGGACAAGACACCGGTATTGAAACAGAGTGACCAGAGAGCTGCACTGTGGACCTGGGGGCAGTGGGTCACAGCTCTATGCGAGACTCGTTTGACGTAATATCTTGACCTTGGCCTTACTATCTTGAGCGAGGGGCCCGTTCTGCGAGTGGCTGAATGACTGTGTTTGGTGAGCTGCCCCTGCTGACGTGTGCGGTGGGCCCTCTCCGCAGGACCTGGTGGACTGGGAGAAGCCCCTGGCCTGGCAGGTGGGCCACCTGGGGGAGAAGTACGACACCTGGGTGCACCAGCCCGTCGACCGGCCCATCCGCCTCTTCGAGTCCCCTCTGATGGAGGCCAGCACCAAGACCTCCTGGTGAGATTTACACACACACACACACACACACATACATATGCACACGGTCACTCACACATACATACGCACACACACACGCACACACAATCGCTCTCTCTCTCTCACACTCAATAGACACACACATAAAACACACCACACACACATACATACGCACACGCACAAACACAGACACAGACACACACATACTGTGTTGTATCTATGCTGTGTTTAACTGTGCTACCTGTGCTGTAGGTACATGGTGCCCCTTGTCTGGATGCCGCTGGTGTTCTATCTGAGCTGGACCTGCTACAACATCCTGGCAAAGGAGCAGACCAGAGTCTTCCTCACAACAGGTGAGTCTAACATGCACACTCACACACAGACACACACACTTACGTACAACCACACACACACACACACACACACACACACACACACACAGACACACACACTTACGTACACACACACACACACACACACACACATACACATACACATACACGCACGCACACAAGTAGGCATACATGCACACACACACACACATACTCACTCACACTCACACACAAAGCTACACACGCACACTCACACTCACACTAACACTCACACTCACACACACACACACACACACGCATGAGCAGTGCTATCCACGTAGCTCATGTCTCCCCGTATCTCTCACTGTTCCTCCAGAATATTCCTTCCTGGTGCACAAGTACACTTTCCCCCTCTTCTTCATGTTGGGCATGTTCCTCTGGTCCTTTATCGAGTACTGCATCCATCGCTTCGTGTTCCACATGCGTCCGCCCGCCCACAACTATTACCTCATCACCCTGCACTTCCTGCTGCACGGACAGCACCACAAGGTGAGAGCGCGGGGTGTGCTCCCTCTTCCCTGGGGTCAGAGAGAGAGAGAGAGAGAGAGAGAGAGCGGGAAACCATTGCGATAACATCAATACCTATTTTGTGTGTTCAGTACAGTTTGTTCCAGTTATGATTGTACTTGGGTAATATATGCAGTATGATTTTTTTGTCACGCTGTAAAGCAAGTTGAATTGAATTGAGCTGATAGAGAGATGGAGAGAGAGAGAGTGAGAAAGTGTGAGAGGGGAGAAATGGAGAGAGAAAGAGAGGGAGGAGGAGAGAAAGGTAAATAAATATAGGAGAGGGAGAGAGAAGAAGATAGAGAAAGAAAGAGAGAGAGAGGGAGAGGGCAGGCAGGAGAGTGGGTGTAGCTCTGCACCAGAGGTTAGCTATTTGGATGTCCTGTAATGATCAGAGTGACCCCTGACCCCTGACCTCTGCCCCCAGTCCCCATTCGACGGCTCGCGGCTGGTCTTCCCGCCGGGGTTGGCCTCTCCGGTCATCGGGGGATTCTACCTGCTGATTCGCTGGCTGTTCCCGGAGGGGCTGGGCCTGTCGCTCTTCGTGGGGGGGCTGTGCGGCTACGTGGTTTATGACATGGTCCACTACTACCTGCACTACGGCTGCCCCCATAAAGGCTCATACATGTACGGCCTCAAGGCCTACCACGTCAAGCACCACTTCGAGCACCAGAGAGCCGGTAAGAGACAGGCCTGCCGCTGCATCTGTAGGTCTGTCAGTAGGGCTGTATGTCGGGCTGTCTGTAGAGCTGTCTGTACGGCTGCTGTCTGTAGAGCTGTCTGTAGGTCTGTCAGTAGGGCTAGCTGTCAGTAGGGCTGTCTGTAGAGCTGTCTGTAGGGCTGTTTGTAGAGCTGCTGGGTCTGTCTATAGAGCATCTGTCTGTAGAGCTGTCTGTAGGTCTGTCAGTAGGGCTGTCTGTAGGGCTGCTGTCTATAGAGCATCTGTCTGTAGATCTGCTGTCTGTAGAGCTACTGTCTGTAAGTCTGTCTGTAGGACTGTCTATAGAGCATCTGTCTGTATGGCTGTCTGTAGGTCTGTCTGTAGGGCTGTCTGGTACCTGACTTACCTTTTATCAGGTCCCTATTCTCTTAGCTCCTTTTCAGTGAATGTGTTTCATTATTAATTAATGAAGTGCCCACAGATTGCGGTGACATTACCTTCCATTCATTTAGCAGGCACTCCTTCACTTACTTACCGCATGATAGATCAGTGAGATATCTACCAGAGCCAGCCAGACCTGGGCAACAACATTCCCAGGCCAGCCTGTGTATAAGCAACATCGCTAAAGCGCTATGCTAACTAAGAACCACAATGCCAGTCCTGAATACATACACGTGACATTCATTACAAAGCCATTTCAAAAATCATAAAACCGTAAAAATGCCATAATAACCTGGTGCTTGCACCAACAGGGCAGTATAGGAGCTTATGACATCATCTTCTTTGTCAGGGAGTAGCTCTGCGCTCAGGCTGTTTGATTGACAGCTGTCTTCCCCTCCCATGTGCAGGATTTGGAATCACCACCACGTTCTGGGACCACCCCTTCAACACTCTGATCCCGGACGAGACCTTCGAGAAGAGCCAATGACGAGAGGCGCCCGCCCTCCCCCGCGCGCCCCCTCCCTCCCCGCGGCCCCGCGACCGCTCCGGCCCCCTCCGCTTCCCCTCGCGCCGTTAGGCCCCGCCCTCCCGATCCCGCTTCCTGTCCCGCCAGCCAATCACAGCAGGGATTTCCCCCACCGTCAATTACACAGCCCGGGGGAGGGGCTTATGTGTGTGTACATTTATTTATTGATTCATTGATTCATTAAAATGTCCATGGCGAGTTTCAAAACAAAGATGATAAAGGGACGAGAGAATTAATATTTTTAGACTGTCTGTCTTAGTCACTGTTCATGTCACTGTCACCGTTCATGTTGTCTGTAACCTAAGCTAGTGGCCTGAGCAACACAGGAGAGAAGATGGAGGGGGAGGAAGTGCAAGAGGGCCGGGGAATGTGGAAGAGAGAAATTACGAGAGAGAGTGAGAGAGAGAGAGAGAGAGAGAGAAAGAGAAAAAGAGTGAGAGAGAGAGTGAGAGAAAGCAAGAGAGAGAGAGAGATAACTGTAAAGTTTCCTCCTTCCTTCCATGAATGGAACGGGTGAAAGCGACACGTCAGAAACCCCGCACAGTTGATCGCTTCAGACGAGTGAAATGATGGAGGAAGGGAGGACACTGCTTCAGAGTGTTGGGAAGGGGCCCTGCCGAGGGGCCGTCCTGGCCAGTGCCTGATCGCAAAACCTCGGCGTCTGAGCGGCGCGGCTGCTCTCTCCCTCTCCCCGCTGCTGCTACTGAAGGATGCGCCGCTCGGCGTTCGGCGGCGCCCGCCCGGAGTGTTCGTCTGAGCCTGCGTACATCGTGACGCGTGTGTGCGTGCGTGTTCTGTGCGCGTGCGTGTTCAATGTTCCGTGTGTCCGTACGTGTACAGGTGTGTCTGTGTTTGTGGGTTGCTATGGACGCCCGGTCAGAACCCGGAGAACATGAAGCAGGGCCTGATGGGCTCTCCTGCAGAGGGGAGCGGACCGCACGGTGGGGGGGGGGGGGGACTCGTCCCGGCGGTGCTATTTTCGGCACTCTGCGCGTCCCTCTCCCCACATCGGTCCGTGCGGCTCCTTCCCGGACGATGATTGGCCCATGAGTCCGGGCTGCAGGGGGGCGTCCCGCAGGCCCGCAGCGGATTTCTCTGCTCTCTTCTGACGTCGTAGTGACCCGGAGTACCAGAGCCCCGCCCCCCACCCTACCCAAACCCTGCCCCTTAACCACAGGCATGTGACTCGCATAAACCGCCATGTGCCTTAGCTCTTTGCTGCTGCATGGGGGGGGGGGGGGGTGGTCAGGGTCTGCTGGGTGGAGTCAGGGGCGAAGTGGGCGGGGTCAAACCTGGCAGAGGAGGCGGGGCTTAAAAGGCAAAGGGCCGAGGCGGAGCATCGACGTTCAGGCAGGCCAAGGCTTCTGCCCCGCCCTTCAGGGGATGTTCTCCTAACAACTCAATCCGCATTTCGATATTTGCATAAGCTTTTAAGTGTGCCCCACTGAGGATCCCTTAAAAAAAGAAAAACCTGACCAGGGGAGTGGCCACAGTCTCTCCTCAGACCCCGCCCACATCCCCGCCCCCTTCGCTCCAGGGCTGCCTGCACTGCCCAATCCTCCCCTCCCCCCAGGCAGCAACAGATTCTACAGTAAGGAGCTGCTTCTTAGTCAAATAAAAGTATATATATATATATAATGCCTACATAAATAAATATATATATATATATATATATATATACATTCAAATATGAATATACTAGTTTTACTGGAGTCAAAATGCATAAAGAGGTATTCCCTTTTAACTAAATTATGCTTCTTATAATTTTCTAAATCTGTTTACTATGAGATATTTTTAAAAAAACTATTCTTTTTGAATTTTAAATGTCTATGCAAAACAAATGTATTTGTAAATAAATGTGTGTATATTTCTGAACGCCAGCGGTGCCGTTTCCTTTCTGTCCACCAGCTGGCGCTCTAAACCGCTAACCGGCGTTATTGTCCTAAACACAAACGGCCTACAGACCTGTGCGCGGAGCTCTGGGGATGTGAAGGGTTAACCAGAGCTTTAGGCCAAACGTGTTGTCTCCTGTAACGACCTGTTACACAGCCCGCCTTTCACAAAGTCCGAATTCAGATTTCTGCAGGGGGTCATATCGGTTTCTGCAGGTCAGTGTACAGTACATCTCACTCTCGGGTATTTTTCAGTTACTCCCCCAGATCTCCAGAGGAGGTTCGCGTCAGCGCGGACTCCGTTGCCAGGGAAACGCCGTGCGTTTGATTGCGGTTGTTAGAGAGCAGCTGCGTCTCCGTGACGTCCTCCGAGGGTGTATTTTTGCAGTTTAATCATAGGTGTTGTCATTTGTGACAATCGTCATGGCGACCCTCGGAACCGTTTCTTCCTTGTAAGACGGGCGATACATTTAGCCCAGATTCCTCCGGGCGTGTTCACGATTGTATCGGTTACTGGGAGACTGAGACGCAGGGTGACATGGGATAACACCTAACCGAAGACTGGCAACAGACCAGAGTCCAGCCCAACAGCACCCCCGGCAGACTGTATCACTGTAACCAGTACACCCCTCTTAGGTTGGGTTTGCACAAGCTTGCATTTTTTATGAAGTTGTTTTAATAAGTTTACAGTGTTAATGAGGACCCCCCCCCCCCCACAGAAGGTTAATATTTATGTATTTATTGTGTTTGCCAGATTTGTGCACTTCACAAATTATAATTACACTGTAAAAGCTGGTGAGGAATTTCAAGGGACCTATTTCTAGTATTTTTTACTGTTGTGAGAATAGAATAATCGGAGATAACTCAATGAATTGATTATGATTAAAAGTAACTTCATTTGAAAATGAAAATGCTATCACTTTAGTTGCAGGTCAGAAGAAAAGACACCGTATTTGCATTTGGCTTGTGAGTTAACCACAGAAAATCACCCACTGGTCTGTCAGACTCAACCAGAGAGGTGGAAAGTCCGGGGGGTCAGAGAGTAAAAGTCCTCCCATGTGGTTCTTTCACATGGCCGGCCGAATTATTTCTACCTCCTGCTGAAGAATTGTGCTAATTAGTCTATCCAGGCGATTGGAAGAAAATACTGGGGAGAACTTTTACTTTCTGAACCTGGATTGTTAACCTCTGCGCTCAACCCCCCTCCCTCCCCCAACCGTCCCCTGCACGTACACACAGACCCCAACACACCCCGTAGGAAGCACCACACCAAACACCTGCTCTCTGGTTAAATCGGTTTTAATAAATAAATATAAAAATAATTTCATCTCATCGAGACACAGTCAGTTTTAATCAGAGTTTCTGGGTCTAGATCCGTGTGACACCCCCCCCCCCCTCACCCTGGAGTGGACACGACCGGAGGGCAGAAGAACAGAGCTCTACTTAAGCTAAAAGAGGAGAATAAGGTGTGTGTGTGTGCGTGTGTGTGTGGTGTGTGTGTGTGTGTGTTTGTGTGTGTGTTTGTATCGTTACACAGCTTAACAGTCCATCGAGGCCTCCACATACAGGCCTCCGGTGCACCAACGCCCCACCTCACCCCCAGCTACTGCAGACATCTATGGTAGCCTCTCTGCTCCCCTTCCCCCGCTCAGGATATCTATGGTTTTCTGTCAACTCAAACTGACCGCGACTGCCTGAACCGAAACCAGAGCTGAAGCGCGCGCGCGTCTCCCGCGGTAACGGCAAGGCGCGGCCAAAGCGGAGAGCTACGCCGTTCAAACACCACCCGCCGTATCGGGTCCTACAGCTGCTGGAGGACCAACTCCTACCCAACTCTCCTTCACATGAGAACAGCTTCTATTCTATTCCTTCTATCCCGGCCTCTCTCTCTCTCTCTCTTTTTTTTGGTTGTGTCAGTTTTGCTGAGGTAATTGTGCTGTTTGTTCATTTAAATTAAAGAAAACTCTGCCCGTTGGGTAACGCCCCCGTGCCCTCCGCTGACGTTGGCGTGTCCACACGCGGTCGCTATCGCACCCCGTCCTCATTCGCGGCCACACGAGTCACCATTGCACCATAGAAACAAAAAACAAAACGGGAAGCTTATTTCGTGTGACACCTGATACAATCCGTCCTGTGTCGTGACAGATATATCTGAATAATAAATGTCTTCTGCATTTCACTAATAACACCTGTACTTTAAAACATACTGAAGACGAGTAACAAGTGAACGTTCATTCCTCGCACCGGGTTTCCTAACACTTATTTTCGGAGTAGCGTAATAATGTTAAATTTCTCGGATTAAAAATTTTGGACGTTAACATTTGTTATAATATAATTTATAAAGAGTTACACTGAGCAAACGCAGTGAAACGTTCAGTAGTATTAAAATGCCTCTCTTGGTATTGGTGCTCTTCACAGATTGTGCAGGAGTCCCTTTGCGATGTGACGGTATTTTGGGTGACGTCATCACTTGGCACATGACTATAGCGCATACGCTGCCTACAGGAGATACAGAGGTCTCTAAGCGGTTTCTAAGCAGTCTCTAAGTGGTTTCTAAGCAGTCTCCAAGTAGTCTCTAACTGGTCTCTAAGCGGTCCCTAAGCAATCTCTAAGTGGTCTAAAAACAGTTTCTAAGCAGTCTCTAAGTGCTTTCTAAGCAGTCTCTAAGTGGTTTCTAAGCGGTCTCTAAGTGGTTTCTAAGCGGTCTCCAAGCGGTTTCTAATGTCTCTAATAAACCAAAGAGGTTCTTCACTCATTGCAGGCACAGCAGGTTAAATGAAGCTCAGCAATAAAAATATATACAGCCTGGATACGCAACTGCCCCTCGTGTGCCTGTAACTGTTTGGATAATGTAACTCTTACTACAATCTGTGTAAAACTACCCATTTTAGCTCCGTTTCACCATATGAGCCTTACAACAACCCACCTCATTCACACAAAAACCTCAGACAAAACCCACATACAAACATTGGAAGATGAAATAACATTTCTCCTCCTGCCCTAATATAAACAATCATAAACCATCATAAACTATAAGCGCTCTTTGCCTTTTAAAAATAATTAGATGCTTCTATAGAACCTTTCAGGGGAGTTAATATTCAAGTTTTCAACATAAAAATTTAATACACAGAATCCGCAAGTCCTGCATTGCTGTTGTCGATATTGTGTTGTTCCCTCCTTTGTAGCTGTCTTTGTGCTGTTACAGTTTTGTAACGTTTCATTTTTTGTTCAGCAAAGTTTGTCTAAAGTTAAAAGTTCTGCTAAAACACTCAAGACGTAACAGGTTTTCAAATCTACACATGACATCACAATCTGTGACATCACAATGAAACAAGCCCCTCCCCCTCTCTGTCTGGGGGGGAGCGTTGTCATAGAGATGCACTCTGTAGCAGTCATGCTAACAGTGAGATTATCCACAGCAGGGCGGTTATATTGCGAGGAAAGCTATGGTACAGGGTTTGCGTTGCAGGGAGAAGCTACAGTACACTTCATTCAGGCGGCGTTCAGTAGGCCAGGAACACCTCCCGTCTCACAGGGCTGGAAGGAGGGCACGGGCATGTCCATACTCGAACCAAGAGGTGGAAAACTGTACATGTAGCAGCAGGAATTCTGGGTAATACAAGGGGGAGGAGGTCAAAGGTCCCACCAGTTCAAGGGTTACACTGTTCTTTGTGTCCTGTATCCCCCCCTCCCCTCCCCCCCACACATACACAGAACTATGAGAACCGTGTGGTCAAAGGGCTAGGAGGCGGGGCTTACAGTACAGGGCTACAGTGGTAGGCTACGGGCGGACTTGGGGGGCGGGGTCTACAGCACGTGGCAGCAGTTATACTGGGCGAAGGGGAGGAGCTTCTCCTTGGAGGTGGGCTGGATGTTGAAGGACAGGGCCTTCTCGCAGAGCGGGAACTGCAGGAGGCGGTCCCGCAGGTTCACGTTTCGGTTCTTTGGGCCCCCGCCCCTCTCCGCCCGGGCGGCGGGCTCGGGCCCCGCCTCGCCCCCCGCGGGACCCGCCTCTTTGCCCCCGCAGCGGCCGGGCCCCTGAGGTCCCTGGGGGCCGGGAGCGGGGGCCCCCGGGCGCGGCTCCACCCCGTCGGGGCCCAGGTCCACGCAGTGGTTGCGGGGCAGGCCGCGGGGGGAGCTGGCCGGGGGGGCCGGCTGGCTGCGCTCCAGCGGGTTGGGGAGGGTGTTGTTGTTGTGCTCCTGCACGGATTTGGGGCCCCCGTCCACAGCCTGAGGCTCCGCCCCCTCCGGGTGACCGCCAGGACTCCCCCCTGGAGAGGGCGGGGCCTGGGGGCTTCCTGCGCTGGGCATGGGCTCCACAGCCTCTGCTGGATTGAGAGTCTCCGCCCCTTCTGTCTGGGGCAGGACTCCTCCCTCACCCCCACCTGCTTCAGTCACCTGATGGTCTAACCCCGCCCTCTCTACGTCACCTGACTCTTCAGTCTCCGCCTTGTCGACGGCCAGGTTTCTCACCTGCACAGGTGTCTCCTCCTCCTCCTCCTCCCTCACATCCTGCTCTGGCCCCTCCCCCCTGGCCTGACCTTCCGCCACTCTAGGCCCCCCCACCTCTATGGTAGGCCCGCCCCCTCCCTGGCATGGGTCCTCCTGCCTGCGCTCCTGCTGGTGGAGGTCGACCTGGGTATCCTCCTCTTCCTCTTCCTCCTCTTCTTCCTCCTCAAATATCTGCTGGAGAGCGCACACGGTCTTCATGGGTGTGAGCTCGCTGGGGGGGGCGGGGTGTAGCGTCAGCGCGACGGAGGGCCGCTCAAACAGGAAGGTCCGTTCCTCCTCCCGGCTCCTGCAGGGGGCGCCGCTGAGAGGGTCACGCCTTCCGCCCTCCCCCAGATCCAGGGGCGCAGACACAGGCCTCCTGCACCACAGAGAGAGAGAAGACATGAGTGTGTGTGTGTGTGTGTGTGTGTGTGTGTGAGTGTGTGTGTGTGTGTGCGTGTGTGTGTGTGTGTGTGTGAGGGCATGTGTGTGTCAGTGTGTGTGAGTGTGTGTATATATGTGCGTGATGCACTTGTGTAAATTTGAATTGCAATCTTTTGTAACTGAAACTGAGAATCTGTGTCTGACTTCTGATTGGGCCTTGCTTGACCTGACCCTGACCTGACCTTTGTTTGGCCTGATGCAGTGTATAGGGTGCTTACTGCAGTAGGTTGGGTACTGGGGCATGGTCTGTCTCCGTCTGGCCCTGCTGCTCCTGCTTCTCTCTCAGGAGCCGCTCCCCCAGCAGGTAGTAGGTGGCGGTGATGTGGTTGTACTGGTTAGCCTCCAGCGCCCTGTGAGAGAGAATGAGAGAGAGAGAGAGGGAGAGAGAGAGAGAAAGCAGCAGTGAGACATGCTGCATGAGCTGAGCTAATTGCTAACTAACCACACGCTCTATACTAGTTATAGTACAGATTGCACTTATAGACTTAGTTAATCTATCAGGCAGAACCTGAACTTGTAGCCCAGATGTTACAGGTTCAATTCCCAAGAAAAAGCACTTCTATTGTAACCTTGAGCGAGGTGCTTAGCCTGCACTGCTTCAGCTACTGTATCAGGCTATATAAACATGAGCTAATATAAGGTACAAAATATTGGTGAGGGTAACAGCGTTCACCAGAAACCAATGGGGAGAAAGGGGAGGAAGAGGAGGAGGAGGAGGAGGGGGAGGAAGAGACAGAGGAGGAGGAGGGGGGGAAGATACAGAGAAGGAGGAAGATGAGGAAGGGGAGGAGGAGGAGGAAGAAGAGACAGAGGAGGCGGAGGAGGAGGAGGAGGGGGAGGAAGAGACAGAGAAGGAGGAAGATGAGGAAGGGGAGGAGGAGGAGGAGGGGGAGGAAGAGACAGAGAAGGAAGAAGATGAGGAAGAGGAGGAGGAGGAGAAGGGGGAGGGGGAGGAGGCGGAGGAGGCGGAGGAGGAGCAGGACTCACTCCTGGACGGTGTCGCGGTCGGCGATGTTCCCGCTGCTCATGGCCTGCAGGATGGCCTGGTGCTCCTCGGGGGTGAGGCTGTGGTGGGAGGTGAGGGGGGCGGAGGCGCGCCCGGCGGGGGAGGGCGAGGGGTCCACGCCCCGCAGCCAGGGGTGCTCCTCGATGTCCGCCAGCGAGGCCCGCCGGGAGGGGTCCCGCTGCAGCATGCGTGCGATCAGACTGCAGGAAGGGGGGGGGGGGGGGTAACCGTGAGCAACTACCCAATTCAGTGCTTTGATGAAACAAGGTCTTTGTGTGACACCAACAATATCCATCCATCCATCCATTATCTATACCCGCTTATCCTGGGCAGGAGCCTATCCCAGCATGCACTGGGAGAGAGACAGGAAGACCAACCAACACTATAAAATACATACTGTTATATACTAATCATAATAATCATATTCTATTGAAGTTATCTCGGTTAGATTTGCACTGTTGATCTTTCACGATCAAAATGGACACTTGCACATAGACAGCACTATAGCACTCATATGTTACACTTGTTTGGTGGTAGAGGGAGAGAGAGAAATATTTGTATTGCATTTGTACCACATGTAGTCATCAATAATACTGACTAAACACAAGTTCACTTGTTATGCAAGCAGGAATTTGAATTTCAATTTGCATTTGATTTGAATTTGAATTTGAATTTGACTTCGCATTTGAATTTGAATTTGAATTTGAATTCGCGAGTGGTGGGAATGCATATTGTAAGTGTGCAGAGGGAGTGTGTGTGCTGAAGACTCCCCGTTGAGAAACACATCACTGTCATGGTTAAAAGGAAAGGTTGTGCGATCCATCAGTGCCCAGACAGCCCGGCGCTTTTCGCAGCACAGGGGGCCCCGATTCGGCTCTCGTGCCAGGGGGGACGCGAATTAGGGCCCGAAAGGGAACTGGGGCAATGACAGGAGGACGAGAGGACGAGGTCAT
>CM045898.1:21294411-21329411 GCA_025169545.1 Anguilla japonica | reverse complement strand
TTTCATGGTTTGGGCTAGGTCCCTTAGTTCCAGTGAAGGCAAATCATAATTCTACAGCATACAATCACATTCTAGATGATTCTGTGCTTCCCCAACAGTTTGGGGAAGGCCCTTTCCTATTTCAGCATGACAATGCCCCCGGGCACACAGCGAGGTCCATATAGAATTGTTTTTTTCAAGAATGGCGCAGAAGAACTTGTTTGCCATGCAACCCCATCCAACAACTTTAAGATGAATTTGAAAGCCAACTGCGAGCCAGGCCTAATTGCCCAATCAGTGGCCAACCTCACTAATGCTCTTCTGGCAGAATGGACACTAATCCATGCAGCAATGCTCCAACATCTAATATAGAACCTTCCCAGAAGAGTGGAGGTAGTCACATCAGCAAAAATTGGACCAACTCCATATAACACCCATAATTTTGGATGAGAAGTTGGATGTCAGATGTCCACATACTTTTAGCCATGTAGTGTATATTATACTGAATATTATGGCCATAAAGCACTTCTTTTGAGACTAAGAAATGGAGAGAGGAAGAGGGTGATAAGGGAATAGTGTTCAAATCTACCACTGCCAGCTGTGTCAGTAAATCTCCACAATCAACACTGCCTACCCACATTCCCATGGTAAACCATGGTGTGAGAAACTGCAGAGATTTTACTGTATGATAATAAAAACCAACAGACCAAGCATCATAAAAAACCGAAAAAACGATGAAGTTGCCCTTAAAGATAACCGGAATCCCTCGACACTCCCCTTCCAGAGGCAAGACTCACTGGAAAAACAGTGTTCCATGCAACCAGAAAAGTTAGCAGACCCAACAGTTTTTTTTACACGACATGCCGAAACACACAGACGATGAGTTTAAAAGGGTCATTCTTAAACTGACTGATTCATTTCTTAGTGTGGATTATGTCCCTGACATCTGGACAGCACCCCTGTGTTTGAGAGCAAAGCAAATTAAACTCCGGCTCATCTGTGTGAGCAGTAATCTCCAGTAGATTCAATTTATCTTCGAAACAGGTCTTCTGCACTTCCTTGGGGAATAGGGCATCTTCAGCAAAAGCTATAATCTTTTGCTAAATCTTTGCTGAATCACCATAGAGGTAATTATATTTGCTGCCTACGCAACAAAAGAGACAAACATGCCAAACCAAATCAAAATGAGAATGCTTGTTTGCATCAAAGATTTCTAAAAAGTCTTTAGGAAATGGTGTCAGTAGAGAAAAAATTTGTATGTACTTTAAATAATGTCATGTCAAATGCAAAATAGAGATGGTGAAAAACAAAACCAGGAAAGTTCTTGAGACAGTTGGGTTGCATTGCCATTGAACATTTGCACGTTGGAACAACTGACAACCTCTAGTTTTCCATTACAAAAAAACAAAATGGCTTTGTCGCCCACTTGTCAACCCTGGTTTACTGGATCAATACTGTCAGACCTGGGCCCCCTCCAAGAAACATACAGAAATACTTAAAAGATGATTTCCCAGAAATATACACTCCGTGCAGTATCTCAGGTTATCTAACATTTCTCCAGTGACAAAAATAGAATAGAACGTATCACAAACTACAATACGATTTGGGGGTAACAAATGATATCGCTTGGGGGCTTGTCTCACAGTGTCTGAGTACATTTTTGGGTTTTAATACTGGTGTTGTGTTTCCAGCCCTGACTGGCCATGGACTGAAAGCCATTTCATTTATTCCATTTAGGACCATAACGGGACATACCTCAGGTCAAACTGGCTGTGAACGAATTACGAGAGGGAGCATTCAGGGTACATTATGCCAGTAAAGAGATACACCCATTATGATTTGGCTCAAAATACTTTAAATTGCTGTTGGGCCAAATACACAATAGGGCATTGAAGTACTCTTATTGACAAACCAGGATAAGCACTACACGAACGCCCACGTTCACCCTGGATGCAGGGTTCTGCTTCGTGTGAGCACCAACTAATGCGCACGATGTAGAGTTAGACCTATATGAGTACTAATTTATTTAGCTAAACAGCAAATCAATTCCTTCAAAGAAGCTTAATCAATGTGCGCAATACAAGGCTGTGAAATGCTAGCCTTGTATCGCGGTGCAGTGAGCTCATCACAACACAGACCAGCTTGAGTGCTAGCATCTGCTCACAAAGCCTCAGGACCAGGCGACGCAAAGAATGACGCACAATCGAATCACAAAGCGACGCTAGCAAAACCGGCTCCCAGGACCGAAGCTCAAAGCCGGAGGCATCGCTGTCTGACCCTTAAAAGGGAGAAACGCCGGGCCAGACGTCCCAACCCGGCCACAGCCCCAGAGACAGCGGCTGCTGAAGCCAAGGAAAGCACGCCGGGTTATTTCTGTTGGTTGTTCTCATAACCGCCATAAGAATAATATATTTGACCATTAGAAGCTTGGGACTGACCCTTTTGGGTCAAAATCACAAACATGGATGGAGTGGAAAGAAACAGAGTGAGAGAGAGGGGGCTAGTGGAGTAAAGTTTCCAGATAAATAAACACCATCATCATGAGGAGCAGAGGCTGAATATCATACACCCGGACTGCTGCAGTCTTCCTACAGTACATCCTCTCTCTTTCTCTTTCTCTTTCTTTCTCTCTCCTTCTCCAGCGCTCCCGTTCCTTCTCCCCCTCATTATCTCCCTCTGTGGACTGTGCTAGCTGCACCTGTCCTCCGCTCGCTCTCACTCCTGTGAGTAATGAGCTGGGAGAGGCTGGGCCCTCTAACTGCATCCATCTTCACACAGGCAGCAGGGCCCACAAACAGCAGGGCCCAGAGGCCTGTCTCACACAGGCAGCAGCACAGCCGACAGGGAGGAGGGAAGGAGAGGCAGACAGGGAGGCTGGGACAGAGAGAGAGAGAGAGAGAGAGAGAGAGGAGAAAGAGAGGGAGGGAGAGAAAGGGAAAGATAGCCGTAGGGAGAAAGGGGGAAGAGAGATAGAGAGGGAGAGAAAGAGAGAGAAAGACACAGGGAAGGCAACTTGGAAAGAGAGAGAGAGAAAGAGAGGGAAAGAAGAGGAGGGAGGCTGGGATAGATGGAAAAGGAGAGGGAGGGGGAAAGAGAGGGAGGCTGCTATACACCATTGTATAGACTTGTCAGCTGTCTAATAATGCAGCCACACACACACACACACACACACTCATACATACAGTACACACACACACACATACTGTACACACACACATACACACACATACACACACATAGACACACTCACATTCCTCCGCTGCTCTCCTCCCTCCCTCTCTTCCCCTCTCCTCACCCCCGTCTTACGTAACTGCAAATTGAAAATCCACAAGCCGCTGTGACTGTTTTCTCCCATGACCCGCCGGGGAGTTCCGCGCATTCCTGGCGCACATCACACACTTAGCGGTGCGCGCGCCCTCACACACAAACACACACACACAGACACCGACACTCACACACACACACACACACACTCACTCACACAAACACAGACACCGACACACACACACAAACACAGACACCGACACTCACACACTCACACACACAAACACAGACACCGACACTCACACACTCACACACACAAACACAGACACCGACACTCACCCACTCACACACACACACAAACACAGACACCGACACTCACCCACTCACACACACACACACACACACACACCAACACACACACAAACACACAACACACACAGACACCGACACTCACCCACTCACACACACACACAAACACAGACACCGACACTCACCCACACACTCACACACACACACACAAACACAGACACCGACACTCACCCACTCACACACACACAAACACAAACACAGACACGCCTCCCCCACTGTACGTACACTCACACACTCACACACACACAAACAGACACTCACCCACTCACACACTCACACACACACACACACGACAGACATGCCTCCACTACTGTACGTACACTCACACACTCACACACAAAAACAAAAACAGAGACAGTCATGCGCATATTTATGCGCTTGCCTGTACACGCAGACTTAGGTCAACACATATTTACATGCGCACAGGCACTCATGCACACAGATAAGGACACACTTGTGTACTGTCTGTACACACACAATCTGGGGACACGCCCAGTCTCAGTCACACGCAGACACACAATCCCAAGCATACACACACCCATGCGCTCTCGCACACACTTCCAGAAGCACCGCTGGTTTTTGAGTGTCGTGTAGTAGCTTATCAGCCAGATAGATCAGTGACGCTATGACGGGGCGCAGTTCTCAGGCTCGGCCTGTAGAGGGCAGCTGAGGGCGCTCCATCACCCAAAGTGAACGAGCAGCAGGCCGATTCGCTCAGGCCTCCCATTCCCGGGCCGGCAGACCTCGTTCGACCAATCCTACTGGCTACGGGAGCCCGAGGGCATTGTGACGAGGAGGATACGCTGAGGTTCCGCCCCCTGCGGACGATTTCTTGGAATGTACTACCCCCCCCCCCCCCCCCCGCCCGCTAGATAACGATCTGGAACGCGTGTCAATCAAATGACTGGCCCGGGCCCAGGTCGGCTCCAGGAAGAGCGTTCCACGGCCTTTTCTTAGAAGGAAACTAAAAGGCCACTGGGGCTCTGGAGCCGGGGCCTGGAGGTCAGCCTCGAAAATCTGAGGGACAACCAGCTCCGGAGGGAGGGAGGGAGGGAGGGACGGAGGGACGGAGGGATGGAGCGAGGGAGGGAGGGAGGGAGCCCGGGTCTCGTCGGGTCTCGTGGAGTTTCGCACAGGGCGCTTCTGAGCGCGCTCAGAGATGGCCCCGGGGCACGGAACGCACCTCGAGTCGGTCCTGCTCTACCTGATTTACCTGTATGCTGTGCCTGCCGCCATTTTGAAACGGGAAAGCGCAGCTTGTGTGGGTGGCACAGTAAAGAGAGCTTGCCTCAAACCCCAGCCAGGCCCTGCACTCAAGATGGGGGGGGGGGGGGGGGTGGTACTTCGGAGGCTGCACTTCCTGTGCCATTGCGGGTGGCACTTCCTGTGCCAGTGCGGGTGGCACTTCCTGTGCCAACGCGGGTGGTACTTCCTGTGCCAACGTGGGTGGCACAGCAGTGACCCGGTGGGCATGACAGCGCGTTCCAAATCCGGCAGAAAGAAATGTCTCAAAAAAAAAAGCCCTGAAGTCTTTTATGAGAGACCTGGCTTTTTTATTCAAAGCTCTTGAATCTCCGAATTCAAACCGGTTTATGACTATAACAGGGAGTATAAACTAATCAGGCGTTTAAAAATAAAACGGTGCCGTTCAAGGTGGATTTATTAATAACGCGGGACTTTTAAAGGTGGTTTATTAATAAAACGGGTTTATTAAAGGTCAGGACACCCTCTCCCTGGCGCGGCCCTGGAGTCTGATGATCTGCCTTCGCAGGACGGTGGAAAAGGCAGGACTTCTGCATCCTCGGGGAGGGGGGGGGAGGAGGGGGAGAGGAGGGGGAGAGGAGAGGAGCCGGGCTTGTTTACTCCTCCAGCCTGTGCCGCTTGCTCCTGCGGGTTATGTAACAGGCGGGATCGTCTGTCCCAGCGCTCCTCCGTGTGACGTTCAGCGCTGGTCTCTCGCTCCGCCGACAGACACTCGCTGCAGCACGGTCTACAATCGCCACAGACGCGGCAGAACCGCACACGACCGCAGGAGCGGTCGCCAGCGCGAAACGGAACCGCGCAGAACGGCAGGAAACCGTCGCCAGCGCGAAACGGAACCGCGCAGGCGACCGCGGGAGCGGAACCACGCAGGGCCTCACGGACGGCTCCCGGCATCCCGCGGCGCGGCAGAGGCAGAGCGCGAGGCCGGGGCCAGAGCGGGCTCTCTCAGACAGACTCTGAGCGCGGTCAGACAACCCGCTTACGTAAGAAACAAAGGCTCCTCCGCGACCGCGTCGCCACCTACGTGCAACCCGCACGGAGAAATAATCCAATCGGGGAAAAAAAAACGAGCCTGTTTTCCCTTTCGAACCGAGTCCAGGCTGGATTTTAATCCCTCAGCGCTCGGAAAGAGCTTAATGCCCGATGTCTGACCAGCACTTCGGGAAACCGTGTAAGTTCTTCTAATGAGGTGGACCGGGGCTGTTTCCGTCTTGTCAGCTGAATGTAATTAAACTCCCCTGAAGAGGGAAGTAAGGCACAGACGAGCCCTGCTGACGCACAGTCACTAAGCACTTACTTGCCTTTCTGGGGGATTCCACAGACTCCGGAATTGCACGCGCGCGGTATTCCAAACGCGGCGTTCTTACTGTTTGAGGATTCCGTGGAACACAATGTTCCATAGAACCATCACCGCACGTAAGCCAGTGCTCTATAAATCACATATTCCTGTGTAATACTGCTCTAAATGCCCGGCATTCCTTAGTGTAAACATTCGACAGACCCACTAATCTACAGTATGAGCGTTCTACAGAGCCACTGCTCTACAGTACAAGTGTTTTACAGACTTATTGATCTACAGTATGAGTACTCTCCAGACCTAGTGTTCTACAGTATGAGTGTTCTACACACTTAGTGTCCCACCTATTTTTATACAGTCTATGTGTCCCAGAGTGTTCTACAGACACAATGTCCTACAGTATGAGCATTCTACACACTTTGTGTTCTACAGTATTAGTGTGTACAACTCTCATACTGTAGGACATTAAGTACTACAGTAGTGCACTACTCAGAGTGTGGTATCTGAGTAGTGCACTACTGGTACTGGTTCTGGAGGTCCACATGGGGCCTGTTTGTCCCTGTTATCCTCACCCACTGTCTGGTCAGCGCTGTCCTAAATCCAAAAGCTCTGACCCACTTACAGGATTTAGCTGTGACATTCACACACTCACACACACACACACACACACACACACACACTGGCAGTACTGTCCCTTCGTCAGAAGTCGGAAACAGAAATCACCGCAATCATAATAACAGGCATGCTTCCATGTACCTGTACACAATGAGTGAGTGAGGTCTAATTTGGCTAGCCTGTGGGTTGTGTATTGTAATTTGTGTAGGCTGTATTGTCTGGAACTGTTTGTCCTCTTCCTCCTTCATCGCCCTCCCTGCAGACAAAAGCCCAGGTGTCTGCATGCCTCCTCTGCCCTGCTCTGCTCTGATTGGCCAACGGGATTACGGTATTTTGATACGGCCGACATTACTCAACAGGAAAACAGCCTGACGCGCCACACCTCAGTTTTACACACCGACTCTCAGTTCCAATTCTGCTTCATCGGCCGGACGAACTAAAGCAGCTTTGTGCAGTACAGAGTTTCACTCTCTCGGTGTAGATGCCCCTCGCTGTCTCTGTGTTAATCACTCCCTCTCAGTGTCAAAGTGCAGTGACAGCACAGAGGTGCAGATTTAAATAATATTCCGAAGAGTATATGCGTGTATACGTATGGGTACTTCTTACCCAGAGTCGCTTCCCCCTTCCCCCCGAGCTCGCTGTCACTCACAGTCTGCAGCAGATAGAGTTTGTACTGCGGACGTGTTTTGCTCTGAGAGTGATGCATCTCTGTATCGGTCCTGACAGCCACCGCACACTGCTGAGGGAAGCGCCGGCCGCTGGCACAGCCGGGCTGCATTAATAACCTCAGAGACGGGGCCTGCCGCGTGCTCCCGACAAACCCGCAATCCTGCTGACACAAACACAAACCGCCTCTGTCCCTCAGGTTAAGCCCTGCACAGATTACACGGCCACACTCAGCTCCACTGACTCTCTCCCTGTCTGCAGCTCCACAACACTCAAACCACTCTGCAACTCTATGGTACTCAAACCACTCTCTCTGTGACTCCACAACACTCAAACCACTCCGCAACTCTATGGCACTCAACCCACTCTCTCTGCAACTCCACAACACTCAAACCACTCTGCAACTCTACAACACTCAAAACACTCTGCAACTCTACAACACTCAAACCACTCTCTCTGTGACTCCACAACACTCAAACCACTCTCTCTGCAACTCTGCAACACTCAAACCACTCTCTTTGCAACACTACAGAACTGAAACCACTCTCACTGCAATTCTACAATACTCAAACCATTCTCTCTGCAACACCACAACATTCAAACCTCTTTCACTGCAACTCCACAACACTCAAACCACTCTGCAACTCTATGGCACTCAAACCACTCTCTCTGTGACTCTACAACACTAAAATCACTCTCTCTGCAACTCTACAACACTCAACCCACTCTCTCTGTAACTCTGCAACACTCAAACCACTCTCTTTGCAACACTACAGAACTGAAACCACTCTCACTGCAACTCTGCAACACTCAAACCACTCTCTCTGCAACACCACAACACTCAAACCACTCTCTCTGCAACTCTACAACACTCAAACCATTCTCTCTGCAGCTCTGCAACACTCAAAGCACTCTCTCTGCAGCTCTATAACACTCAAACCACTCTCTGCAACACCACAACACTCAAACCACTCTCTCTGCAGCTCTATAACACTCAAACCACTCTCTCTGCAACACCACAACACTCAAACCACTCTCTACAACTCTACAACACTCAAACCGCTCTCTTCATCTCTACAACACTCAAACCACTCTCTCTGCAGCTCTGCAACACTCAAACCTCTCTCTCTGCAACTCTACAACACTCAAACCACTCTCTGCAACTCTATAACACTCAAACCGCTCTCTTCATGTCTACAACACTCAAAGCACTCTCTCTGCAGCTCTGCAACACTCAAACCACTCTCTCTGCAACTCTACAACACTCAAACCACTCTCTCTGCAACTCTACAACACTCAAACCACTCTCTCTGCAGCTCTACAACACTCAGACCACTCTCTGAAATTCTATGGTACTCTCTCTCTGAAACAATCGAACCACTCGCTCTCGCGGGGCGAGAAAGGGGCTGGGCGGGGCAGGTCTCTTACCCACGGCGGGGGCGTCGTACTCCTCCCCCAGCAGGATCTCGGGGGCGGAGTAGGCCAGCGAGCCGCAGCTGGTCATCAGCATGGTGCCCGGCTGGAAGTGGTTGCTGAAGCCGAAGTCGGTCAGCTTGACCGTGCCCTGCTGGCGGAAGAAGACCACGTTCTCGGGCTTGAGGTCGCGGTGCACCACGTGCAGCCGGTGGCAGTAGGAGATGGCGCGCACGATCTGGGCGAAGTGCACCTTGGCGCGGGCCTCGCCCACGCCGCCCTCGTGCCGCAGGATGAGGTCGTACAGGTCGCCGCCGTCGGCCAGCTCCAGGATCAGGTAGAGGCGCGTCTGCGTGTCGATGACCTCGTAGAGCCGCACCACGTTGGGGTGCTGCACCAGCTTCATGCAGCGCACCTCCTGGAGCAGGTGGCCCGTCGCCACGGCGTCCAGCTTGGTCTTGTCGATCACCTTGACGGCCACCAGCTGGCCGGTGAAGACGTGGCGCGCCAGCTTGACCACGGCGAAGTGGCCCTTGCCCAGCGTGCGGTCCAGGTCGTACAGGCCCGCGATCTTCCCCTCGTACCCACTCTTGGACGCCGCCATGATCTCTCCTTGGCCGGGTCGGGGGGAGGCTGCCGGAGGGGGTTTATAAGCCAAAAAGGGGGGGGGCTGGGGGAGGAGAGGGGGAGGAAGGGGGGGAGCAGGAGAGGAGAAGGACTCTACTCAGCCATGACCTGTTAAAAAAAGAAGGAGGAGAGCGTGTTAGAGACTCCTGCCGCAGGTGGAGATGGCAGGGACGGGTGTTCGCGAGCAGGTGGAGCTGACGGAGAGCGAGGAGCTGTTGACCGAACGAACGCTCCCCCCCTCCCTCCCTCCCTCCCTCCCTCCCTCCGCCTCTGTGTGTGACAAGACGTCTGAGCAGACGGTGCCATCTCTGTTCCGCTTCTTCATTCGGTTTCTGTTTGTTCTTTAGGCGGCAGAGAGGCGTTTGCTAAAACCAACACCACCGGGCCAGAGGACTGCCGCAGCCCTGAGACACACGAGGGGGGGGGGGGCGGTGGCGGGGGTTCAGGGAGGGGCGGGGGGGCCGGGGGGGGGGGGGGGGCAGGCGTTTGTAATGTGATATCATAATGGACCGCATACAACACTGAGAGCACCGTGGAGGGTTGTAATGGTATACATGTAAATCTGCGCTGTTCTTGCATTAGCACCTTTTCCGTAAACATACGGTATGATGTGTACGACGCAGGATTACTCTGAGCTGCTGTACATTTATTGTGGGTCTGAGTGACACAGTGCACATGCACACACACACACAGACACACACACACACACACGCATGCACACACACACACACACACACACACACACACACACACACACAGCTCTGTATTAAGTACTCTCTGATGTGAATAGGGTTACATGCAGCTGTCTGCCTGAAAGAATCAATGCTGCTCATTACTGAGGGACACACAGGCTGACATGGGAGATGTCCACATGGCAAGAGCAGTGGCCCAGTATGCTCCAAAGAACACACACACACACACACACATATGCACGAATGCACACATACACCTACATACACACACACGCGTACAATACATACACAAACACACATGTACACACACACACACCTGCAAGCATGCCGACATATAAATGCACAGACACAAACACACACACATTCACGTGTTATTATTTCTTGTAGTAGTCACAGTCCTCCCGGACACACACTGGCCACAGCCAGACTGACCAATCAGGGATCCGGTCTCAGTTCCTCCAGATGGCAGAAGAATCCCAGAGCCAAACAGCAGGAGGCAGGAGCGGCAGTCTGGGTTCGGGTCAGAGGGGTTATTAAAGACGATTACAGCCGAATTAATGTCTGAGCTTTCAAAGCTGGGCTCCAGGCCCCTCTATTGTTCCAGAGCTTTCCTTCTCGCCACTGTAATCGCCGTGGTGACAGTAAGGAGCAGCTGGCTGAGGATTTCCTGAAGAGTTTAAATACAGGTCCTTTTCCCCATCCTGAATCATACAGGCATACTGACACGTGTGTACACACACACACATATGCATATGCATATGCATCGACACGCAAGCTCAAGCATGTGCACACACATACACACATGCACATGTGTACACACACGTGCACACACACAACACACGCACACACACACACACATGCACATGTGTACACACACGTGCACACACACACACACACACACAGCAGCGTGTGCAGCCAGGCGCTGTGCTGCAGGTACTGATCCTGTGGGACAGTCCCAGCAGAGGGGTGCACACGCGCCCTGTACTCTCCGGTCCAGGGAGAAGAGTACACTCAGCATGTTTGTGTGCAAACAATGAGACTCTCACTCCTTCAGCGCAGCTCCACCAAAAGCCTGACAGTGCTGTTCTGGGAGGTCACACTCCCTCCCGAAATACACACAAACACCCCCCCCCCCCCCCCCCACCACAACCACAAACCACCACCAGCACAACCACGACTCTGCACCTCCCTTTCCCTCCCTCTCTTTGTCTCTCTTTCTCCAAATCTACCCTTCCCTTTCTCTGGCTCTTCTTCCCTCTCTGTGCCGTTCAGTACGATTCTCTCTCTCTCTCTCTCTCTCTCTCTCTCCCTCTCTCTGTCTCTCTCTCTCTCTCTCCCTCTCTCTCTCCTCTCTCTCTCTCTCTCTCTCTCTCTCTCTCTCTCCTGTGCGCGCACGGTAGCGGACCGAGGGATGACGTAATGCGCAGGACAGGAGACGAGAGGGGATGAGTCACACCTACCCTCCACCAGGAGAGGACGGAGGCACGGAGAGAGGGAGAGATGGAGACGGGGAGAGGGAGAGAATGAAAGAGGGAGAGAGGAGGGAGGCGAGAAGAGAGGGATAGAGGGAGAACGAGAGAGGGAGAGAATGAAAGAGGGAGAGAGGAGGGAGGCAAGAAGAGAGGGATAGAGGGAGAAGGGGAGAGGGAGAGAAGAAGAAGGGGAGGGGGGTAATGAAAGAGGGAGAGAGGAGGGAGGGACAGAGAGAGGGAGAGAGGAGGGAGGCATGGAGAGAGGGACAGAGGAGGGAGGGGACAGACAAAGGGAGAGCGGGTGGGAGGTACAGTATGGAGAAAAGGAGAAACAGGTAGACGAAGAAGGGGAAAGTAAGAAAGTAAAAAAGTGAGAGAGCCAGAGGAGAGCAGAATGATAGAGGGAGAGAGGCAGGAGGCATGAAGTGAGGGGCAGATGAAGAATGGGAGAGGTGGAGAGAGACTGAGAGAGGGAGAGAAGGATAGACAGAGAAAGGGAGAGGTTGTGAGCGGAGGGGGTTCCTTCATGATGACTTCATCTGAGATCAGCATCATGTAATATTTATCCTGAATATCACCAATGCTGAGGTCACCCTGCGGCTTTGGGAATACAGAGACTCAAACACACACAGGAGAAACTTTACATCACACACAGCCGCCAGTTTATCTCTCTCTCTCTCTCTCACACACACACACACACACACACACACACACACACACAGGAGAAACTTTACATCACACACAGCCGCGAGTTTATCTCTCTCTCTCCACTCAATTCTCTCTCTCTCTCTCTCTCTCTCTCTCTCTCTCACACACACACACACACACAGACACACACACACAGGAGAAACTTTACATCACACACAGCCGCAAGTTTATCTCTCTCTCTCTCTCTCTCTCTCTCAACTCAATTCTCTCCCTCTCTCTCTCTCTCTCTCTCTCTCACACACACTCTGTCCCTCTCTCACACACACACACACTCTCTCACACACTCTCTCTCTCCCTCAATATAATTTTTTTGGGGAGGGTGTTTTTTTTTTATGTGTGGATTTTGGTTGTGTTTTTGTGATTTTTGTTGTGCTTCTATCGGTTTATGTGCTTTGAGATTATTTGTGACATGTTGAGTAATAAACTTTGTCTCCTTTAAGCTTTAAAATGAAGGGGAATCAAAGGTCTCTCAAAAAGTCAGAGTCAAAAGTTCCACTGTCTCTCCTTCTCCCTCTCTCTCTCTCATACACACACACACACTCACGTCCAGATCCACGTTTTCTTGGATGCATAAAGACAACAGTAGTCGAGTTCTCAGAGCAGTCAGTCCTGTGTGAGCTGCTCTACTACCTCTGCCCTACAGTTCTCCACGTGACTCAGCCTGTGTGTGGAAACTTGGTCTAAGAAACACTCTGTTCTGCCCTGGAGGTCATGAGACATCAGGGTGAGATTCCGCCACTGTGGAATGCTGGGATATGTAGTTCTTCATGAATGTGCAGGGTTTCATAAACTGCAGCTTTGCTTCATAGAAGGAACTGGGGATATTTCTGTACAATGCTGGTCACGTGACGTGGTACTGCAACCCCTCAACTTCCCCACAGTCTGCCTCTTTCCATAAAGCTACAAATTGCACTGTAACAACATCAACATTTTATTGACACAGCAAAACCCCTTAAAGTCTGTGCACAGGAAAATGTCCAGTGTTAATTTAAGACCAACGGTGCTAATTCAACTCTAACAGATCCTAGTTGGGACTAAATGGTATCTGTTAGAGTTGAAGTAGCACTGACCACTATAGTATACATATACATACGTATACATAACACCATAACAGCCTGAATGCTGTAATCAGCACTGTAAAGTATGCATATAGCACAAATAGTTTTATATCTAAAAAAGCCAAACCCCCCCCCCCCCCCCCCCCCCCCCCCCCCCCCCCCCCCCCCCCCCCCCCCCCCCCCCCATGCCAGTGCACTGTGGTCTCTCTCTCTCTCTCCCTCCCTCTCTCTGCATCGATGCAGGGTGATCCTGATGATCTTTTGGTAGAGGACCCCTGGTGACTCACAGTGAGATAGCCCCTCTCTATCTCCACAGCACTACAGAGCCAGGAAGTGAGGGTTCGCGGTGATGCTTCCCGGCAGTGAGTGAACTCAGCTCATCACACATTGACAGATCACCACGGGAACCAACGCACAGCCGAGGAGAGCTATAATCATCATCGGCATTGTCAATAACCATTAACGGTACGCGCCATGATATTCATTCTCCTAATCACCTCCAGATTTCACGGCATCTTTCGACAGGGAATATGAATCGTCAATTAAAACTGTTCAAACGCAACTCGCACCAATAGAATAAGATATGCCAGACACGGATTAAGCTGCGACAAATGGAAAACCATTCCAAAATTATTGAAGCCCCGAATACGAATTAGCCCCGCCACGCGAGAGGAAAGTGCACATCTTGGTCCTGGAGACAGACAGCTTTACCGTGAATAGTTTCGCATTGAAAACTTCGACTGCGCGACTGCAGTCCCCTGCACGCATTCAGTGACATAAGCGAAAGAACAGGCGGCTTGCGAGTCTCCCACTGCACGCGAAGACATTGGCTAAACATTATACAAATTAGACCGACACAAATACGTATAAAACAGAATCATCGACATTCAGGAGATAAAAAAAACATTCAGTGATAAATATATATATTTAACAACTTACCAGAAAACGGCGCGTGGTGCGTGTATTCTGCGCCCTCACTCGGAAAACAAATACAACGCGTGCACTGTCTGCTTCTGTGCCTTCTTATTTTGACACTTCGTTTTGCGCAGAAACTATTTTCTGTTTTCTTTTTCTGTCCCCGTCGTTCACTTTTGTTGAGTTCAACGCTTTGTCGAGCGGCAATTTTGTCCGGATTTGTCGATTAGGAGAGAGGGATGCTCCGGACCGCCGTTCCTGCGTATGTGCGTGTCTGCAGTGCTCGCGCATTCACTCCGTCTCAAATCGTCTCGAGCGCTGCCCTTGCGCTGACGTCAATGCTCACCATATCGTCCTGCCGCTGCGGGCTGTGTCTTAAAGTGCGAGAGGCAGGGCTTCGTATGAAAATGTATGTTTCACACACAGAGTATGTTTCTATTATGCAACTGTGGGCAGTCGGCTCATCTATAATTAGGTGGGTGGAAGGGAAGAAATGAAGTGAAACATTCCTCGCATATTTGTGTAAAGCATTATGGATGCCTTCTGATCTCTGTGTTCCCTGTTGTACAACCACAGAAAATAACAGAGCATAAGTAGTAAAACAACACGGATGTTTTGACATATTTAATAAACAACAATCAACCATTTTCCTGAGGCTGCACAAACACATTTGCAGACACATGCATACACACATGTGCACACGCAAGTGCGCACATACATCCAAATGCACAAACATACACACAGGCAGAGACACACGTACACACTCAGGAATGCACAGACACACAAATATGTACATAGGCATTCAAACATACACTGAGCACAAGCACACAGGTAAATGCGCACACACACACACTCAAACATACACGGACTTGGGCGCACACGTCTGTGGAGCACATTGTGCACACGCATCCCTCCGGATGCACACGCGTGTGACAGATGCATCCATCCCAGGACGACGAAGGCACAGAACGTCCCCTACAGGGAACGGCAGCAGGGAATCATGGGAATGAGGAAACAGGGTGAGAGGCCAGGGAGCTCAACGCCGCGGGGCGGCTGCGATGGCATTTCGGGCGTGTCCCACAATGTGTCACATGGTCTAGATTCGCGGCACTCAGATCACCCCAGGTGCGAGACTCCACCCTGCGTTGGCCCTCTGTGGGGGGGGGGGGGGATCACTGAGGCCCCTGGGCCACACATCAGCCCACCCCGCATAGACACTGGCCCTGAGTCGGCCACCTGAACAGGTAACACGTTGAGGGTCAGCAGGTCAGGGCAGAGGACAAGTTCAGTCGTACCCCATACCACTATTTCATCTGTGAGGTCATGGACTCCACACATCAGTCAGACACCAGCTGTCATGCCAATACCTACTGTGAATCACAGGGGACTGAACCAGTTTCAGCCAATCGGCTCGCTTTCTTCGCCTGAGAAAGGGGTGTGGCCGTGAGGGAGGGAGGGAGGGAGGGAGGGCATTGGGCACCACACACACCTTCAGGATTGTGGTTTTCCTTGCTCACCGCACCTGGATTACTGTGTCATGCCTGACAAACTGCCTACATCTGAACCAAGAACATTCACACGGCAGCAGCAATTCATCATTACATAACTGAGAGATACAGTAGGTAACAGGTAATACCACTCTCTGTGGTTTGGGAACATTTAATCTCTGATAAGCATGTTGAGCATATGGTCAGCACCAGGTCAGCACATTTAAGACTGGATGGATGTATGAGATGGGTCAGAGGCACGGGATGTAAATGAATGTAATATTACTAATAGCAGTTCTACTATGACTACTACTACTACTACTATACTATTACTATTGCTACTACTATTACTACTACTACTACTACTACTACTACTACTACAATAATAATAATAATGATGATGATGATGCTGATGATTATTATTATTATCATCATCATCATCATAATCATAACAGTAATCATTTTTCCATATGCACAGTTACAGCCAAAAGTACTTTAGAAATGAATTCAGTTGAAATGCATTTGGAATATTATCATTAAATATTAAATGGGCTGAGTATACATTTTGAAAACAAACTAACAAACTATGAGAATGCCTTCAAAATTAATTGAATTAACATAACAATAAAATAACATAACAGATTAGAATGACATATTTAAAATAAATTTTATTAGAAATGTGCTTAAAGCTGTTTTAAAAGCTTCAGTTGATGGCCTCTAACATAGTCAGAGGAAAACTGTTTGATGATTTGGGGGTATAAAAACTAAAGAAGGTGCTTTCTTATCTTATGATTGCAACGGTAACTTCCTTCAGTTTGTCTGATGGCCAAAGTGAGCTGCTGCTATACAAATTGGTAATGTTCCAGCACATTAACTCCAGATAATATCTGTTTTCGGGAAATAAAGTCGACAAGTTCGGATAAGGGCCAGAGGTAGGTCAGCTGATCAGTAATCAGTGATTGTGGATCAGGAGTTCATCCCAGATGCAGTCTCGATAAGAGCAGAGCAATTCGTTCATTTCGACGAGAACTGAACCTGCTGACTCCTCTGTGGTCCCGGATCAGTGCGGTTTCTGCAATCTGGTCAATCCTGTTTACAAAAAAACAACCCTGGAATTCATTTTCTCTGCTGAACTCCAACACATTGCAAAACATGACCGAGGCGGCACAAAGCTTCCATGGCGTAAACCCGCCCCCTAGTGTACATTACAGATAATCACCTGTTGACTGCAATATTCTGCTTTTGAAGGAAGTTATTTTCTAATTAATGCTTGGACATGATTATTTTCTTCATCTCAGAATTTTATATCTTACAAATTGCAAAATACTTTCAGAAAATATTCCCGATTCAGCAACAGCTCGCCCAGGAAATTTAGTTCCCGAACCATTTGTTATTTTAATATCTGCAGACATTCACACTTCTAAGATACAATGCCATTACTGTAAGGTTACAGTTTGCCGAATAAGACCACAGAGAAGCAAATTCATAATCAACCAATAATTGGGGCGCTAGTTGAAAATTCAATCAAAGATATTGATAACAAGTAGTTAGTATTCTTATCAAACTTATTAATAAGGTTATGGGTATCATAAACTAAAACAAGACAAAAAAAAAACAGATGTGGTAGAAAGTCTCCTCCGTAGAACCGGGCGCTTGGACGCTTGTTCATGTTTAGCCTACATGTTCCACAATGTTGCCAAATGCACCATATCTACAAGAGGAACACACTCTCGCATTCAAAACAATGAAAATGCGTTAAGATAAGCGATATGAAAATGTATACATCTGCGTAACAAAGAGCTTCTCTTAGAAATAATGTCCAGGTTTGAATTCATCATACATGGACATAACATACAGTACACTATATAGTCTATGCTTTCATAAAATTAAGACACCCAGTTCTTTCCCATTCCAAATTCCTCGAATACGACAGTATTACATAATTTACGGTAGCCTACGGCGTTGACGGCGTGCCATGCTCTGTCGAACAGATTTACCCTGTCCCATATGACGATGAGATTTACATTTTGTTGAACAAAACTGGCTCTGGTTATGAAAAATAAATATAAATCATAATTCTGACGCGACTATGATTTACCTCTTACACCGGGAAAGCGTCGTTCAAGCTCAACCCGGAAGCTCATTTGACCTCTGAACACAATTTAGCCAAACCCCAGTTCCATGCTAAAACTTTCCTGGACTGCTTGGTGGCGGGGAAAGCAGCGAAAAAATGGCCCTCGCTTTGCTCCGGCAGATGCGGTGTTTGTGTACCCTGCCCCGTACCGTGGCTGCCCTCCAGAGCCGTATTGACAAGAGAAGCTACGCGGAAAGAGTACGCGTGAGAGAACATCCTCCTTGGTTTCGTTCAATGTCATTTCTTTTCCTGCGTGTCTGTGCACAGCATTGACATGCAGGGCTAAAAACAGTCTACTCCAGAATAAGTAAGACTATTGTCGTTTCATTAATCCACCATTTGCTTTAGAGACACAGAGGACAATAACCGCAGCCGCGGTCATTTCATTCGTTGTGTATGCTAATGATAACACTGCTGAACACACTGTAGGTAACAGGTGTGCTATTTTCTGCAATAGTGAGTCCGGTTTCCGACTGCTGCGTGCGTTCTTTCCCTTGAGCATTTAATAGGAGCTATGTAACGGTGGCTGTGTTAAGAACTGTTACGACCTATTTTTTTAACAGTCTCTGCTTAAGACTTATTTTTAATTTCACCGCGTAGGCTACGTGGCTGCGGACAATGCGCAGGCTACCTATTACTCGCGCTCACCAACTTTCAAATGAGACTCACCCGAACCTTATTTTAATGTTAGAGATACAGTATCTCTTTCGATTGTGCACTTTTGTATTTAGTCAAGGGGCAGGTTGCCAGGTTCACCATTCACTGCACGGTAAATTGGTGCATTGTTTTTACTATTTGAATGTTGCTGGTGTGCAGAACGCTTATTAGCAGGCCTACTTACCTTTGCCTTGTAATGTATGAAGGTAAGCTAAAGCTAAATTCCTACAGCGGTGGACAATGAAATAAATTCAATTCTATTCCATTTCCAGTTCTGGGCTACCAGTCGTAGAGAGAGAGAGTGCCCATCAGTGGTCCAAGCCCAGAGAATAATTTACATGCAATCCTGCGTTCGTCCTGCAGGGCTCTCTTGAGCGGGTGGTGTCGGCCTTCCGTGCGGTGGTGGGAGACGATGGCGTTTCGTTAGGTGCCGCGGTCAGGGAGCAGCACGGGAAAGACGAGTCTGTGCACAGGTGAGGTCACCTGTCCCTCCCGCCCTCCTCTTATACACCAGATATCTGGTGTTCTTATGTTTTTATGCTGGTGTGGGTCATAGTTTTAGATTATGCAGTGTTAATATCTCTTCAGGAGTGTGGTGTGCCTTCAGGTAATGAATACATCAACATTTTATTTAACCTGTATTTAATGCAGTAGATTTAAATGTTAAATGTGATCTATAACAGGTAAACAGCAACCATTGCCCATATATATTGTTTGGAATTGACATAAAGATAATATATATAGTGTATTTTTGATACTTTTTATTTCTGTATTGCTTTAAAATCCCAGTAATGTCCCGGTATAGCCTGTTAGTCCCAGGCTAACCGTTTCACAGGTGCTAATGAGTAAATATAACACAAGGGTTTAGTGAGCACTATAGCTGTTTGGCGAGCACTGTTAATGTGGGGCTCTAACCGATGGCTCTTCTTGTTTTGGTGATTGTTCTCGTTGATGGTTTGCGCCTGGGGGTCACGGTTGGCGTGGTAACGGGTACGGTGGGTGTGGGCAGCTGCCAGCCGCCAGATGTGGTGGTGTGGCCGCGCAGCGTCGAGGAGGTCAGCGCCCTCGCCAAGATCTGCCACCACCACCGCCTTCCCATCATCCCCTTTGGCACTGGCACGGGCCTTGAGGGGGGTGTGGGTGCCATGAAGGTGAGAGAGCGATGGAGGACACTGTCTGTCTTTCGTCTTTCTATCTGTGCTGAGACGCATACCAGAGGGAGAGGGAGAACAGAATGCTGTCCATGAATTTCAGTTTCTGAGCAACACTGTTCAGGGAGAAGATGTCTCTTTTTAGTGTACCTGCCATCTAGTGCTACTTTAGTTGTTTTTGCTATATTGGGGGAGCTACGAGGGACACTGTCATTCTCAGGCTGTGCAGTGCAGCTAAAACAACTCACCAAAATCAGGATGGGTTTTTTTTTGTGTCTACCTGTGTGTATGTGTGCTTGCATGTGTGTGTGCATACATGTGTGCCTGTGTACATGTGCTTGCGTGTGTGTGTGCATACGTTTGTATGTGCCCGGGGCTGTATGTGTGCTTGCGTGAGTGTGTGTGCATACATGTTTGCGTTTGCCCGTTTGTGTATGTGTGCTTGCTTGTGTATGTGTATGTGCGCACCTGTGTCCAATTGGGCATCGTAAGGAGAAAAAAGGAAGGTCTCTCGAACTTGATGAAAAATGATGTTTATTTACAGGAATGGCAGTTGTCAGAAATACATGAAAAGTATTCTGGATTCAGCAGAGTTAAACTGAACCCTTTTCTCAGGACTGAATGTGTTTAAGTACCTTTATCATACATTGTTTTCTGAGGCAGGAAACAGAAGTGTATATTCACAATAATGTGACTTGACCAGTGTCTGGCCTAGCCAAGAAAGTGTACTGTATTGTTAATCAAGTCTCCTTGTTTGGAATAGTTATTTTATCACTCACTCCTGGCTACTATTCTGTAATTGATTACTGTGCTGATCAGTGACGATACATTGTCGCCTAAGCGTATAACCTGCATTGTCCTTATAGTAAGTTGACCAAAACTATCTGGGCAGCAGACGTGGTTGATGTGCTGGAGTGTTTGAGACCCGAGTGGGTAATCTAACAGCACGTGCGCGTGCGCGCATGTTTGTGCGCGCTCGTGTGTTTGCGTGCACGTGTCAGGGTGGGGTGTGTCTCAGCCTGAGGAAGATGGACAGCGTCCTGGACCTCCACCCGGAGGACTTCGACGTGACGGTGGAGCCGGGGGTGACCCGCAAGGCCCTCAACGCCTACCTGCGCGACACGGGCCTGTGGTTCCCTGTGGGTGAGTGCCAGGTCACCTGACCGCCGGGTCCGGTCTCTCTTCAGCAAGGGTCCTGGTCTCGGTCAAAAACCACGTGTGCGGTTTTCATTTGTGCTCCTAACCATGTGACATCATCACCCATGAACACCCATCAGTTCACGGAGAGAGGAAACTGGTACAGTCGTGTGCCACAAATTTGAAAACCAAACTGCACTCTTACGCCACAAACGATGAAAATCAATTCAGTAAAATAAGAAAAAACACAGGCTAATTTCCCTTCTGTGTGGCCCTTCATCTTTGAGAGAGCTTTAGCAGAAAACTAGAACTCCCCTGTAGACTGAGCCTGAGAAACTTCAAGCTGTCCATCATCAGATCCAACCATCAAGTAAGGACAAATATTTATGGACACTTTTTTAAAAAGTCCTCTGCAGCTTTTTATTAAAATTAATTAAGACTCCCACTGCCTGAGCTAACTAGCGGTTTAGCGCGGAAGAGCAATATTCTCTCTGCTTCAGAACCAGTGACTGGGCGATCTGTCAATCCGTTTCCTGCTGGCTTCGTCCCCAAATCCCCCTGGGTGAACACGGCCGCTTCCGAAACAGATCGAAACCTCGCTCATTCACACTGTCACCTCTTGGCAGTTGGATTCCTTTCAATGTTAGCTCCTTGTGACAGCACTCAGCCACGTGGGCTTCAGTTCTCTCCGGCACTGTTGTTTTTTTGTCACCATAGAAACAATTGGACACGCCCCCCTGAACAACCGCCTCTCCGCCTCTGACAAATGGCCGACCGCTTTTAACCGCAGCCTGTGGGAACGGTCCATTACAGCCATTTAGCTGACACTCTTCTCCGGAGCTACTTACTTTTTAGTGTCCGTTTATACAGCTGGATATTTACTGAAGCAGTGTGGGTTTACCTTCCTTAAGGGTACACTGTAAAAAAAAAAATGTAAATTTTATGGTAAGATACTGGCAACTGGGTTGCCAGAACTTTACCGTATAAATAACGGTAATAATACGCTGAGCATCGGGTAGCAGGCTGTACATCTAGCAAATGTAAAATGTATTATGGTGTTTCCGCTTTAAATAAGACAATTATTTACATTTTGGCTGTTAATCATTTTGTACCTTCACTATTTTACAAACTTACTGTACAATTTGGATATTCAGACACAGAGCTTGGAATCACTCTCACAGCCTATGAGTTACAAGTCCAGTTCTCTGACCGCCATATGACACTGCTGACCTCTTATATTAGCCAGCGTTCTGAGCGTTACCGCGGCGTTAGCTCCTCACAGTGAGGCACCGGGCTCCCATAGGTCACCTGCTGTCGCCAGTGAGCAAAATGCCTGTCCTCCGATTGGCGCTAACCCTGTAGCACTGCAGCCTGTGATGTGGATAACTGGTCACTGGGCCTCAGGTGAGAGGTGTGGCCTCAGACAAGAGGCGTGGCCTCAGGCGAAGGGGCGTGGCCTCAGGCGAAGGGGCATGGCCTCAGGTGAAGGGGCGGGGTCTCAGGCAGGAGGACCGTCAAAGTTTCAGCTGCAGTGGTCCTGTTGTGCGGGACCGTGTGTCTCCATAGCCGCACAGTTTCTTATTCTGATTTGGTTTAAAAAAAAAAAAGTCAGACTGTTCGAGTGAATCTTCTAATGAGTCATGCGGAAGAGACAAACAGATGGAGCGTTTCGTCACCTAAGGCGTCAAAATCTGACTCACTACTTTCGTGCGGGATTCAGACAATACAGGATACAAAATACGTACCAGGAGAAACAATCGGCCCCCACCCTTCATTTAGACTCCTGCTCTCGAAGGCAGAGGATCCAGCCTGTCTGATCAAAGGAAGGATTTCTCTTCAGTGTCCTCCACTAATGGCTTTTAAGAACATGAATTACATTACATTACTGGCATCTTATCCAGAGCGACTTACGTAACTTTTTACATAGCATTTGCTTTGCATCCTTTTATACAGTCGTACTGTATATATACTGAAGCTATGCAGGTTAAGTACCTTGGGTATAACGGCAGTGTCCTACCTGGGAATCGAACCTGTGACCTGTAGCTTACAAGACGAGCTCCTTACCCATTATACTACACTGCCGCACTGCACTCAGCTGAATTCAACAGTATCACAGACAGAAATAATTCTACACGGTTCAACACCATCCACATGATGCTAGAATGAGGCAGACGAAATAATCAAAATCGTAATCTTTGGATTCATGACAGGGAGACACAGGATCTAGTGTGAAATTAGAACATTCTGTTGCCTCAGAAGTATCCCTGAAGAACATAATCTTGGCAGGAAAAAGAGGAAGGTGGTGTTGTAGTTACAAAAAGTGTTGACTTCAGAACTGAAAGAAACGGGGAAAAAAATCCAATGCTTTTTTGAATGAAGTCTTAGACCCATCAAACAATGTTACAGTGTTGGTAGTACTGTGTTCTATACAGGTCTCTGTGGTGTGCACATCTGATGGGTGTTGAGCGTTATTTCACTCTTAGTATTAAAGGTTATGTAACTCCATAGTTGTCTTGAGTGCTAAGTTGTGCTGAGAGCGGTTTTGTGTTGCAATTCTGTATTGTAATGTGTTCAGGAGTTGTGTTGTGTAACTGTCTTGTGCAACTATATTGAGCGCTGTGTTTGTTAATTCTATTTTATGTTGAGTGTTGTTTTGGGTAAATGTGTTTTGTGTCAAGTGTTGTGTTGGGTAATTGTTCTGACTGTTGTGTTGGGTAATTGTGTTTTGTGTTGAGTTTTGTGTTGGGTAATTGTGTTTTGTGTTGTTGTGTAAATGCGTTGTGTTGGGTAACTCTGTTTTGTATTGAGTGTTGTGTTGGGTAATTGTGTTTTGTATTGAGTGTTGCATTGGGGAATTGTGTTTTGTGTTGAGTTGTGTAAATGCGTTGTGTTGGGTAACTGTTTTGTATTGAGTGTTGTGTTGGGTAATTGTGTTTTGTATTGAGTGCTGCGTTGAGCTGGGTAATTGTGTTGCGTTGGGTGACCGTTTTGCGTTGAGTGCTGCGTTGTGTTGGCAGACCCAGGCGCTGACGCGTCTCTGTGCGGCATGGCTGCCACCAGCGCGTCGGGCACCAACGCCGTGCGGTACGGCACCATGCGCGAGAACGTGCTCAACCTGGAGGTGGTGCTGGCCGACGGCACCATAATCCACACCGCGGGCAAGGGGCGGCGGTCCAGGTAACAGACCTCTCCTCCCTGCTGCACTCACACACAGCGCAGCTGGGGTCCTCCCTCTTTTACAGCCTATACACAGACACACCTTCACTATTCTGCTCATTCTACCACGATTTCTATGGTATTTTAGAGGCTGCATATCTATGGTACATTAAAACTCCTTAGAGGTGTGCTGGTCTCCCTCCCTCCCATCAGGAAGACGGCGGCCGGATACAACCTGACCAACCTGTTTGTGGGGTCGGAGGGCACGCTGGGGGTGCTGACCAAGGCCACGCTGAGGCTGTACGGGGTCCCCGAGGCGGTGGTGTCGGCCGTCTGCTCCTTCCCCTCCGTGCAGGCGGCCGTGGACAGCACCGTCCACGTCCTGCAGGCCGGGATCCCCATCGCACGCATAGGTGACGGGGGGGACTGGGTGGAGCAGCGGTCAGAGCAGCAGGGTGGAGCAGCGGTCAGAGCAGCAGGGTGGAGCAGCGGTCAGAGCAGCAGTGTGGAGCAGCGGTCAGAGCAGCAGGGTGGAGCAGCGGTCAGAGCAGCAGGGTGGAGCAGCGGTCAGAGCAGCTGTGTGGAGCAGTGGTCAGAGCAGAAGTGTGGAGCAGTGGTCAGAGCAGCAGTGTGGAGCAGTGGTCAGAGCAGCAGGGTGGAGCAGTGGTCAGAGCAGCAGGGTGGAGCAGCGGTCAGAGCAGCAGGGTGGAGCAGTGGTCAGAGCAGCAGGGTGGAGCAGTGGTCAGAGCAGCAGGGTGGAGCAGCGGTCAGAGCAGCAGGGTGGAGCAGTGGTCAGAGCAGCGGGGTGGAGCAGTGATCAGAGCAGTGTGTGGAGCAGTGGTCAGAACAGCAAAGCATTAGTCTCTCCAACTCAGTAGATAGTATTATTAAATTTTTTTGTTTACATTTGACAATCACAGTAGTTACTTACCCTTTAAAATGTGTTCTTGATCGCTTCAAGCCTAAATGCAGATTTTAAGTACTTGTTTAAGCTGTTAACATAATAGTTGCTTTAATGGTCTTCCACAGTCTTCTACTGTAGAACACGTCCACACTATAACATAATAAGTTGCGCATTCTGTAATTATGTTAAAGGTCTATTTATAATTTATGGACTTTTTATGAGCACATAAAGGAGTGTTTGAAGTATAATTATTAGTGTGCGTGTAGCTTTCTGTGCCCACTGGGCTCTGATTGAAGTAAAGTGAGAAATATTGACACTGTCTCTCACAGACTGCTCTCTGAAGAGCTCACGCCTTTAAAGGCAGGATCGCCGTGGTAACGCTCTGCCCCCTCTGCTGCAGAGTTCCTTGACGACGTGATGATTGACGCCTGTAACCGCTACAGCGCTCTGTCCTACCCCGTCAGTCCCACGCTCTTCCTGGAGTTCCATGGCACCGAGAGGGGCCTGGAGGAGCAGGTGTCCATCACAGGTCAGAGAGATTCAGAGAGAGACTGCATGTGTGTGTGTGTGTGTGTGTATAAGCGTGTGTGTGTGTGTGTGTGTATGTGTGTATGTGTATAAGCGTGTGTGTGTATGTGTATATGTGTATAAGCGTGTGTGTGCATGTGTGTGTGTATATAAGCCTGTGCGTGCGCGCCTCTCTCATGGTCCTGCTGGGTGTGTGTATGTGCGTATAAGCATGTGTATGCGTGTGTGTGAATGTGTGTATGTGTATAAGCGTGTGTGTGTGTGCGTGTGTGTGTGTGTATATAAGCGCTCTCATGCTCCTGCTGGGTGTGTGTATGTGTATAAGCGTATGTGTGTGTGTATAAGCGTGTGTGTGTATGTGTGTATGCGTATAAGCGTGTGTGTGTGTGTGTGTGTGTGTGTGTGTGTGTGTGTGTGTATATAAGAGCTCTCATGCTCCTGCTGGGTGTGTGTATGTGCGTATAAGCGTGTGTGTGTGTGTGTATGTGTATAAGCGTGTGTGTGTGTGTGTGTATAAGCGTGTGTGTGTGTGTGTGTGTGTGTGTGTGTGTATATAAGCGCTCTCATGCCCCTGCTGGGTGTGTGTGTGTGTGTATGTATGTGTATAAGCGTGTGTGTGTGTGTGTGTGTGTGTGTGTGTATATAAGCGCTCTCATGCCCCTGCTGGGTGTGTGTGTGTGTGTATGTATGTGTATAAGCGTGTGTGTGTGTGTGTGTGTGTGTGTGTGTGTGTGTGTGTGTGTGTGTGTATAAGCATGTGTGTGTGTGTATAAGTGTGTGTGTGTGTATATATAAGCGCTCTCATGCCCCTGCTGGGTGTGTGTGTGTGTGTGTGTGTGTGTGTGTATGTGTATAAGCGTGTGTGTGTGTGTGTATGTGTATAAGTGTGTGTGTGTGTGTGTGTGTATGTGTGTATATATAAGCGTGTGCGTACGTGTGTACGTATAAGCGTGTGTGTGTATGTGTGTATGTGTATAAGCGTGTGTGTGTGTGTGTATGTGTGTATATATACGCGTGTGTGTGTGTGTGTGTATAAGCGCTCTCATGCCCCTGCTGGGTGTGTGTGTGTGTGTGTTTAAGTGTGTATATATAAGCGTGTGTGTGTGTGTGTGTGTGTATATAAGCGCTCTCATGCCCCTGCTGGGTGTGTGCAGAGGAGATCACTCAGGGGAACGGCGGGGCGGACTTCAGCTGGGCGCGGGACACGGAGACGCGGGCGCGGCTGTGGAAGGCGCGGCACGATGCCTGGTACGCCGCCCTGGCACTCAGGCCCGGCTGCAGGGTGAGCGCTGCTCAGTGACCACACCCCTGAGTGTCCAATCAGCAGGCTGCAATGCTCAATAACCACACCCCTCAATAACCACACTGCTCAGTGTCCAATCAGCAGGCTGCAATGCTCAATAACCACACCCCTCAATAACCACACTGCTCAGTGTCCAATCAGCAGGCTGCAATGCTCAATAACCACAGCCCTCAAACAACCACACCCCTCAATGACCACACACTTCAGTGTCCAATCAGCAGGCTGCAACGCTCAAAAACCACACTGCTCAATGTCCAATCAGCAGGCTGCTCAATGCTCAAAAACACACTCCTCAATGACCACACCCCTCTAATACCACACCCCTCAAAAAACACACTGCTCAAAAACCACACCGCTCAGGCTCCAGTTCTCAAGCACTTACCTTGGGCTCACACTGCCGATCAATAACCAGTGATCTCTTCTCTTATAGCCATTGATCATTAATCATATTTGTAGTAAATGAGATCAGCAAACACATCTCTCATACATGCGACCTTTTTTGCATGTCCGTGATGTGTTGGCGTAGTATCTGTGATGTACTGTTGCCATGGTGACCCAACAGGCGTATGCCACGGATGTCTGTGTCCCCATCTCGCATCTACCCGAGATCATCGTGGAGACCAAGAAGGACCTAATCGAGAACCACCTCACAGGTAACCCAAACACCTCTCAAATTACTCCAAGATCGCTCAGGTAACCCAAACACCTCTCAAATCACCCAAACACCTCTAAAATTACCTCAGAACCTCTCAGGTATGCCCCAACACATTGGTAACCCCAACAATGATCTGGTAACCCTACCATCACTTAGGTAGACCCCAACACTGCTCGGGTAACCCGAACATTGCTCAGGTAACAGCAACGTGTGGTAATCTCAAACTCACTAGTAAACAATTCCCCAGTACCAGATCTTAACCATAAACCCAGCTCTGTTCGGGTAACCCTAACACACCTGAGTTCAACAGCTCCAGGGTCACCTAGCAACAGCACAGTGTGTGAAACAGGGCACAGCATGCTGTGAATGCACATCACAACGCCATGGAAACATTCATGAGAAAGTCATCAGGACCAAATTGCCACTTAAACTTGTGTGAGTATGTAGGCACTTACCTAAGGTGTGAGGTGCTTCCTGTCTGTTTCCTGCGTACTTCCTGTCCGCGCACAGGTCCGATCGCAGGCCACGTTGGGGATGGGAACTTCCACTGCTTGATGGTCTTGGACCCCCACGATCCAGACGAGGTGAAGAGAGTCCACCACTTCACAGAGAGACTGGCCAGGTGCATATCCCTCTCTCTCTCCCTCTCACACACTCACAGTCTCTCTCTCCCCCTCTCACTCTCCCTTCTACCTGTTTCTCTTCCTTCTCCCTCAGCTTTCCTTTCACCTCTCCTAATCCCCTATTTCCTCTTTCTCTTTCTCATGATCTGCTTCCTCTCTTCCTACTTCCCCTTTGAGCTCCCCCCTTTTCTCTCTCTCCCTCTGTCTTCTCTTTCTCCCTGTATAAACTGAGTTCAGTGGGGAAAAATACATGAAGGCTGAACCCTAAAAGCAGAAACTTCATCTTACGCCCTCTCTCAGGTTCAGAAGAGAGCGCACGCTCGTTCACACCCATTCAAACAGATACAAAACGCTACTGTGATGAGTCAGGCCTCTCTGGACATTACAGAACATTGGTTTAAAAAGAGAATAAAATGAAAAAGAAAATATTGAAAGTAAAATGACTAGGGCTGTCAACCGACTTTTTAAATAGCTGGTTCATTTTGCCATTCAGTTGAATTAATCAGTAGATTAATTTGGAAACTTTGAAAGCCATTCATTAAATATTGATATTAATAGAAAAATTCTGTGGGACCTAGTACAAGCTTCAGGACTGCTTCTGAGCCCCCTGGCCTCCACCATCATGTAACCTGGTCGGCCATTTTATGAGTCAGAAAGTGCTCTTCTTTTTGATGCTCTCAGCGGCATTGAACTACAACCTGGAGTCACTGGCCTGTGGTTGTGTGGTGCCGGTCCTGTCGAGTCAGATCCCGCTGGAGGTTTTCCCGTCGCCTCTTCAGTTGACCGCTGCGAAAGGATGATTGCAGGCGATCCTGTAGACTACCCTCATAGGAAAAGCTCAGTTTACAATTCTCCACCTGACTTTTTTAACCAAGAGGTCCCCGTATACTGCCCTTCAGGGGCTGGCGTTCCTCCATTTTGTAACGGCAACCAACGCTTTGCCGGCAGATTTAACGATCTGGACGTTGACGGTTTTCAGCTACTTGCTCTCCCCCCCTGACAACAAGAGGCTGCATTACATATTTAAAAAGGTTCATATGTCACATTAAAAAGAACAACCATCTTTCATATAAAATGAGTCAGTGATTAAAGCTTTAGTTCATTTATCTGAACAAATCATTTGTTAATTAGCAGAGTCATAAAAATAGCCTCTCTGGTTCTCTCTCTCTGTTCCCCCCTCTTCATCTCAGGAGAGCCTTGGCTCTGGATGGGACGTGTACAGGGGAACATGGGGTAGGTTTGGGGAAGCGTGCCCTGCTCAGGGAAGAGCTGGGACCCCTGGCCATGGAGGTTATGCAAGGTCTCAAAGCTGCTCTGGACCCCAAAAACTTGATGAACCCCGGGAAGGTGCTGTAGCACACAAAGGCCACGAGAGGGCGCCGGAGTGGCGAGACTTTCTTTTAGGGACACAGAGTGAAGGTCAGTCTGCCTTTTCCAACAGTACCACCAGGGGTCAGTGTTGGTATGTAAAATTGGAGGTGACCTCGTAACTTTCATTAGCTCATTTTCCTGTGTTTCGTGCTTGTGATCTGGCAGATCCTGTGAAATTATATTTTGCGAACACGTATATTTATAATAAATGTAATAATATTTTATCCGAGAATGTAAGATGCACTATTTGCTTGACTGGTTTTGTCCTCAGACAAAGACGGTCTTGAAAAGTTTCGCTGATCTTAAAACAAAGCACCATTGCACTGTCAATAAATCCCTTTTAATTCCCAACATAGCCTTTTGTACATTTCCATTGCCTTAAGTTTTTTAAAACATATACACACATTTTGATTTTTCTTTTGTATTATTAGTAGCAATGGTGGGTTATTCATCCCACCACATCAGTTATCTGGAAAAACGCATTCAGTCACATCAAAAAAAAATTCAATAAAACAACGAAAAAAGTAAATCAACAAAAGAGAAGTAACGGCGTGTTCTCTGCGGCTATATGCGCTCGTCAACCGGAGGTAGGGCTAACGTAGACCAGAGTATTCTGAGAAATAGATCGACCCAACAAGTGGTATGCCTGTTGTGATGACTGATCACACACATTGATCGAGTTGTTAGTTGCTGAGCTGGCAGTTTCGATTCATTAAATCGGTTATTGTAACATAAATATAGGCTACTTTTTTCACCGTTGGAAGCAAGAAAAAACATAATCTCACTTTACAAACGGATTATTTATAAAAACGCAAAAGCCCCCCCTCCTCAAACAACATAAGAAAAATCCAATATTTGAATGAAATTTAAATTGACATCATGACAGCAGGAGTATATTCGCAATTTTCGACAAATTTGGTTATCGTGAGCGCGGTCAGACAACACAACCTTTGAACAGCGATTCCCGCACACCGCGGGACTGCTCTGCTGCCAGTTATTTTAATCTGTTGTCGTGAGTTACACAGCGTCTGCAGTAAAACCACGCAACAGGAGCGTTCGAAACAGCAGGGATAAACGTTTAAATGATTGAAGTGTCTTTTTTCACAGACTGGGATTAGGTCTCGCCGCAATAAAGATTTGCCACCTGTATCCTCATTCGTGACTTTCCACTTGGCATTTGGTGCCTCAGCTGACACCGAAGACACAGATAGTTTCGTTTAAAGCAGAATGTTTTCCAGATGAGCTGTTAATTGTACCCTGGCTAAATAGTTAGCGATAGGCTACACAATTCTGATTCCGGAATATCGCCGGAACAAGAGTCAGGCCGTAGAGATGAATTTGTAATTGATCTGACCTGTTTGAAACACTGATCATATGCTTCAACAAAGTTTACGTGAAGGGGTTACTTTTCATACGCAGCTCAGTAGGGTATAGTGTGTAACACTTGCCTTTTGTACATATAAAGTACAAGCTGTAGCCGACATTTAATGGCTGATTTGAGGGAGTCGTTTGGCACACCTCACGCACGCGCCTGCAGAGTTCCCTCCCGCGTTTCTGCGGAATTGTGTCGCCCAGTTGCATTTAGGCTAACCTGCAATCAACGCAAGCTCCAACTTCTTTTATTGTGAAAATAGTCCCATGTTGTTTGGCCGTTTTGGCGGCGATTTAATGAATCTGTTGAAGCTGTACTCATGCGCAGTTATAGCTATCGACATTAAGGCTGCGATCGTTCGAAAGATGGCGTGACTTCAGCAGGAGACAGAAAAAATATTACATTTACACTCGCTCGCGCGCATGCACGCACGCACCCAGTGTGAAATTAATAATAACAACAAGGCCTGATCCCCCCTGGGCAGAAGCCTATATGAAAAAAGGCGGGGTGGGGTGATTTAAAAAATTGTAATTTCAATGACCTGTTATCAGCATGAAAGAAGGACCCAGCACACAAACACACAAAATGAACAAATCCCAACTGTAAACATTTCAGAGGCCAACACACAGAAGTGTCCCAGGCTGACCTCTCTGCAGCCTGGCTAGTTTTCAGTCCTTAAAACCAGAGGTGTCAAACGTCCAGTCCCGGAAGGCTGCAGCGTCTGCTGCTTTTTAGTGCTTTTCAGCACCGCTGATTATGTCGATTAGCTGAAGAGTCCTGTCCACTCGCTTCGCTCTCCAGGCCTCGAGTGATTGAACAACAAGCAGACGAGCCCCGCAGATACTGCGGCCCCCCAGGACTGGAGTTTGAAAGGCCCCACAGACACTCTGGGCCCCCCAGGACTGGAGTTTGACACCTCTGCTTTGACAGACCGCTCCCTCCCTCCAAATAAAATGTGACCAGAAATATAGCCCATTGTCATTTTATTACCACTACCAAATTGCACACGGACACACAATCTCTTCATCTGTCTCACACACACACATTGTATACGCACACAGCCACACACAGTCTTTGTCCGACACATAGACACACACGGAGTGTAACTCTCTCTCCCCACGTCGCTCGACACACTGGGGTGATCTGTTAGAAAATAAAAATGCAACGCACAAGCAAAAACCCCTTTTGATGAAACGTGCTGACATGTACAGGAAGTGCCACCTCCGCGCAGGAAGCGTGGCAAAATCATCTTTTTGCTCCACCCCCCCCCCCCCCCCCCCCACTCCACCCCCCCACTCCTGGAGTTTCCTTCCTCCTCTTCCTCTTGCTCCTCTTCATCTCCCTGAAGGCTCAGTGTTCAGGGCCTGAGGCGGCCAGAGCTGGGGTAGGCCACGCCACCGGAGCTTGCGTGGGCGGGGCGAGGGCGGGTCCGGGAGGTGGGGCCGAGGGACGAGAGGAGGGGCCAGGGCGAGAGTGGCGGGGCTCTGGGTCTTGTTCAGAGGTGCCAGTGTTGGTTTGATGTATTTTAGTTTATTCATTTGGTTTCAGTCTGTTATATTTTCTTTTGATTGATTGATTGATTGATTGATTGATTAATTAGTTGATTGTTTTTTAAATTTTGTTTAGTTTTTTTTTTGTTTTTTTTTTGGTTATTTCAGTGTCCAGATATCCAAGTTAGGTCCATAAAGTGCCCTGAGAGAAAAAAATATATAGAGAGGGAGTGAGAGAATGAATGAGAGAGTGAGGGAGAGGGAGGAAGGGGAGGTCAAATAGAAAGTGACTTTTGTTTCTAAGCACCTGTTACAGCAGTAGAGTCGGCTGTGGGTCAGTCAGAGGGGTGTTCAGGGCAGGACCGATTGATCTCAAACCAGGAGTCTATACAGCTGTAGGGAGACAGGCACACCAGCGTCAGGAATACACCATCCTAACCCCACCCTTCATCATCCTAACCCTACCCCTCACTACCATAACCCCACCCCTCACCACCCTAACCCCACCCCTCATCACTATAACCCCGCCCCTTACCACCCTAACCCCACCTCTCATCACCATATCCCCACCCCTTACCACCATAACTCCACCCCTCACCACCCTAACCCCACCCCACCACACATCACCCCTCATACCATAACCCCGCCCCTTACCACCCTAACCCCACCTCTCATCACCATAACCCCACCCCCCACCACCACCCTAACCCCACCCCTTCCCACCATCATAACTCCACCCCTCACCACCCTAACCCACTGTACAGAAGAACACAAATGTGATGAAAACATTTGATTTCAAGGGCATCTCATATTATTCTATGGAAAATACAAGTTGTGTGCCTACAGCATACACACACATGCATGCATATGCACGCACACGCACTCGCACACAGAACACACGCGCATGCACACACACACAAAACACACGCTTGCCTTTTGTGGTAGATGCAGAGGCAGGGCAGTCTGGCGATGGTGTCTCCCTGCTGCAGGTCCTCCAGACAGATCACACACTCGCCCGCGTCCCTCGCCAGCACGTCATCTGCACAAGGAGAGAGAGAGAGTGTGTACGACACACACGCAACTCAACATTGAGTTTACAGAAACACAACACAGCACAGTGTGACTACTGCAATGTTAATGTCAAATGTAGAGCAGTAAGAGAGTTTGAGGTGAACAGAGAACAAAAGGAGTCTGTGTGAGCCCAATGAGCCATAACTGGGCTCATAATCAGTGCTGCAGGTTCAAATCCTAGATGCAACACTGCATTTATGACCTTGAAGAGGAATTCAGTCACTAAACTGCTGTGTACACAGATAATATCTTTAAAGCAGGCCAAGATTATTAACCCTGCCTGAAATCAAGCAAAGGTGGCGTATTAAAGAGTGTCAATACTCGGTCAGTGGCAGCAGGGGGCGGCAGCGAGCTGCCCCTCAAACTGCACGCTTCCTCAGTAATATCACCTCAGCGTGAACTCGTAAGCTGTGTTCAGCGTATCTGTGCGCCCTACAGCCAAATCCCTCAGAGAGCGCGTGCAGCTCTGACAAAGATCACCTGTGTGCCAGGTGACTGAGACCTGTCTGGGCAGGAGAGGAAACAGGAGCTGGAACTGAGACGTGCAGTCGACACGGAGACGGCCCTGTAAGTGCAGTCTCCATAGAGACGCTCTGTAGGTGCAGTCGCCATAGAGATCACTCTGTAAGTGCTGTCTTCATAGAGACGGCTTTGTAGGTGCAGTCGCCATAGAGACGGCTGTGTAGGTGCAGTCTCCATAGAGATCATTCTGTAAGTGCAGTCTCCATAGAGACGGCTCTGTAGGTGCAGTCGCCATAAAGACGGCTCTGTAGGTGCAGTCACCATAGAGACGGCTTTGTAGGTGCAGTCGCCATAGAGACGGCTGCATAGGTGCAGTCTCCATAGAGATGGCTTTGTAGGTGCAGTCGCTATAGAGACGGCTGCATAGAGATGCAAGTCTCCATAGAGATGGCTCTGTAGGTGCAATAGACCATAGAGAGGTGGCTCTGTAGGTGCAGTCGCCATAAAGACGCATAGAGATGGCTCTGTAGGTGCAGTCGCCATAGAGGTGGCTCTGTAGGTGCAGTCGCCATAGAGACGGCTCTGTAGGTGCAGTCGCCATAGAGGCGGCTCTGTAGGTGCAGTCGCCATAGAGGTGGCTCTGTAGGTGCAGTCGCCATAGAGACGGCTCTGTAGGTGCAGTCGCCATAGAGGTGGCTCTGTAGGTGCAGTCGCCATAGAGGTGGCTCTGTAGGTGCGTCGCTAGAGGTGGCTAGTAGGTGCAGTCGCCATAGAGGGCTCTGTAGGTGCAGTCGCCATAGAGGTGGCTCTGTAGGTGCAGTCGCCATAGAGGTGGCTCTGTAGGTGCAGTCACCATAGAGACGGCTCTGTAGGTGCAGTCACCATAGAGATGGCTCTGTACAATAGGTGCTGTCAACTTGGAGATGATTCTGTGCAGTGAGCGCAATCAGCATAAGGATGATTCTGTGCTACAAGCGCAGTCGCCACGGAAACGTCACTGCAAGTGCAGTCACTGCTGAGGCGGCCCTTTGTGTGAATCTGATGGCAGCACAACTGGATTTTGTTTTTAAAAAACACAAGCAAGTATAAGTTTAGCTTTCCTGTATTCAAACAATATATTCCTTCACTGTGAAAACAGAACTTCTCAACGCGGCATGATCG